>ML106010.1:0-184840 GCA_003697995.1 Taxidea taxus jeffersonii | reverse complement strand
TTATATATATAATATATATATTTAGGTACTAGCATTCAGTATGTATAAATATTCAATTTTAGGTTTCATCTTTACAAAACTTTGCTATGACATTGTCTATTTCATCTCTGGTACTCATGACTGAATATCCATCTGAGACATTTCAAAATTAATTTTGAAGACTTTTTTTTTTTTTTCTTCATAGGACTGGACAGTCATTTCTATATGACAATGAGAAGCACAGGAGAAGTTGAGTTTTACTTTGATGTGTTGGGTTGCAATGAATCCTAGAGAAAAAATTCTAGTTCAACCTTAGGAAAGCTTTTGGCTGTTTTTCATATCTCCATTCAAATATTCAAATTTCTGATATTTTATTTGATGGTTGATAATTTCTTCTGTGTGTTTTTGTGTAAATGAGTCACCAAATAAATTTGCATGAAAATAAAATCTTTCAAATGTTAGCTGTATATGTCTTATGATTTTACTATAATGTATGAGAAGTCAGTCTTACTGTGTCTGTATTATGTACTTTTATCATGACTCTACGTAATTCAATATTTGTTTTTATTTATTTAATACACTGACGTGGGAGCTCATTGAGAAAACGAAAACCTATTTACCACAGCTATATTAACTCCCCCAAATCACATCAGACATATTGAAATGTAAATCCACTTGGCAATTGTTTTTGATCATTTTCACTTTGTGGACATCCTTCATGATGCTCAAGCAATTAAAAAAAAAAAAAAAGTGGGGCACCTGGGTGGCTCAGTGGGTTAAAGCCTCTGCCTTCGGCTCAGGTCATGATCCCAGGGTTCTGGGATTGAGCCCCACATCGGGCTCTCTGCTTGCTGGGGAGCGTGCTTCCTCCTCTCTCTCTCTGCCTGCCTCTCTGCCTATTCGTGATCTTTGTCTGTCAAAAAAAAAAAAAAAAAAAGTGCCAAAGTTTATGAGTTCCCACTTCTATATTTGTGTGTGTGTGTGAGTATTTACATGTATATGAAATATTCTCCACAATGTAGATTACTTTCTGTATTATACAAAAAAATAGGATCCATAAGAGTTTTGTGATAGTACCTGATATATTTTTCTATTTATCATAATGAATTTGAATGGGATCACAATATTTGTTTTTAGAAAACTTACTGACAATATTCAGGAACTATAAATACTATGATAACCTGCAAATTTTCTGGAGACTATGAAATAAAATTTTGTAAAAAAAAAAAAAACATTTACATTCTACCTAAGCTACTATTTGATTGTTAAACTTCTTTAAAAACAGTATAAGAAGAAGCATAAGAAGAAGTATAAGAAATGAAAAGAATATTAATTCCAGATCTTACACAAAGTGAATCTGTTACTAGAATAAATAACCTAATGAATAATATCTTAAAATCTTCTTAAACTTTAATTAAAAATAAACTTGAAAAATGGAACCAAAGACTAGCAAAATCTTAAAAAACAAAAAACAAACAAACAAACAAAAAGAACAATGTGCTTTGAGAAATGGAAACATTTTGACAGCAGAATTGTTTATGAATAAGGTAAGATTGTATTTGTTATTCAGTGGTTTGAGGCTTATAACGTGTAGGTTACTGGATGTCAGAAAACAGAAGCACAACCTGATAATTGGGGTTTTATAAAAGTTTAGAGAATGTTCTAAGTGTACTTTAGAGAAGGAAGTAAAGGTCTTATAACAAATGTATATTTGCTACATATGCAATTAAATTAAAAGGAGGAATTGGAAAATAAGCTGCGATCATCAGCTAATTGAATAAACAACAAACTTAGTGTCTCACAACAATAAATATTTATTTCCATGGATCAAAATATGGAAAGGTAAATTAGAGAATTAATTCCATTTATTATAGCACCAAGAACCATAAGATACCTGGGAATAAACCTAACCAAAGAGGTAAAGGATCTGTACTCAAGGAACTATAGAACACTTTTGAAAGGAATTGAAGAAGACACAGAAAGATGGAAGACCATTCCATGCTCATACATCAGAAGAATAAACATTGTTGAAATGTCTATACTGCCTAGATCAATCTATACTTTCAATGGCATTTCAATCTAAATTCCACTGGCATTTTTCAAAGAGCTGGAACAAACAATCCTAACATTTGTATGGAACAAAAATACACCCTGAATTGCTAAGGAAATGTTCGAAAAGAAAAACAAAACTGGGGGCATCACGTTGCTTGATTTCAAGCTTTACCACAAAGCTGTCTTCACCAAGACACCATGGTACTGGCACAAAAACAGACACATAGACCAGTGGGACAGAGTAGAGAGCCCAGATATGGACCCTCAACTCTATGTCCAAATAATCTTTGACAAAGCATGAAAAAAAAAATACAGAGGAAAAAAGACAGTCTCTTCAATAAATGGTGCTGGGAAAATTGGACACTATGTGTAGAAAAATGAAACTCAACCATTCTCTTACACCATACTTAACTCAAAATGGATAAAAAACCTCAACGTGAGTCAGGAAACCATCAGAATCCTAGAGGAGAACATAGGCAATAACCTCTTTGACATCGGCCATGGAAACTTCTCTCAAGATATGTCTCCAAAGGCAAATGATACAAAAGCAAAATGAATTTTGGGGACTTCATCAAGATCAAAAGCTTCTGCACAGCAAAGGAAACAGTCAACAAAACAAAGAGGCAACCCACAGAATGGGAGAAGATATTCACAAATGACACTATAGATAAAGGGCTGATATCCAAGATCTATAAAGAACTCCTCAAACTCAACACACCAAACAGATAACCATGTCAAAAAAAATGGGCAGAAGACATGAACAGACACTTCTCCAAAGGAGACATGCAAATAGCTAAAAGACACATGAAAAATTTTCATCATCATTAGCCGTCAGGGAGATTCAAATCAAAACCACATTGAGATAATCCTGATTTAGTTTATATTTTGTCAGTTTTGGCTCCAAACTACATGCTGGGTCCCAACTTGGTTTATATGCCATTATCCTTGGACAAGCTAGCTGGAGTGTTTCTCTCATGGCTTTATTAGAAGTGCAAGAAAGCAAGTGGAAATATATGATGCATCATATGACTTACGCTAATTGGTACACTGTAATTTTTACCTACATTCAATTGGTCTAAGTCTGCCTGTCATGTGTAGTTCCATGTATTAAATTGACTGGGCTAGTGGATGCCCCATTAGCTCATAACATATTCTTTCTGGATATGTCTGTGACAGTTTTGCTGGAAGAAATCAGCACTTTATTCTATAAAGTGAGTAAAAAAAGAGTACCCTCATTAATGCAGGTGGGTATTATTAAAAAAATTATAATTATTCTTAAACGGGCAGTATTTGGATGAAACCTCTCCATTTTAGTTGATCCTATTATAAGAGACACAAAATTTATCCTGGGAAAATTTATCTCAAATTTTATCCTAACTGTCATTCTCAGGAAAATTACCTATTTGACAGACAGAGATCACAAGTAGGTAGAGAGGCAGGCAGAGAGAGAGGAAGAAGCAGGCTGTCCGCAGAGCAGAGAGCCTGATGCGGGGCTCGATCCCACGACTCTGAGATCATGACCTGAGCCGAAGGCAGCGGCCTTAACCCACTGAGCCACTCAGGCACCCCAAGTTGCTTTTTTTTTAAGATTTTTATTTTATTTACTTGACAGATAGAGATCACAAGTAGGCAGAAAGGCAGGCAGAGAGAGAGGAAGGGAAGCAGGCTCCCTGCTGAGCAGAGAGCCCCATTTGGGGCTCAATCCCAGGTCTCTGGGATCACGAACTGAGTCGAAGGCAGAGGCTTTAACCCACTGAGCCACCCAGGCGCCCCTCATTAGTTTTTGATGTAGTGTTCCACGATTCATTATTTGTGTATAACACCAGTGTTCCGTCAATCCATGCTTTCCTTAATACTCATCACCAAACTCATCTAGTCCTCACCCTCCTCCCTTCTAAAACCCTCTCTTTCCTGGAGTCCATAGTTTCTTATGGTTCATCTCCCACTCCAATTTCCCCCTCCTTCATTTTTCCCTTCCTTCTTCTAATGTCCTCCATGTTATTGCTTTTTGTTCCACAAATAAGTGAAACAATATTATATATAGTTTTAATGCAATAATTTCAAAATTGAATATGCGGTTAATACAAACCAACTGGTAATAAAATATTGCCAACTTCTTTGAAGCCCCTCTGCTTTTCACTAATCATATTCTCCTTTGTCCCCCAAAGATAACCACTGTCCTGGATTATTTATTTGCTTTTCTTTATTGTTTTACCACAAAAAAATTATACCCACAAATGACATATTTTTCAAGTTCTACGTTTTATTTTTTTTTATTTTTTTCAAGTTCTACTTTTTTTTTTTCTTTTAAGATTTTATTTATTTATTTATTTATTTGACAGACAGAGATCACAAGTAGGTAGAGAGTCAGGCGGAGAGAGAGGAGGAAGCAGGCTCCGTGCTGAGCAGAGAGCCCAATGCAGGGCTCTATCCCAGGACCCTGAGATCATGATCTGAGCCAAAGGTAGAGGCTTAACCCACTGAGCCACACAGATGCCCCTCAAGTACTACATTTTAAATACACAATAATCCCTAGTACAATTTTTATTTAAGTGTTGTAAAATCTGTACAAGACTTTTAAAGAACTAACATCCTTTCATTTCTGAATTCCCTTTCTATGAACATAGTTTAAATTTCCTTTAATGTGTTTTTATAAATTTTATAAAATTACATATCAAAAATAATGATATATTTTCTTATATTATTTTGCAACAGATAGGATACAGTACCTTTTAAGGAATACTTATATTTTACCCCTAGTTTAAATTTTATTCACATAAGTTTACAACATCTTATTGGTCACTTTAATATTAGTATAACCTCTAATTATGACCCCTTACATTCTTTACATTTATATATATATATACATATATATATATTAATAACCAGTATCACAAGATGTGATTTTTGGTCTTTCAAAGATAAAATATTTAATTCTGCTATTACTCTTTATCCATCTTCTATTTCATTAACTTCTCATATGATTTTTTCTATTTATTTTGCATTGATTTTATTATTCTTTTTTACTTTGTGAGATAAGTATTTATTGATTTTCTACCTCTCCTGTTTTATGATATGCACACTGAAGGATGTTAATTTTTCTCTACTTCAGCTGAATGTCACAATATGTTCTTGTTATTTTTTTTCTAGAATAATTGAACTTTGGCCAGAGAACATATTTGTGGTCATTTTTTTTTCTAAGGCTTGGTATCTTCTATCATGGTGCGTATCATATTTTATATATGTTTACTAGAATAAATTTACTTGAGTTCTTAAAATTTTTTAATATATTTTTGTGTTTTTCTTTTTTTTTTAGAAAGTCACTGAGAGAAGTATTTTTTTAATCTTACAATAACGTTTTGTTTATTTTTCTTTATAGTTTTGTGCATTCTTGCATAAAAATGACACAAGGTCAGCAGGTACATAACCATTTAGAATTGCTGTGTCTTCCTGGTGAATTGAAAAATGTATTATTCTGAAGCATTTTCTTATCTTGAATAAAGATTATTGCCTAAAATCATTTTTTCTGCAATACAGCCACATTATTTTTATGTAGAGTTTCTTTTGTATGTCTTTTTCCATTTAAAAAAAATTCTTACTATCTCATACTGATTTTTATTTATTTTTACTTTTAAAAAATATTTAGTTGACAGAGCATGAGAGAACATAAGCAGGGTGAGTGGCAGAGGAAGAGGTAGAAGCAGGCTCCTCACTGAGCAGGGAGCCCAATGTAGGGCTGGATTCCAGGCCCCTGGTGTCATGACCTGAGATGAAGGCAGACGCTTAACTGACTGAGCCACCCAGGCACCCACTGATACCTACTTTTAGATATATTTCTTATAAATAACAAAATAGTACCTATCTGCGATTTGCCTTTCTTTCTTTCTAACAGTCACTCTTACAATCTTTATCTTTTAGGTAGAGTAATCAATTTTTATTTATTTTATTATTGCTGAATTGTTTAACTTAAAACTTCTATATTGCAATGCTTTCTGCCTTCTCTGTCCTTTTTCTTCTCTCTCCTGTCTCTTCTTCAATTAAAATCACTATTTTATATTTCCTACCATTAACTCAGAAGTTACTTACTCTCTTTAGCTTACACTACATATTATTTTATGTATCCTTGACTAATAAAATCTAGCATTAATTGACACATTTTTCCTCTTAACAAATTACATAATAAACTAAAGTTTTAACTATTTTTACTTCCTACTGGTATATATACTTGGTTTTTGGTCTTATTTTTTATTTAATAAGTTATCACTTCATTATATTTATCCACATTGTTATTAGAACAATTAATCTTCATTTATTTCAACATTTCCAAACTTTATTCTTCCTAGTATAAGAATGCCTTAATTTTCTTCCAGTTTTTCCTCTAGTGCATATCTGTCAATGACAAGTAGTTTTTAACATGTCCTTGGAATTTTTAAGTTTTCTTTTCTTTTTATCTTTTTTTTCTTTCTTTTTATTTATAATTTCAAGTTTTTATTTAAATTCTAATTAGTTAGCATTCAGCATATATTAGTTTCAGGAGTAGAATTTAGTGAGTCATTACATACACCCAACACTCAGTGCTCATCACAAGTGCACTTCTTAATACCCATCACTCATTTAACCCATCCCCTTCAGTACCTCCACCAACCTCCACCAATGCTCAGTTTGTTCTCTATAGTTCAGAGTTTCTTTTATGGGTTGTCTCCTTTCTTTTTCTTTCTCCTATGTTCATATTTTTTTTGTTTCTTAAATTCCATACATGAGTGAAATCATATGGTATAATGACCCTTATAACTGAAGACAGTTAAATTTTCATCCTAAACACTAACTATCCTGAAAAAAAAAATCTCATAATTAAGGGAGATAATGTACAAAAGTTACAAAATAATTTTAATTTGTTTTAATTTAAACATTTATTATAGATAATAGAAATTTGCTATAAATGTCTAGTAGTTTGAATAGTACCTGAACTAAAGTTGGAAAGAAAAACTTCAGCATAGAGGAAAATATCTAAAAATCTATAGTAGTTAAAACAATAAAGAGAAGAGTGGTAGCTGATTGTTAGTGGATTTTTCTCATATCTGCATATCCTTTAATCTTAAAAAATCTTATTTTGTATTGTAATTTTAAATTAATATTTGTGGAGACTCGTTTTTAAAATCATTTGAATTTTTCAGAATATAGGTCTATGATAAACATTTTTCATTTGTGATTTTTTTAGTTTTAGGTATTTAAAATATATAGATAATAAGAAATACTAACATATAGGCACTTATTTAATTATCTCACTAAATTACTCACTAAAATTTGTTTACAAACTTCAGATCAGTGATCCTAGCACTTTCACCGTTATTGCAAATATGTACAGAGGCATAAGGAACACCTGGTTGCACATTATCATCCGGAATCAAATATGGAGACACTGCCTTCTAGTTTTAGGTCTTATAATGTAAAGAAGTATTTATAAAAAATGTTGTGGCCTATTTAATGTCATGTTTACATTTTTCAATTTTTGTTGGTGGTTTTACTGTTTAAAATGCATCCCAGACAGTGGAAGTGCTGTCTGTTGTTCCCAACCTCAAGAGGACTGTGATGTCACTTATAGGGAAATTATGTGTATTAGGTAAGCTCCTTTCCAGCATAAATTATTGTGGTGTGGATCATGAGTTTAATATTAATGAATTAACGATATTTATTAAATAAGCATCTTTAAACAGAATACAAACCATAGAACATAATTATGTACAGATCAGTTGCTGAAAATGTGACCAGAAGTCCTCAGGAAACTAACTTTGTATTTCCTCTGTAAGCAGTGGTTCTATGGTCATCAATTCAGTGTTCACAGGGACTTCATAGAACATAACTGCCATATATAACATAATTTATTATAGCTCTTTGTTTACAGTGATTTGATGATCATTTCAATATATCTTAGTGTATTATTTATATCAGGTCATGAATTAAATGATTTGAAAGAAATACCACAAATATTTACAAACACTTTTTTTACAATGTTTTTTTTTTTTATTTATTGGACAGAGAGAGACACACCACAGTGAAAGAGAGAACACAAGCAGGGAGAGTGGAAAAGGGAGAAGCAGGATTCCTGCTGAGCAGGGAGCCCAAAGTACTGGGATTAATCCCAGGACCCTGGGATCATGACCTGAGCCAAAGGCAGATGCCTAATGACTGAGCCACCCAGGAGCCTCTACAAACACTTTTTACTGAAAAACATCACTATGCCTTTAATATATGTGATAGCTCTCTAAGTATATTTTATTTCTATTTGTGTTATAACAAAAAAATGCAGGGGCCTTGGTCATAAACCAAAAATCCAAGTTCAATGACGATAATGTGGGAAAACATTCAAAAGTAAAATAGCAACTACATGTGGGAAATCAGTGTAAGAAGACTTGATAAGAGATATGGTTTTCAGTATATATTTGAGGAATTCAAGGGAGTTCACTTCATTCTTCTCTGGTGGGCAGATGCTTCCTAAATGGAATGTCAGAAAAATGAGGCTTGCTATTCCAAGTAGGATGGGGAAATAATGGGAATTGTTGAACATGAGTTAGAGGAAACATTTGTGTATAATTATAAGGAAAAGTGATATACTAAAAGAAATATGAGAGATGATAAAAACACCCAAATATATAAATTAGAATATTCATAATTAATATATAAGAAAACAATGATCAAGAGGGCTTTGGTTAAAAAGTAGATTAGACAAACTAGCAAAAGAAGTTCTCTAGTATTTCCACCTTTAGATTAAATCATCATAAGTGTTAGGCTATTCTAATTAAATGGGTAAATAGACTAGTGAAATTAAAGAGGAAACATATACTTGTTTAGTAACACCTAGGGAGGAAGATGTGAAAAGATTTTAGGCTGACAATAGAAATAGATGAGTATAGAATATCTATAATATATGCTTAAAACCTTTCTGTTTAGAATTCATCTCAAAACTCTTCCTGTTACCACAGATTGGAAGCAGTTTTCCAATAGTTCAGACAAGTGGTGATGAAGTTTATCTCTGTGTTAGTACTTTGGGTGGGAAATTACCATACTCAAAGTAAACAGAAACAGTCTTTCCTATTGCTGGCTCCTGGTGGTTTAGAAACTCAGAGTAGGAAGTAAACATAGGGACGCATGGGTGGCTCAGTTGGTTAAGCAGCTGTCTTCCGCTCAGGTCGTGATCCCAGCGCCCTGGGATCCGGCTCCTGCTTGGCAGTGAGCCTGCTCCTCCCTCTGCCTGCCACTCTGTCTCCTGCGCTCTCTCTCTATCTGACAAATAAATAAATAAAATCTTAAAAAAAAAAAAAAAAAACATAAAGAGTGACATCATTGTTTCATCGACAACCATGTAAAACTACTGAAACGATGGCAAAATCATGACAATGAAAAAAATAGAAATATATGAGAACACCAAACATGATGAAGAAAAGCTAAAGGATGCAATTAATTAAAAACAAGAGATTAGGGGCGCCTGGGTGGCTCAGTGGGTTAAAGCCTCTGCCTTAGGCTGGGGTCATGATCTCAGGGTCCTGGGATCGAGCCCCACATGTGGCTTTATGCACAGCGGGAAGCCTGCTTCCTCCTCTCTCTGCCTGCCTCTCTGCCTACTTGTGATCTCTGTCTGTCAAATAAATAAATTTTTAAAAAATCTTAAAAACAAACAAACAAAAAAAGAGAGATTAACTTCCAAGGAAAAAGGCTATATAGACATAATATATATTTTATAAATAAAAAAAGAGTGCCCATCATCTTTGTTATATACATATATATTTTTTAATTTATTTTATTTATTTGACACAGAGAGAGAGAGATCACAAGCAGGCAGAGCAACAGCTGGGGAGAGAGGGGGAAGCAGGCTTCCTGCTGAGCAGAGAGCCTGATGTGGCGCTGGATCACATGACCCTGAGATCATGACCCGAGCTGAAGGCAGAGGCTTAACCACTGAGCCACTCAGGTGCCCCTCATCTTAGGTATATTATTAATAAGAAAAAAGTTAAAACTAGAAATCAATATTGAAGTATAAGAAATATGATTAAGCAAAAAAACTGTTCCATATATGGATAATTTTAAATAATATGCTATGGAAAGTGAAGTCACAAGCATAAGAAAATGCAAAAAATAAGATTCAAAGGAAGTTTTCTTCAATATTATATAAAATATTGATAGCTATAAGTAAAGGTTAACATATTCTTGTGGTTTGGGAAAACGATAGGTATACTGGTTAAATCACACATACATAAAAACAAATAAACAAACACACAAAAAACAAACAACACGACACAACAAACAACAACACAGGAATCCAAGACAGTAAAAAACAAAACAAACTTCTTTAAGTTACATTGCCAGTGAGTGGCCGGCCAAAAATGCTTGAATTAAAATAAAAATTTGTTCTACTTTTTTGATGAAGTACCAAAAAAAATCACGCATACAGATGTTAAAATTTGTAGGTACTTAACAAAATATTCAAATTATAATCTATATAGTCCAACAGTTGAGGGAAAGATAGGAGTAACAAAACATGTTTCTGTGCTGGACAAGGGGAGGAAAGAATGAGGGACACACTGAGTCAGAAAGAGATGACTGAATTCACAACTTCTTAAGAATTTGACTGATAAAGGACCTGTTTCACTCAATTACCAAATTGTTGACAATGAACATTTTGTACAAATTCAACTTGGTAGGGTATAAATTATAATTTAAATGTAAACTAGCTTAAATTTATATTTTGTAATGTTTTCCTGTTGCTTGCCTTGGTTTGCTACAGATTTACTGCATAGAAATTGTCAATAGCCAGATTACAAAAGTTGGTCTTCTTTATTTTACTATAGTTTATAATAAATCCAGGTACTATTCTTGTTTGTTTCGCTAAACATATAGATCTCCCTGGAAATGGCAGTAAGAAATAACGTTCATAGATTTTTTTTTTTTTATTTAATGTGCCAATAAAACTGAAAAGAGAGGCTGTAAAATCTTATTTATTGCAGAATGACAAAGATTATAAATAATTGCTTTCCAGATGGTTTTGGCCATTATTATTTCCTGAGGCCTAAGCAAATACTTTAGATGGATTTTATTAATGCTAAGAAAAAAAAGGAAATGATGAATGTGGAAACCAAACAGATTTTTGTTTCTGCTAATATTTTATATATTTTTATGCTTTTAAATACATTTGAAATTTACATTTTAAAATCGATATAATGAAAATTTATGTGAATAACATAATTTTTTGGGAGACTGGAGCGAGAAATTTAAATCTGTCTTTCTTGTGGCAGTTTGAAACAGAACAGAAGAATTTGGCTTATTTTAATTATTTTATTAACTTGGTAATTACCAAAGATATCATTTTCCAAATGTCTTATGTAAGAGCCATTTCTGAATTTGATATCTCATTTATTCTTCAGTATTTTCTTCTATAATTTTGTTTTTATGGATGCTCATTTTTAAAATAGGTTTTATTGAGATATAATTGACATATAATATTGCACAGATTTAAAGTATACATTCATATATTGCAATATAATGACTACCTCAGTGTTAGCTAACACAAGATTTTTATTTCTTTTTTGTAGTGAGAACAATTAAGGTCTGGACTATGAAGTCTATAATACAGTATTTTTTGTCCATAATCATTACGGCATGTATCTCCATTATATCTTTGAAATTAGTTTTGTTTATGTATTTTAAATAACTTCCTTCTTTACCATATTTCAGTATCTTTAAATCCTTATTTCCCTCAGTTTTATTCTATGGCTTTCTGTCCTATGGTCCTTTTAGTTTTTATAAATTACAAACTAACTTTTCCTAATATATTTCAGAAGTCCTATTATACTCTAGAGTTAATGTTCCTGGCTTTAGCTCTCCATAATATGTTGTAAGACAACCTTAATGCCTAACAATCAAAATGAATAATAGTCATTTCATGAAATATCAGTTTTTAAAAGTACAGCAGTTATAACTGCTTGAATAATGAATTTATTCATTACTAAGTTGTTGTCAATGAAAATATATCTGTGGAATTGATTTCCTCCACTTAAATTTTTAATTTTTTTTTAATTTATTCATTTATTTGACAGACAGAGATCACAAGTAGGCAGAGAGGCAGGCAGAGAGAGAGGAGGAAGTAGGCTCCCTGCTGAGCAGAGAGCCCGATGCAGGGCTCAATTCCAGGACCCTGGGATCATGACCTGAGCGGAAGGCAGAGGCTTCAACCCACAGAGCCACCCAGAGGCCCCATCCTCCACTTTAAATAAAACTATAATTTTATCAATGATGTTTTTGAACCATGGAAATTGAATGCACAGAGATCTTTAGAATAGTAGAATATTATTCTATAATAATATGATGATATCATTGTCTTGTCTTCAAATTTTTCCATATTTGAAATTTACCTTGTTTTTAATTAGTATAAGATAAACTTTATACTGTTTTTTATATTTAATATTCAATTTGTTATGGCAAGTAGCTATTTATAGCTATGTAATTTTTATGCCTTATTCAGTTATTATTATATTTTTAAAATTCTCATTATAAGTTTTGTATGGACACATGTTTATTAATGGATTTCAAAAATACAAAGTTTACTTTGTGTTAGATCTTTCAGTGATATAAATTAAATATTTTTACTGTCCTAATAAAATGTAAACATGTTTAGTTCTGTGACTGGAATAAGAATTTCACAAAAAATTTTTTTCAGATATTATACATGTTAATTGCTTTAGAGTGAACTTGATTTAATCTTGATGTTCTCTCATTTTACATTGATTATTGCATGAAAATACTTATCACCCCAAAAAAATTACTCATAATTCAGTGTCAATATACTCTATGACAAGAGGCCAACAGATATAGGAGTCCTATGAAATTTTTAATGTTTTTTTTTTTTTTTTTTCACCAGGAAGGAATAGGTTTGCTACATTGAGTAATTATGTGCAGGGCAAAAATTTCCATATAGTATTTCAATAATAATAATAATAATAATAATAATAAACAACTCTATATCTCAAAGTTTTCATGAGAAAATATATTTATCTAAATAGCCTTTGTTTTGAAATCTACACTACAATATGGATTCCACAATATATTTTGTCTTATTTATCTGTGTTTCCAGTGCATGGCAACATCCAGCTGTTATTTTAACCTCTCACAAAAGTACCTAAAATTCAGATTCTGCTGTAAAATAATGAAAAGGGTATAAGATTATTTTAAATATTTATATTATATGAAGTGATAGTAGTGAGAATTTGTTTCAGCCACATTTTTCAAGAAGAGTATACTAGAATTGATCCACATACCCATTCAAAGTAGTAGGATAGGCTTATTAACTAGTGGCTTTTTTTTAAATCATGAAATTTCTACACTTAGGTTTCTCATAATGGAAACCAATCTATATACTCAAAATTTAACAACAATAAAGGGGAAACTATAGAAAAATAAATAGATACTACCTTATTCCCCCCTCTCCACCTCCATACCTCGTATCCTGCCAATCATTATAAGACAGAAAATATCCAAACTTATTACAGGAAAATGGAGAATATTTACTACTCTGAAACATAATTATGAATCATGAAATCCTATGTGTGGTATTGTCCAGAGGTTTTATTTTCTTATTGAGATATAGTTGGCACATAACATTATATTACTTTTAGATATACACCATAATGATTGATATTTGTACATATTGTAAAATACCCACCACAGTAAGTCCAGTTAACATCCATCACTATAGCGTTATTTTTTTTCTTCCTTGTGATGAGAACTTTTAAAATCTCTCAGCAATTTTTAAGTATGCCATATAG
Source organism: Taxidea taxus jeffersonii (assembly GCA_003697995.1). Lineage (NCBI taxonomy): Eukaryota > Metazoa > Chordata > Mammalia > Carnivora > Mustelidae > Taxidea > Taxidea taxus. The sequence goes on along the minus strand of ML106010.1, from coordinate 170,996 downwards.
TATTGTTAACTATAGTTACCTGCTTCACATTGCATCCCCAGGGCTTACTTATTTTATAATTGAAAATTTATACCTTTTGACCCATTTCACCTACTTTACTCACCCCAAACCCCTTACCTCTGACAATCACCAATCTGTTTTCTCCATCAATGCTCATTTATTTAATTCTACACAAAAGTGAGATCATACAGCATTTGTCTTTCTCCTTCTGACCTATTTTACTTAGTAAAACACCCTCAGGGTCTATCTATGTTGTTAAAATAGTGAGTGTTCTTTCTTCTTTATGGCTAGATAATACTTATCACACACACATACACACACACACACACACACACACACACACACACACACCACATTTTACTTATCCATCCCTTAATGGACACAGGTTGTTTTCATATCATCTAAGGCTTAAGAAACTGGTCCAATTTCATTCTTTTTCATGAGGCTGTTCAGTTTTCCCAACATCATTTATTGAAAAAACTGCCTTTCTTCTTTGTATACTCTTGTTCTTATGTCCTAAATTAGTTGACTATAAATGCAAATGCATGGGATTATTTTTTAGTTCTCTATTATGTTCTATAGATCTATGTGTCTGTTTTTATGCCAAAACTATACTTCTTTTTGAATTCTATAGCTTTGTAATACAGTTTGAACTCAGGGACCCTGATGCATCCAGCTTGACCTTTCTCAAGATTGTTTTCTGTATTCAAGGTCTCTTTGTGTTTCCATAGAAATTTTAGGATGGTTTGTTGTATTTCTGTGAAAATAGCCATAGAAACTTTGATAGAGATTACATGAAATATGTATGTTCCTTTGGGTAGTATGACTATTTTAAAAATAACAATTGTTTCAATTCATGAGCATGGAATATCTTTGTGTTTCCATTAGTTTATTTCATCAGTGTCTTCTAGTTTTCAGAGTACATGTCTTTCATATACTGGTTAAATCTATTCCTAAGTATGTTATTCTTTTTGATGTAATTATAAATGGGATTATTTTCTTAATTTATTTTTTTGAAAGTTCAATATTAGTGTATATAAATGAAACAAATTTTTGTATATTGATTTATATCTGTAGCTTTACTAAACTTCTTGATTAGTTCTAACAGTATGCTGTGGAATTTAATATATATCATATATATACATATATATCTCATATGTGTATATATATTTATATATTAATGTGGTGTTGAATTTGGTTAGTTACTCTTTCCTTGAGGAATTTTGAGTCTCTGTTTATCAGGAATATTGGCTTGTAATCTTCCTTATGGTGTCCTTGTCTGGTTTTAGAACCAGGGTAGTGCTGGCCTCATAACATAAGTTTGAGAATGTTCCTTCCTCTTCCATATTTTTTTAAGGGTTTGAGAAAAATTTATGTTAATTCTTCTTTAAAAGTTTGGTATAATTCACTAGTGAAGCAGCTTAGTCCCGGACTTTTGTTTGTTGGTAGGTTTTGATTATCAATTCAATCTTACTAGTAAATGGTCTGTGCAAATTTCTGTTTCTTCATGATTCAGTCTTAGAAGGTTATATGTTTCAAGGAATTTATTCATTTCTTCTAGGAAATTTGTTGGAATTTCATTTCTCATTGTAGTGTCATATGATCATTACTATTTCTGTGATATGAACTGTAAAATCTTCTTAATTTTTGATTTTGAGTCCTTTCTCTCTCCTTGGTGAGAGAAGCTAAAGATTAAAAATTTGTCAGCTTGTATCCCCCCAACCAAAGAAACTGCACTTAGTTTCATTGATCTTTTTTTTTTTTAATGTGTGTTTAGTCTCTATTTATTTCCATTCTGATATTTATTATTTTGTTTCTTTATTAACTTTTGAGTTTGTTTGTTTTTTTTCTAGTTTTAGGTATAAAGTTAGGTTATTTGAGATTTTCCTTGTTTCGTGAAATAGGCTTTTGTTGCTATCAATATACGCCAGAAAACTGCCATTGCTGCTTTCAAAAGTTTTGGTATGTCATATTTCCATTTTTATGTGTCTCAAGGTATTTTTTGGTTTTCCTTTAATTTCTCCTTTGATTAACCATATTGTTTAATACTACATATTTTGGATTTTCCAGGTTTCTTTTTGTAATTTATTTCTAGATTCATACCTTTGTGATTGGAAAAGAAGTTTGATATGATTTCAATTTGCTTAAGCTTGTTATCTTGTTTTGGGGTATAAAATATGATTTATCCTAGGGGAACCTGAGTGCCTCAGTTAGTTAAGCATCTGAACTTGATTTCAACTCAGATCATGATCTCAGGGTTGTGAGATCAAGCCCCACATCAGGCTCTTCACTGGGCATAAAGCCTGCTTAAGAGTATCTCAATCTCTCCCTCTGCCCCTCCCTGCCACTCATGTCCTCTCTTAAACAATAAATAAATAAATAAATAAATAATACATAAATAAATAAATAAAATATATGGTTTAGCCTAGAAAATGTTCCATGTGCACTTGAAAAGAACATGTATTCAATTGCTCTTGATTGGAATGTTCTGTATATGTATTTAAAGTCTGTCTGATCTAACATATTTTAAGACAAATTTCTTTATTAATTTCATCTGGATGATCTATTCATTAATAAAGTAGGATATTAAAGCCATATCCTATTATTGTAATGTTTATTTCTCTCTACAGGTTTGTTAATATTTGCTTTATATATTTAGGTGCTTTTATATTAAGTCCATAAATATTTACAATTATACTTCTTATTGACCTCTTTATAATTATGTAATGTCCTTCTTTGTCTCTTTTATAGCCTCTGTTTTAAAGTCTGTTTTGTCTGATATAAGTATAATACTATTTTTTTTAAAGATTTTATTTATCTATTTGACAGAGAGATCACAAACAGGCAGAGAGGCAGGCAGAGAGAGAGGAGGAAGCAGGCTCCCTGCTGAGCAGAGAGCCCGATGCGGGGCTCGATCCCAGGAACCTGGGATCGTGACCTGAGCCGAAGGCAGAGGCTTTAACCCACTGAGCCACCCAGGCGCCCCTAGTATAATACTATTTATAGTCTGTTTTGCCTGCTATGACTTTGTTCACGCATTTTAGTCTCTCTGTAAAGTGCTTGGGGGAGAGGGTATGGTAGCCTGTCAAGAACATACTTTCTGATTATTTCAGTCCCATGGGACCCAGGACAGTAAGCCTCTCTTTTCACCAGAGCCAGACAATCAGGGGGCATTCCCTGGGCAATAGCCACAAAACCCATGACACCAGATATAAAAACCAGGGTTCCAGATGTGTATAAAAGCTCTTCTCCAGGAGATACTGGCACTCCAACACCACAAAGGAAGAGCTTGAAGATAACACACACCCAGAGGTCTCTGGAAAGGATTACAGTTAGCCTGTAGATGTGATTTTAATTAGAAGCCTGCTCTCAGGCTGCAGCTATAAAGGTAAGCTAATAGGCCTCTCAACAGAAGGAGTGGGCTCTTTGGACAGTTGTCTGCTCCAGTGTCCTGGGGAAATAGATATTTAAGAACTTTCTCCATCTGTTACAGTCCTGTGAGACTCTTGAGCATAAGCCCCACTGGCAGCCAAAGCCAGATGATCTTGAGGTGTCCCTTTGGGTGGCAAGCTCTGAATCAGGGCACCAGTGGTAGTAGAAGGTTCTTTCTAGGAGATACCAGTAGCCCACAGTGAGGTAGAGGGAGATTGTAAAGATGGCACCTCTTAGCTAAAGTGAAGAACAGGCGGAGCACTACCAGCCTTTGTCACTGGAATGTGCCTCAGGAGACCCCGACATGTATTTAAATGTGATGCCTGTCCCACAGGTCAAAGCTTTAAGATAAGAAATAAATCTCTTTCACGTAAAGCCTGGGTGCCTCTTAATTTGTTGCCTCTGCACCGATCCCTGGGGCAAGTGAGTCTGAGAATGCAAGCTCTTTATAATACGGTTTCCAGTTTGCTATAGTTTTGTGGGTCTGGTGTATGAGATTTCCAGTGGTTCAAAACTAGATGCTTTGGTGCAAGTTTTAAAATGTAGGGTGCCAGATGTGGGTTTCAAACCCTTTGCTCTTCAGAACAAAACCCTGGGTTTTGAATTCTGTCCTAATAGTTATTGTGCTGAGGGTGGAGTTTATTACCACATTGTATCTCAGCCTCTTTTATTTTCTTCAATGTTTTTTGTTTTTATTTTGTTTTGTTTTGTTTTGTTTTCCTCAGTTGCCTGGCATATAGGAGTTGCTCAGCTAGTTTTTAGTTGTTTGTTGTATTCCAGAGAAACACATTTCATAGTAGCTGTTGATTTAGTGAGTCTGAGAGAGAAGGTGACTTTAGAATCTCCCTATATCATCATCTTGAATGGGGACACTGGAGACTATCATATTTGAAGGCTGAACAAAACTTCAGTACATGGAAGGGGCTGAGACATACAGACATGGTGGTTGTACTAAGGATCTGAGAAACCTAAGACTAATATTACAGCTACAGTGTTGCTATGGACTACATGCTTTGTCCCCCAAAATTAAAATCTTGATGCCTAATCCCCAGTGTTCTGATTTTTGAAGATGGAACCTTTTGGAGGTAATTAGATCATGATAATATTTGTGATCTTATAAAAAGAGGCATGAGAGAGTCTGCCTCCCCTCTCTTTGGGCTCTGTTGTGAAAAGTTATGGGAAGAAGATGGCCAAATGCAAACTAGGAAAAAGGCTCTTACCAGAAACCAATAATGTCAGTATCCTGATTTCACAATTTTCAAGCTCCAGAACTGTGAATATTTCTGTTAGGTTATCCATTTCATGGTAATTTTTATAGCTGCCCATACTGATTAAGAATTTAAATTACTAATTCTTTATTAATGGATACAAAGTTCCTACTGTATGTTGTAAGATTGCTATAAGATTCTGGAAACAAAGAGTTAGAAAAACAATGAGAATAAAACCAAACAGTCCAATAATTAAACTAAAAATAAAAATCCAAAACAACTCCCCAAGACCAAACCATAATATTTTTCCTTATCAGATTCGCAATTTAGTGGCAGAAATAAACGCTGAAAAAATAATCACACAAATGTAAATTTCTAGTGTAATACATCTGTGAAAAGTGAGCCTTATATTATAGTAGAACAGGACAGAAAGAAATGTGAAAGTAGAAAGTAGAAATATCTAGAGGATGCCAGTATGGCTCCAATGCAGAGGGGTATTCCATGTGGTAGGAAACAAAGTTGGAGAGGAATACGGTATCAGAGAAATGAGATCTTAAATGGTTTCACTTAAGGGAAAGCATGCTCTGATATAATATATTCCAGATATAATATACTATAAATGTAAATAACTATACTAAACATTAAGAGTGGAAACATAAGTTTTGTGAGGTCTCCCAAAAGCAAAACATACTATCACAAAGTCAAGGGCTGAAGTAAGGATTTATGAAAGAATAGTAGAAATGTTTATATTTCAGGCTAAAATTAATTTATGTTTTATTGATTATCATTCATATATAGTAAAATGTACAAGTCTTAAGTGTAGTGAAAAATGAATTTTAAATATGTAAAAATTTCTGTTATCACATCAAAACTCATATTATAAAATATTTATATCTTCCTCTTAGGAAAGTGGGTCCATTTATAACTTGACTGGCTTAATTGATAGAGCAAGTGACTGCTGATTAGAGGGTTTTAAGTTCAAGCCCCATGGTGGCATGGTGGGTGTAGAGATGACTTAAAAATAAAGAAGTGGGTTCAAGATTAGTTCACCGTAGAGTTGAGGGTCTATTTCTGGGCTCTCTATTCTGTTCCATTGATCTATGTGTCTGTTTTTGTGCCAGTACCATACTGTCTTGATGATGACAGCTGTGTAATAGAGCTTGAAGTCTGGAATTGTGATGCCACCAACTTTGGCTTTCTTTTTCAATATTCCTTTGGCTATTCGAGGTCTTTTCTGGTTCCATATAAATTTTAGGATTATTTGTTCCATTTCTTTGAAAATATTGGATGGGATTTTCATAGTTAGCATAGACATTTTCACAATATTTATTCTTCCAATCCATGAATGCAAGCTGGTGCAACCACTCTGGAAAACAGCATGGAGGTTCCTCAAAAAATTGAAAATAGAGCTATCGTATGACCCAGCAATTGCACTACTGGGTATTTACCCTAAAGATACAAATGTAGTGATCTGAAGGGGCACGTGTACCCGAATGTTTATAGCAGCAAATTCCACAATAGCCAAGTTATGGAAAGAACCTAGATGTCCATCAACAGATGAATGGATAAATAAGAGGTGGTATATATATACAGTGGAATGCTATGCAGCCATCAAAAGAAATGAAATCTTACCATTTGTGATGACATGGATGGAACTAGAGTGCATTATGCTTAGCAAAATAAGTCAACTGGAAAAAGACAACTATCACATGATCTCCCTGATATGAGGAAGTGGAGATGCAATGGGGGTGGGGGTTAAGGTGGTAGGAAAAGAAAAAATGAAAGAAGATGGGATCGGGAGGGAGACAAACCAAAAGAGACTCTTAATGTCATAAAACAAACTGAGGGGGGTGGTGGGGGGAGAGGGTGTGGGAGAGGGTGGTGGGGTTACATTATATGTTTAAATAAAAAAGCTTAAATAAAAGAAAAAAAAAAGAAGTGGGTTCATTCTATTAGTGGAACTTGAATTGTTTCTACTGATGACTATTTTAAATGAATCTTTACAGAACATACTCAACAAGTCAATTTTATAGACACAGGTACACACTTCTCTAAAAAAGTACTTAGTAGAATTCCAGAGTCATAGAGAAAGTATATGGTTACTTACATCAAATGTTATCATTTTTTCCAATTTAATTGTACAATTTTACAACTACAATAATAATGAATGAAAGTCCATTTACTGTATATTCTCAATATTATATTGTATTTCATTTTCTTAGTTATAGTTATTTTGGTAGATATATAAAGTATTCCACTGTGGTTTTAATTTGAATTGAGCAAGAATAGCAACTTTCCCTATGTCTATTGCCAACTTAGATACATATTTTTGAAGTACCTATTCAAATAATTCTGCCATTTTTAATTGTTTTGTCTTTTTTCTTATAGGATTATAAGAGTTATAATATTATAACTGTGAGTCATTTTTCAGATATTTATTTATTTATTTGTTTGTTTATTTATTTATTTGACACAGAGAGAGAGCACAAGCAAGAGGAGTGGCAGACAGGGGGAGAGGGAGAAGCAGGCCCCCTGCTTTGACCTGAGCCAAAGGCAGAGGCTTAATTGACTGATCTACTGAGGCACCCCTAATTTTCAGATTTGGAAACCTGTTTCCTTCTCCTAGTTTGTTACTTGATTTATGACTTGTTAATGTTTTTAATAGATTAACTTTTGTAGTTTTAATTTCATAATTTTCTAGTAGTCTGATTTATCCTTTTATTTTCTTTTATAGTTGTTTGTTACTAATAAAAATGTATTCTAACATCAGGTAGTCTATCTTTTTAAATATTTAAATATATAATCCACCTCATATTATTTTTTCTATGGTGTTAGGTACTAGACAAGGTTTGCTTTTTTCCTATATTTGCATCCAATTACTCCAGCACCATATACTGAAAGGATACATTTTTCCTATCCAGTCTATTTCCTCCTCCTTTGCTGAGAATTTCTTTTTTATTTGTTTGTTTAAATCACAGCTAGTCATTACATTTTATCAATTTTTTTATCATTCTCCTAAGGTGGTAAATTACATTGATTGATTTAACTTTGTCCTTGTGTTCTTTGCATACACCTTTTATTTGTCATGAAGTAGTATGCATTTTATAAATTTTTATTCAATGTATTAAAATATTAAAAACATTGTATTTATGAAGAATACTATATTTATTTTAATATCCTTTAATAATCTGTTATTAGTGTTAGTCTTACTTCATAAAACAAATTGTAGTGTATTCTATTCTAATTTATTATCTGAAAATTGTATTAAGTGGATAGTGTACTTTTTGATTTAGCTGACTCCTACCAAGTTTGCTGTTTTACTTTTATAATCATTCAATTCAAATATTTTCTTATTTTTATTTTGATAGTTTGCCCTGTGAAGTTTTTTGAAGTTTATGATTTAATTTTTAAATATTTTGGTATTTTAGGGTTTTAATTATTTCCAGTTTTTATTTTGTTGAAGTAAGATAGCATGTTCTGTGTGATTTTAACCTTTTGAAATTTGTTAAAATTGGTTCTTTTCTTTTCTTTTCTTTTCTTTTTTTTTTTTTAAGTAATCCCATACCTACTTTGGGCTTGAACTCATAACCTCCAGATCAAGAGACATGTTCTACTGACTGAACCAGCCAGGAACCCCCTATAAAATTGGTTCTGTTGCATAACATTGTGGTCTATTTGGGTGTATTTTTCCTATATATTTGAAAATACTTTCTATTATTCAGTTATTTGTGTTCTATAAAAAAAAATTAGAAGACTTAATATTGTGATTAGTTGTAGCATAGAATACACATAAGGGAGAGACAGAAATCACAATGAACCCTCATTGTTCCTCTGGGGCTAAAGATTAATTTTAGAAATAGAAAACTTTGAGTCTTTTTAAAGTAACTGCTCAATTTATAGTTTTCTAAGTCAAGATCCTGTTATTTTGAAATATCCTTATTCTCATGAAAAAGAATTTTATATTGTAACTGTTAATGTTAGTCAAACAATCACTACCTAAGACATATTTGATTTCACCAATTTTATATTGGTTGTGTCCCATATTCTTCATCTCAATCTCATCCTCTTCTCGCTATTTACAGCCATTGCTTATTACCACAATCTTTTCATGATAGCATCCATATGTCCGCTGCAATTTGAACAGCTTTTCCTGGCATATAGAGATTTAAGTGGAGCAATTTACTCCGTGCTATCTAACTGCAATAACTTGAAATACACAATATCTTTCTTTTTATATTCAATGCAAGAAACTAATGAAAGTTGTCTTTTCCTAAAATGAATAAAAAGAAGCAAAAGTATGGTTATTATTTTTAAGACAATAAAAGAAAGCTTAGATGTGGATAAATTATTGTTTTAAGATACTCATGGGATATTTAAAATATTATATTGGAACCTATCAAATGTCAAAATATCTGTGGGCTTAGCAAAATTAATTGGTATTTTGATTATATGTATTGTTTTATAATTAGATTGTCCTTTATTCATAGATATATTCACCATTGTAATCCTTATGTGATGGTACAAAAGCATGTATTCACTTATATGCTTAAGTACTTACTATATGCATCATAAATAGGCACAAAATATTAGCACTTTTCTTGACTTATACCCTGGGAAGATGGATTATATTCCAATACGATGATGATTGCTCTGCTGGATGAGTAAAAACTATTTTAATTAAAATTTCTTCAGCTTTCTACTAGTAACCTAATACCATTTCAGTTTTTCCCAAATGTAGCATTATAAAGCAGCTGTTATTATTTGTAGTTTCTTACATCAAGAATTCGGCATCAGCTTATATTAAATGGTTCTGGCTCAAAATTATAGATTGCAGTTAAGAAATCAACCAAAGTTGTAGTTATAGAAAAATGTGAATGTTGCTGGTGTAGCTCAGTCCAAGGTGGCTTACTAACATGGTTGTCAACGGCTTCTCTCAGTTTCTCACTGTTTATTAGCAGGAAGCTTCTATTCCTAGCTAAGTGGACATATATTAGAGGATTGCCTGGGTTTCCTTTTAACATGGCAGTTGACTTATCCCAGAGTGAATGTTCTGAGAGAGCAAAATCTTTTAAGACTTAGCCTTAGAAATCACGTATTATTTCTGCTATAATCAATTGCTCATAGACACCAATCCTGATATAAAGAGGAGAAGGGACAACACAAGAACATGAAAACTGGGAATTAAATTCATTAGGGACCATCTTAGTGGCTGGGCTGTCTTCTACAGACTTAAATCATTCATATATGCAAATTTGACTTTTCACTTTCATGCCTCAAAGAATTTAATAATATTTCAAGGTTAAATAAAATTTAACTTACTTTTTAAGGTTAAAAAGGACACTTATTTATCAAGTCCCTTTAATGAGTCTTATTTTCTACTCCATCAATGATTACCAAATATCTATTTTATCACCCCTCCAGTTTTTTGTATAGGTAGTGATGATGATTATATTTTCCCAAATAACTAACTTAGTGGTTGATGGCATTTGTGTTAGACACCAATATAATCATTTTATGAGCATTAACTAATTTAGTCTTCACAAAATCTTTGAGATTTGTACAATTAATATTCTTAATTTTTATTCTTAAGTATTTTATTGTTTTTGGTACAATTGTAAATGGAATTGTTTTCTTCATTTCTCTTTCTGCTATTCCATTATTAATGTAAAGAAATGCAACATTACTGATTTAGTTTATCAGTTCTCGTTTTTTGGTGGAGTCTTTAGGGTTTTCTATATATAGTGAAATCTGCAAATAAAGTATTGACTTCTTTTTTTTTTTAAAGATGTATTTATTTGTTTTAGAGAGAGATTAAGGGGAGGGGCAGAGGGAGAGAGTCTTAAGCAGAATCTGTGCTAAGCATGGAGCCCAACACATAGCTTGATTCCAGGACTCTGAGATTACAACCTGAACCAAATCAAAAGTTGGGCACTTAACTGACTGTGCCACCCAGCACCCCCATGTTTTACTCCTTTCTTACTAATTTGGATGCCTTTTATTTCCTTTTCTGTCTGCTTGCTGTGGCTAGGACTTCCACCACTATGTTGAACAAAAGTAGCAAGACTGGGCATCCTTGTCTTGCTCCTGATTTTAGAGGAAAAATTGTTCAAGTTTTCATCATTGAGTATGATATTTCCTGTGGGGTTTTCATATAAGGACTTTATTGTGTTGAGGTATGTGCCCTCTAAACCTACTTTGTTGAGAATTTTTGTCATGGATTAATGTTGTACTTGGTCAAATGCTTTTTCTGCATCCACTGTGTTGATTGTAAGGTGTTAATCCTTTATCTTTTTATTGTAACGTATCATGTTGATTTATTTATGAATACTGAACCACACTTGAATCCCAGGAATAAATACCACTTGATTGTAGTGAATGATTTTTTTAAATATATTGTTGGATTCAGTTTTCTAATATTTTGTTGAGGGTTTTTGTATCTATATTCATCAATTATATTGACCTGCTTTTATTTTTGTTTTTTTGGTACTGTTTTTATCTGGTTTAATATCAGAGTAATGGCCCCATAAAATGAATTTGGGAGCTTTCCTTTATATTCTTTTTCTTTTTATTTTGGAGGAATTTATCAAGAAGAGGTACTAACTCTTTTTTAAATGTTTGGTGGAATTCACTAAGGAAGACATCTGTTCTTGAAAGATATATGGTTTTGAAATTTATCAATATTTTCTAGGCTGTCCAATTTGTTCACACATAATTTTTTATATATTCTCATGTAATCCTTTGTATTTCTATGGCATCAGCTGTTATTTTTCCTTTTTCATTTCTGATGTTATTTATTTTAGTCCTTTGTCTTGATGAGTTTGGCTAAAAGTTTATCAGTTTTATTTATCTTTCAAAGAACCAGTCTCCTGGTTTTATTGACTTGTTCTTTTTGCTTTAATCTCTATTTCCTTTATTTCCACTCTAATCTTTCTTTTTTAATCAGTTCTTTTTTAAGTCTGTTATTATTATTATTTTATTATTATTATTTGGTGAACCTTACCCCCAGCATGGGGCTTTGAATTCATGACCTCGAGACCAAGAGTCACATGCACTTTCAACTGGGCCAGCCAGGCTGCCCTGGTCTAATCTATATTATTTCCTTCTTTTTGTACTAGCTTTTTTTTTTTTTTTTTTTTTTTCCCCATCTCCTTTAGGTGTAAGGCCAGGTTGCTTATTTAAGATTTTTCTTGTTTATTTAGGTAGGCTTGTATTGCTATAAAGTTCCCTCTTAGAATAGCTTTTTCTGCATTACAAAGATGTTTGACCATTGTGGGCTTTTTTTCATTTTCATTTTCTCCATGGATTTTTGGATTCTCCACTTATTTTTTTTTTAATTTGACCTTTTTGCTGCTTAGTAGCATGTTATTTAGTCTCCATGTATTTGTGTTCTTACCATATTTTTTTCTTATTTATATTCCCTTTTGGAAGTTGCAGAAACTAACACTTAATGGTGAATTTCATAAAACTAATAAGTAATAGAAGCAAATTGAAGAGGCTAAATTGATAGCTGTTTTCAGTTTTACTCAGCTAATTATAATGCTTATATCATGCCAACTATTCTCTGTCTTACTCATAAGCCAGTTCTTTTTTCCCAGAATAATCATCTAAGTCTTTGTCTACTTGGAAAGTTCTATTTACTTATTTATCAAAGTTTAATTTAAATATTTTTCTATTATTCCCAAATGCAAACTTATATATTTTTTTTTAATTTTGAGCCTCTGCATTTCATGCATATCCAATTATTTTACTGTATTTTTTTTTTTTACTTATAAGATTTGCTACAGGATTATCAGTTCCTTTCACTTGTTTAAAGGACCTAGAACATAGTACATAATTAATAAATACTTGTTGAATGATTGGAAGTTACAGTAAGTTGGTCTTAAAAGATTGGCAGTAGATGAAAGAATTGAGATAAAACACAATAGCACATGTATAAAACAGAAAGGTATTTGGAATGCTAATGTTTTGAATAATTATAAGTAATAACCATGGTTCCAGGCAATATTCACACATATCACTTTAGATTTTCCCAGCATCCTATGGAATGTATATTAGTGTTCCTGTTTTACAGGTGACTAAATGATCTGAAGTCAGGACTCTTAATTCCAAATCAATGCTCATAATAAGAAAGGTATCTAATAAGTTTTATTTGGACTTTGGTTTGGACTTTATTCAATAGATAATAAGGAGTGATAGAAGATATTTTAACATGAGAGTGAGATGTTCAAATGATACATGATGATTTTTTTTTCAATGAAGAATGGACTGAGTTAAGGAAAATGCTGAGGCATGGTGATGATGCAGTTGTAAATCATAAACTTTCACAATAATGTATTTCATAATATAATATTACTAATATATATTATAGGAAAAACATTTAAATTCTGTACACCTTAACGGACTTATATTTCACTATTTTATGTATCAAGAAGCACGCAATAAAAGTAAAAGACTGAATGTTAAAATAATAACCTTAGTTCATATAGTCAGAGAATATTGAGGCCCAGATCTTGCTGGAGATTGTGTGGCTATTTTAATGGGAAAACCTACATAAGGAGAACCCAGTGCTTTTTCAATCCTCGTATATTTATTCCCACTAAAACCCAATTAGTCATTAAGAAGAAACTTCTTGCTACAGAAAGGAACATTTAACTTTTAGATCTATGAAAATTCTATGAGATAAGTTGGTGTTTAGAAAGTATATCTGGTGAATAATTAATAGCATTACAATTTAGATACCACTCTTCAGACTAAAAAATAAGATAGCATATTAGATATATGCCAAATATTTTATTTTTATTTTTAGCATTGGATTAGTTTTTCTAATATTAAGTTTCTAATTTTAAAAGCTCTTAAAATTTATTATTAGCCTTATACTTTCAAAATATGGGAAAAATACACTTTTTGAGTATAAAAATTTCTCTAACCCATTGTGCTAAAATAACAATACAATGTCAAATAAGGAATATCTTAATAATTTCCTAACATATATTCTAGCAACCCATTTATTATAATAATGAATCTTATGAAGAAAAACTAAAATACCAAGCACTGACAAGAGGAAATCTGATTTCTCTTCTCTGAAGATGCAGAAAATGAAAGTTATTAGTGACGTTTGAACTCCTATGCAGGCTCTCATTTCTAAGTTTTATGCTAGTAATACTAAAATATCACATGCCATAAAAGGAAGTCTTTTACAAGACCTACAGACTTTGCCGGTGATCCTGTCACCTTTCAGACTTTTACATATATGGTCCATATCAACTGTGACAGAAAATCATTATGAGATAAACTTTGTTCATGGGAAATGAACAGGTGGTCTCTGTTAAGTGTCCCCACACAGCTGACTATATAATAAGTACAATGGCTTGTTTCAACTCTGAAGTCAAAAGTTGAGTCTGGATAGAGATCAAATTCTATTATATAACTTTGAGGGAATATCGAATCCACCAGGCTGGAAGTAATATCTTCCTCATCAGAGCTCTCACAGTAAATTTTTATGTCTAGTTTTATTGTGCTTCCCATTTTCTACCTTGTATTTCAGTTATTTATGGATGTATTTTCACAGGGACCTATTCATGACGGGATCTTTGTCTTATTTACCTTTGCATTACAATGAGTACATAGTATAGTTGACCAAAAACATTGTTTATATCTCAACCAAACTTTGTTAAACATATGTGAATTAATTTTGTTGAAATGAAATTTTGCTTCTACAGGCATATAAAGGATGATTTCAGATAGTATATTCAGCAGACAGTAGAAGACAAAATTATTGTTTTACAAGTTGAATCATTCAGGGTCCAGTGGGAGAAACAGAATCAGTAGGAGACATATATTGAGAGCCTTATTATGAGGAATTGATATATGCAAATATGGAAGTAGGCAAGGTAATATAAAATCTGTAGGCCAGGATGTCAGGACTTACAGGCTGGGACTTTCAGACATAACCTGAAGCTACCCTACAGAAGGAAATTTCTTCTGTGTATATATAAGGGATATATATATATATATATATATGGGATGTATATATATACATACATATATATATGTATGTATGTATATATATGTATATATATGTGTATATATATATATGTATGTATGTATATATATACACACACACACATAAAGTTATAAGGGATTTCTTGTATCCGCTTTTAGGGTCTTTCAATTTGTCAAGTTAGGCTCATCCAGTTTGCCTAGGATAATTTCCCTAAATTCAACTGACTATGAACTTTAATCAGGTTAATAAAATATCTTTAGAGCAAATCTCAATTAGTCTTTGAGTAAATAGAGATCATAGTTTAGCCAAGTTGATACATAATGCTGACAATAACACAAGCTGATGAAAGTGATGGTGCCATCTGTATCCAACAATATACATTACTTGGAAAATGTGGAACAATTATTTGACTAACATGACTATTGGAATGCCAAATCATACATAGAATCATTAAATAACTCTTCCACATAAGACATTATCCAGGGTTAGCTAAACTGTTAAGATTTTCTTTTTTCAGACTGTCAAGTTGGTACAAGACTTCTGATATCACTTATCAGTTGAGGGGTCCAGAGGGTTGCTGGAGCAACATACTGTTGAGATATGTTTTTATTTTAAGCACATGTCAGCAACCCAATTCCCACTTGATTTCTCCCCAACCCTCCCAATGACATCCTTCTGGAGCCTCCTAATTTTATCCTGAAACTACTTGGACATGTAAGCATTAAATTTTACTTGATGCCCTAGAGTATCTCCAAGTTTTGTTTTGAAATTTTTTTTAAAGATTTTATTTATTTATTTGACAGAGATCACAAGTAGGCAGAGAGGCAGACAAAGAGAGAGAGGGTGAAGAAGGCTCCCTGCTGAGCAGAGAGCCTAATGTGGGACTTGATCCCAGGACCCTGGGATCACAATCTAAGCTGAAGGCAGAGGCTTTAACCCACTAAGCCACCCAGGCACTCCTTGAAATATATTTTTGAAGGTTTTATTTATTTATTTGGGAGAGAAAGAGCATGAACAGAGATAGAGGGAGAGGGAGAAGCAAACTCCCTAATGAGCAGGAAGCCCGAAGAAGGGCTTGATCCTGGGACTCCAGGATCATGACCTAAGCCAAAGACAGACACTTAACAGACTGAGACACACAGGAATCCCTTGTTTTGAAATTTGTAGTGACTGATTTCCAACCAAACAGTACTGAATATTCTTGTTTATCAGAAGGAGGCCTTCTTTGAATTAACCATTGTTTCTGAAACTTTGAAAACTCTCTTCCTCAACTAAGGATTTATTATCATCATTAAACATTTTGATTTATT
Source organism: Taxidea taxus jeffersonii (assembly GCA_003697995.1). Lineage (NCBI taxonomy): Eukaryota > Metazoa > Chordata > Mammalia > Carnivora > Mustelidae > Taxidea > Taxidea taxus. The sequence goes on along the minus strand of ML106010.1, from coordinate 155,043 downwards.
CAGCCTTGGTTACCTTTAATAGGATCAAGTGACTACAATTTTTTTTTTCTATTATTGTTTTTCTATTAGGTTCTGACTAGTTCATTTCCAGAGGAGAAAACAAGTTCTAATGGAAGTTAGAAAGAGTGCCATTCCTTTCTCATTCCTTTCTCTTCCATTAGTGAAAAAGGACCTGCAGAACAATCAGCAGAGTGTGTCCAAAAACAGGGTCTTCAGTCATCATTAATTCTGTACTATCCAATTGAAGTTTCATATCTGGTCATTGAATATCAAGCAGAAGATGAAAAATATTCAGTAGAAACTCTGTAAGGCTGATACACTTAGAATATGTTGAGCCTATGAATAATTATTTTCTCTGATCTTCTCTATGGAAAATCATAGATATCATAAAAAGCAGTCCTTTGGCTTTATTATTAAGTCTTTGAAAATGACTTTAAGAATTTCAGAGGTTAGGTCTGCTTTTATATACCACACAACACTATCATCTTAGATGTCAGGTCATAAAATTAAAGCTTTTATAGATATCCTGGTATGGTGTTTGTCTAACTTTGCATAATTGACATTTCCACTTGACTCTAGTGGGAAATTATTTATTATGCCTTTATACATTGATGTACCTGAAATTAATGTGTTTTGTCAATGATGGAACTGTGTTTTTGGTGATCCGTGTCTGTAAACATATACAGCACTAAGAATGCAATCTTTGCAAAAAATAATACCACATTATTTCTGGGCAAATGAGGATATTACAGAAATATGGGAAATATCAAGTGATGTATATTATGGGATATGTTTTCATCTTAGCAATTACTTATGTTGAACAAAACTACACAATACCTAATTGAGACTACAGTAAGAAAGAAATATATATATATTCCTATTAAGACAGTGCATTGTTCGATACCACAAGGTAATTATAGGAACAAAAAAGTGCATGTACTTTGTTCATTTCTTAAAAAGACAAATAATATTTTCTGCCATTTTCATATTGATAATTTTAAGATCTTTGGTCTTGAATTGAATCTAACCAATAAGATCCCAATGCTTAGCGTCCATAATTCTATTATTTCTGTTAGCAACAGGTAGTAAAAAGAAAGTCAGAAAATTTTGAAAAAGAACAGCAAATTATCTGTATTATGCTACTGCTACTGTTGCAAAAATGGTAGGCAATATCCCTTTTAATTATACATGTTCTGCTAAAATGGCAATTGGCAGCTTCCATAAAACTGTCAATCTTATTCTCCCATTCATTGTGAATATATGTAATCTGCTGTTCTCTATTTTAATAATTGTTTCCATATTGTTCTCCAAGGCTTGCATTTTCATCTTATTAATGATGCCTTTCAATGAGTAGAAGTCTAATATGTTAATTAGTTCTTTTGTTGTTCATACCTTTTGTATCCCATCAAAAGGAACCTATCCACATCTCAAGTTTTCAGAGACTTCCTCCTGTGTATTTTAAAATTTTAATACTTACATGTAAATATTTCATCAAATTTTAGTTAATTGGTGTGCATAGCCTCTGTTAAGGGTTGAGATGTAATTTGTCCTTTAAGAATTCTAGTTTTGACACCATTTGTTGAAAAATATTTCTTCCCCCATTGAATTACTTTAGCAACTTTGTCAAAACCTATGGATCACACATGCATGAGACTATTTTGGAGTCTTATGGCAGATATTTAGGAAATATCCACCCTTATTTTAAAGGAAGCCTTGAAATCAAGTAGTAGAATCTTAAATCTTCATCATCAGTTTTGTTTTGGTTATGTCACTTACATTTTCATAAATATTTTTGAATCAATTATCAATTTCTACAAATGCCTGGTAGAATTTGGGAATATATTGAATTAATATATCAAAAATAATATCTTAATCAAACTGAGCTTAGTAATTTTAAAAGTTAGGTATCTCTATTTATTAGGTCTTCTGTAATATCAAACTTGATTTTGTAGTTTCATTATTCAGTTAACATATTTTTTCAATGTATCTGTAAATACTAAAAATTATTATTAGAACTTCCTCTTCCAAACATCTATTGCTTATATAGAAAATTAATTTTGGTAAATTAGTTTTGTATTCTATGATCATGATAATTTAAAATATTAGCTCATTGAATTTTATTGACTATGTAAAATTTTTTTTCCCTGTATAACCTGTGAATTAAAACAAACTTAATTATTTCCAATATATATATTTTCTATTCTTGTCTTATTGCACTGGAAAAGAATTCCACAAATACTTACTTAGCTTGATCACTGCCTTACAGGGAATATTTCAGTCATTTTTTTCCTTAAGTATGATGTAAAGAATTCCATGTATTAAGATGAGAAAGAATTTTTTTTCCTAATTACATTATGCTTTTCATAGCATACCTAATACCTAAATACCTAAACTTTTTCCTAACTCAAGTTTAAAAAGAATTTCCCCTACATTTTCTTACAAAAGTTTTATAGTTCTAGGTTTTATTTATTTTTTTCTTTTTATTTTTCATCATAATAAGTATACGCTTTAATTCCCATCCACTATTTCCCCCACCACACCCCACACACACACACCTCCTTTCTGGTAAACGTTAACTGTTCTTTATAATTCAGAGTTTGTTTCTTGGTTTGTCTGCCTTTATTTCTTTCTTTTTTTTCTCTTTGCTCATTTGTTTTGTTTCCTAAATTCTATATAAGTGAGATCATAAAGTATCTGTTTTTCTCTGACTGAGTGATTTTGCTTAACATTATACTCTCTAGCTCTATCTATGGTGTTTCAAGTGGAAAGTATTCATTTTTTACGGCTGAATAATATTTCACTGGGTATATAAACCACATCTTCCTCACCCATACATCTATCAATGGACACTTTGCTGTTTCCATAGTTTGGCAATTATAAATAATGCTACAATGAACATAGGGATGCATGTATTCCTTTTCATTGCATTTTCCATTTTTTTTAGGTAAATACCCAGTGCAATTCGTAGGTCATAGGGTAGTTCTACTTTTAATTTTTTGAGTAATCTCCATGCTGTTTCCTACAGCTGCTACACCACTGCATTCCTACCACCAGTGCATAAGGGTTCCGTTTACTTCAGATCCTCACCAACATTGTCCTTTCTTACGTTTTTGATGTTAACCATTCTGAGAGTCGTGAGGTGAAATGGTGGTTTTGATTTGCATTTCCCTGATGATGAGTGATCTTGAGCATCTTTTCATGCGGATGTCTTCTTTGAAAAAAAAATGTCTATTCATGTTTTCTGCCCGGTTTTAAACTGGATTATTCATTTTATGGATGTTGAGTTTTGTAAATTTTCTTTATATATTTTGGATACCAATCCTTTATCAGATATGTCATTTCCAATTATCTTCTCCCATTCTGTAGGTTGTCTTTTAGTTTTGTTGACTGTTTCCTTTGCTATGCAGAAGGTTTTTATCTTAATGAAGTCCCAATAGTTTACTTTTGTTTTGTTTTCCTTGTCTCAGGAAATATCTAGAAAAATGTTGCCACACTTGATGTCAAAGAGATTATTACTTGTGCTAGGATTGTTTATGGGTTCAGGTCTCACATTTATGTATTTAATCCATTTTGAGTTTAATTTTATGTACTTGAAAGAATGCAGTTCAGTTCCATTCTTTTGCATGTAACTGTCCAGTTTTCCTAACACCATTTGTTGAAGAGACTTTTTCCCATTGTACATTCATTCCTCCTTTGTTAAAGATTAATTGAACACTATTTGTGGGTTTACTTCTGGGTTTTCTATTCCTTTCTTTTTTTTTTTTTCTATTCCTTTCAATTGATTTACGCATCTATTTATATGCTAGTACCATACTGTTTTAATTACTACTTTTCTCTAATATTCCTTGAAATCTGGAATTGTGAAACCTACAGTTTTATTGTTTTTTGTGGTTTTTGTTGTTTGTTCTTGTTTTTGTTTTTGTTTCTGTTTTTCAACTTTGGTTTGGTTATTCAGGGCCTTTTGTGGTTATATACAAATTTTAGGATTTTTTGTTCTAGTTCCATCAACAATGCTGCTGGCCTTTTGATAGGGGTTGTATTAAATGTGTATATTGCTTTGGGTAGTATAGACATTTTAACAGTATTTGTTCCTCTGTTCCATGAGATGGAATATTTTTTAATTTCTTCACTTTTTTTTTAAGATTTTATTTATTTATATTTCAGAGAGAGAGGGAGAGAGAGCAAACGAGCACAGGCAGACAGAGCGGCAGACAGAGGCAGAGGGAGAAGCTGGCTCCCTGCCGAGCAAGGAGCCCGATGTGGAACTCGATCCCAGGATGCTGGGATCATGACCTGAGCTGAAGGCAGCTGCTTAACCAACTGAGCCACCCAGGCATCCCTAATTTCTTCACTTTGTCTTCAATTTCTTTCATCAGTGTTTTATAGTTTTCAGAGTTTTTGCCTCCTTGGTTAAGTTTATTCCTAGGTATTTTATTGTTTGGGTGCAATTGTAAACGGGATGGTTTTCTTATTTTTACTTTTTGCTGTTTCATTATTATTGGAATTTATATTATATTATATTGATTATTATATATTAATTATATTAGTTATATTATATTAATATTATACTATTTTATTATATAGGAATGCAACACATTTCTTTACATTGATTTTCTATCCTATGTTTTACTGAGTTAATTTATCAGTTTTAGCAGTTTTTTGGTGGAGTCTTTAGGTTTTTCTCTGTACAGTATCATGTCATCTACAAACTGTGAAAGTTTTACAACTTCATTACCAATTTGGATGCCTTTAATTTCTTTATGTTGTCTAATTGTTATGGGTAGGACTTCCAGTTCCGTGTTAAATTGCAGTCATGAGAGTGGACATTCTTGTCTCTTCTTGACCTCAGAGGAAATCCTCTCAGTTTTTCACCAGTATGATGTTGGCTTTGGGGTGTTCATTTATATGCTGAGCTATGTCCCTCTATACCTACCTTGCTGAAGGTTTTTTATCATAAATGGATTTTATAATTCCAGCTTTTATACTTAGGTCTGTGATATATTTTGCATTAATTTTATATATGATACAGTGTTTAAAATATTTTATATGTGGATGTGCAACTATTAGATGTATTTGTTTTAAAGACTACACTTCTCCCACTAACTTTCTTAGTAGCTTTGTTGAAAATTAGTTATGTTATGAGAATGTAATTCTGGACCTTCAGTTCTATTCCATATATCTATATGTTTGTGTTTATACCATTCAATGTTGATCATCATGGTTTTATATTTTAAAGTTCTGAAGTCAGAACATTTAAATCTTCTAATTTTGCCTGAAACATTTGCCTGCTGAGATTTTTATAGTGATTTCATTGAACATATAGATAAATTTGGGGAAAATTGCCTTCTTAACAATATTGATTTTTCTAATCCATGAACATAGAATTGCTTTCTCTACATTTATTTATATTTTAAGTTCTCATAATATATTTGATAGTTTTTAGCATACTAGTCTTATAATTTATTTGTTAAATTTATTCTTTATTTCATTCTGTTTGATTCTTATATGATGGTATTAATCTCTTAATTTCATTTTCAGATTTTTATTGCTAATATATAAAAATGTAGACTCTTTGTAGTGATTTTGCATGTGGTAACATTGCTGAATTTGTTTAGTATTTCTAATAGGTAATATCTTAACATTTGCTTCATCTAGGATCAAGTTGTCTATAAATAGTGCCATATTTACTTATTTCCAATATGGATACCTTTTACCTCTTTCCTTTTACTTTTTCCTTGTACATTTCTCCCCCTTCACTTCCTATTCCTCTCACTAATAACATGTGCTATAGCCTTCTGTACAATACTAAAGAGAAATGACAGAAGCAGACATCCTTGAGCCATTCTTTATCTTAGGTGACAAGTATTCAGTCTACCTTTAATATTATCTATAGAATCTTCAAATATATCTATTGTAAAATTGAGAAAGATCCTTTGAATTCTTAGCTTGTTGAGGCCTTTTATTTTTAGAATAGTTTAAAGTTAACATGAAACTGAGAAAAAGTTATAGAGATTTCCCATTACTACTATCCATGCACATGCATTCATAACATCCTCCAATACCTACATTTTCTATGGGAGTAGTGCATTTTTTGCAACTGCTGAACCTACATTGGAAAATCATAATCACCCAGAATCCTTTGTTTATAATATGATTCATTCTTGATATTTTCCATTCTGTGGGTTTAGACAAATGTACAATGACATGCATCCACCATAATTGTGTGATACAGAGTAGTTTTTCTGCCCTAAAAATTCTCACGTTCCACATATTTATCCCTGTTTCTCTGCTAACCCCTGGAAAACCCTAAAATTTTTACTATCCCTATAGTTGTGCCTTTTATAGAATGTCATCTAGTTGGAATCATACAGTATGTAGCCTTTTCAGACTGGCTTCTTTCATTTAGTAACATGCATTTAAAGTTCCTCCATGTCTTTTCATGATTTGATGACTCATTTCTTTTTCGTATTGAGTAATAGGGCATTGATTGTTTGGATTTATCAAATTTTTAAAATTCATTTGTCTGCTGAAGAACATCTTGGTTTCCTTCAAGCTTTAATAATTATAAATAAAGCTGCTATAGACACCTGTGTGCAGTTATTTTATATGGATATAAAATTTTAACTCTTTGGGTCAATACCTAGGAGTGTAATTGCTGGATTGTATATGTTTATCTTTGTAAGAAACCACTAAACTTTCTTCCAAAGTAGCGTTCCATTTTGCATTCCCACTAGTAGAGAATGAAAGTTCTTGTCCTCACATTATCACCAGCATTTGGTATTAGCAGTGTTATGGATTCGGCCATCTGACTGAACAACTTTCTGGGGAGTGATGGGAGTTTTTGTCCTTTATTCTGTTGTACCATAATTGTTTCATGGATGTACACCAACCTTGCATTGCTGTGACAAGTCATATTTTGCTATACTGTATAACACTAATAGGTTGCTGGATTTGGTTTAATATTATTTAGGGATTTTTTAATCCATCATTATGAGAAATATCCATCTGTGTTTTTGTTGTTACTAGTATTTTCTTTGGATTTTCTTTATGCTTCTTTAAACATTACTGTGACTTCGGTCTCAGTAATACTTATCTCCTACAAGATATTGTGAAGTGATGCATTCTGCTCTTTTTGTTCTCTAACATTATGATTGCTACGTTAAATGTCAGATATAATTCACATATGAACCATTTGAGCTTAGACTTTGTGGGGAATTTTATAATTACTAGAGCATTTTTAAATTTGTTATGGATCAGTTTATACTTTCTATTTCATATCAAGACAGTCTTAGTCATTTGTATCTTGAACTTGTCCATCTTATTTAATTTAGGTATTTTTAGGCTATAGTTGTTTATGGTATTCCATTATAATACTTTTAATTTCCATAGAGTAGGCTACAATGTCTTCTTTTTGTAATTATTTTGTTATCTTTTATCTTCTCTTTTTCAGTTTACTTAATGTTTTTTTTTTTTTCCTAAAAGAATTCACTTTGGTTTTATTGATTTCTATTAGAATCTTTATTATTTTCTTTCTTATGCATCCTTTGGCTGTAATTTGTTCTTTTGTTAATTTCCTAAGTGAGGATCTTTGGTTATTGCATTTAGATTTTCCCTCTGTTTTAAGGAGATATTCAAAATTGAAGTTTCCTTCTGGGTACTATTTTTACTGCATTCCATAAATCTTGATATGCTGTCCTTTCATTTTCCTTTAGTTTAATTTTTTTCTACATTTTTCTGTGATTTTTCTTCTTACTTATGGGTCACTTAGAAATGTTTTTCTTTTTGTTTTTCCTCCCAATTATATGTGCATTTCCCTAATTCATAATGTTGTTAATTTCTGATTTAATTCTGTTTGGGCCAGAAAACCTATTTTGTGATTTCTACCCCTTTGAAAATTTACTGAGACTTGTTTTATAGTAGAGCTGTGTTCTATCCTGGAGAATGTTCCATGTGCAGTTTAAAAGAAAAATATTCTGCTGTTGTTTGGAATATTCTATTGATACCAGTTAAATCGAGTTGGTCAATTCTGTTGGCCAAATATTCTGTATTCTTGTTTATTTTATCATGAATTTTTCTATCCAATATTGAGAGTTGAGTATTAAGGTTTCCAAGTGCTATTGTTGAATTATCCATTTTTCCTGTGGTTCTTTTAGTGTGTGCTTCATATAAAATTTGAGGCTCTGTTGCTGTGTACATACATGCTTATATTATTTATTTCTGATGTATTGACCATTTGATCATTTAAAAATATTTCTTTGTATGTTTAATAAAATATTTGCCTTAAAGTCTGTTTTACCTAATATATGTACAGCCATTTCAGCCCTCTTTGCTACTCTTTTGCATGGTTTATATTTTTCCATCTTCTTTTTTCCAATCTATTTTTTTACTTTGAATATAAATCATGTATATTTTAGATACTATATACTTAGATCTTGGTGTGTTTGATTTTTAGTCAGTCTGACAATCTGTGCTTTTTCCTTGAAATATTAAACTATTTATTACAACTGCAATTATTAATATTGGAGAATTTATTTTTGCTATTTTGTTTAGTTTTCTACATGACTGATGGCTTTTTTGTTTCTCTCCTATGGTTTCTTTTACATTTGATAATTTTTGTGGTGCACCAATTAATTCCTCTGCTGGTTTTCTTAAATCATTTTTTAGTTATGTTCCTAGTGATTGCTCTCTATTGGTTATAATAAGCATCTTCCTTGATCTTCTTCAGAATAATACTAAATTAATTCAATAAATTATAGAAACTGGTACAGCTTTAATATAAAGAATCTAGCTTGAACTTTTTTCCCCCCTTTATAACTTTAAATGCCTTGTCCTATTGTCCTCTGCATTGCATATTTCAGTCACAAATTTCTTGGTCATTCTCTTTTAGTAATTTAATTTTGGAGTGTATCTTGAAATGTGTTTATGTGTATTCTATTCTACTCAGAATTTGTTTCATTTCCTGAACTTACAGGTTTACAACTTTCATCAATTTCATACAATGTTTTAACATTATATATTAATTATTTTTCCTCTCCTCCATTTTCCGGTATTCATATTATGTATATAGGTGATTACATATATGATGGTTAATTTCATATGTCGACTGGATATGGGATGGCCAGATTAAACATTATTTCTGTGTGCATGTTTGTGTGAGTGTTTCTGGATGAGATTAGCATTTAAATTTCAGTGGACTGAGTAAAGTGGACTTTGAATCTTTGGACTCAGTAAATTGCCCTCCCCAATATGGGTGGCACAATTCAATCAATTGAGAACCTGAATAGAACAGAAGGCAGAGAAGGAGGAATCCATTTTTTTGGCGGTTGTTATTTGTTTGTTTTCCCCACTTCAGTGATTGAGTTAGGACATCTCATCTCATCTTCTTAGGGCCTTAGACTGGGATTTACACCATTGGCTCCCTGGTCTAAGGCTTTCAGACTTGAATTTAAGTTTGGGTGGCTCAGTCCAACTCTTGATAAGCCTCTGACTCTTGATTTAGGCTCAGGTCACAAACAGGATGGTGAGATTGAGCCCTGAACTGGGCTCTGAACTGGGAATGGAGACTACTTAAGATTCTTTCTCCTTCTCCTTCTGCCCCTCCCTCCCTGCTCACCTGCATGCTTTCTCTTTCAAAAAAATACATAAAATAAAAATATAAATAATTGAATATATTTAGATAAATATTTACATATTTTATGTACATGTATAGTCATAAACACAGATATTCATACTGTTCTTATTTCTTTGGAGAAACTTAATCTAGCATAATAACATCTCATATTATTAAAGTACTGGTGATTTTATTTTCACTCTCTGTATTTCTAAGTTTTAGTTCAAAAAATTTCATTTATTGTATCTTTAAGTTACTCATGTTTTCTTCAGAAACATTTAATCTAATATTAACCAAATTTTTATTTCAGATATTATAATTTCTATCTCTAGAGGTTGGATTTTTTTTCCATGTTTTAATATTTTTTCAGTTGATTTTATGGTAGTTCTTTTGGTGTTACCTTCAATTTTATTATCTTTATTATTTCTAGTTTTATTTCTGATTATGACTTTTTTCCTGCTTTCTTGAATGTCCTTTTTTTTTCTTCAACATTCTTGAATGTTTTGTTGTTTTTTTTTTTTTTTTTGGATGATGTACATTGTGATAATGTAGCTGGTTAACCATTTGAATTTATTTTTCTCTCAGCAAGCATTATTCTTACTTATACCCCAGTTTTTGTTTTTGAGATTTGATTCATGATTTGTTAGAACAGATTAGAACAGATTAATAGTATTCTTTACTTTAGGACTAGTTTAGATGTGAATCTTACATGTGACCCTTATGCTATCTCCACTGAAAATCCTTAGTGTTCAATATGGTTTCACCCATCTGGCTGATTGGACCTTAAGTGACTCGGACATCAGTGAGCTCTGGAAAATTTTCAAATTAGAGCAATACAGTCATTGTTTGGCACTTAGAGTTTCATACTAGTTTTGTAGGACTGATAAAAAGGATTCATAACTTCATTGTTTTTTGTTTGTTTCCTTTTATCTGGTACTCTGACCACAATTTCTAGCTTCCCTTTATCATTCTAAATTATATTCTCTGGCTCCTCCATTCAGAGAGATTGATGTATTCTGCTTGTGGTCACCCTCCTTACAAAGTGGTCTAGAAAGCAACTTTAGTAAAAAAGGCAGATCAATTTTTCTTAAATATATTATTTATTTATTTGACAGAGAGAGAAAGATCACAAGTAGACAGGCAGAGAGAGAGGGGGAAGTAGGCTTCCTGCAAATCAGAGAACCTGATGAGGGGCTTGATCCTAGGACCCTGAGATAATGACCTGAGCCCAAGGCAGAGGCTTAGCCCACTGAGCCACCCAGGTGCCCCAAGGCAGATCAATTATAAGTATTTTAACTTTATCTCCTTTTAATTTCCATAATACACAGCTTTTTGTTATTAAGGGTTCCACAATATTTATCTTAAATATTTTGTCTTATGTTTTATATCTTTGAAAGGCCAGTAATTTATCATGACTGGAACTAATTATCTGTATCTTTGTTCATTCTTATGTTAGTCTCAAATATGGGTAATTTGTAAACCATAAGATAATTAGCCCTTTTGATAATATATTCTCTGCAAAATTTTCCAGTTTTTAAAAAATTCTTTCTGTATTAGATTTTCTCTTCTATTTAGCAAATATGAAAGTTAGCAAATATTTAAAAAATATAAAAATCCATTGATATTTTTATTTGGAAATGTTTGTTTTACAACTGTAGTTAGTTCTAAACTTGAAAGTGATGTATACATATATTTTTAATTTTATAATTATTTTTTCTACCCGTATGTCTTTTTGCTACTTGGCAATAAAGAGTTTCATATTTAAATTTGATTTGCCTTATTCCAAATACATAAAAATAACTTAGAATAATTTATTGAGTAACTGTTCATTAATTTAAAATGTTTCTCTTAGGGCACCCAGGTGACTCTGTCAATTAAGCGTCTGCCTTCAGCTCAAGTCATGATCCAGAGTCCTGGGATCGATTCCCATGTCAGGCTCTCTGCTCAGTAGAGAGTCTGTTTCTACCTTTTCTTCTACCTGCCACTTCCCCTGCTTGTGCTCGCTCTCTTTTTCTCTCTGTCAAATAAATAAATAAAATATCTTTAAAAATAAATTAAAAAATAAAATGTTTCTCTTTACTTTATATGCAATATATATTCCTATACATTTATAAGCCCAGCCTTTTTATTATTTTAGTTATCCAGCAAATATAAATCAGTTTTCTGAAGTTCATTCTGCTACTTTAGACCTAGCAGAATATGACATCAGGTAGACTATTTATATCACATGGATACTTAAAATTATAGCTGTATTAACCTAGTTCATGAAATCTTAGTTATCTGCTATGGCATATTTTGCTCTCTTATGGAATTAAATGAAATATTTTAATATCATTTACAGTACATAGTTATTTTAACTTCATTTTTTTACCTTGACTGTCATAAGATTTTTACCCTGAAGAAACACAAGTGAATATTTTTTTTACTATTATCCTGAATAATCACAACAATTTGGAAAAGCTAGTCAATGATAGCTGAGAAATTTCCTCCTTGCACTGTCCACATTAATATATCTTGAAAGAGCATTCTATCACAGATATTGATACTTGAAATGTGAATTTTTGACCTTTATTTTAAGAACATATGAAATATTCTATCTGAACATACTCAGATTATAAGAAGATCAAGTGCTTTTGCTAACTTTCTCAATCTAGGCAACAATTTCTTTTCAAACAAAATATATATACATATATATTTATATGTATATGTGTATCTATATACATATAAATATATATGTGTGTATATATATATGTATATGTATACATATATAGAGAGAGGAAGAGAGAGAAGCAGACTCCCCACTCAGCAGGGAGCCCAACATGGGACTTGATCCCAGAACCCTAAGAACATGACCTGATCCAAAGACAGATGCTTAACTGACTGAACCACCTAGGTGCCCATATGCATCAATTTCCTTAAGTAAGCTTAAACGTACTGTACCATGTAAAAACATCTTGGTCATCTTATTTGGTCATTACATGTTTAAAACCATGAGCTCCATAAAATTTTCAAAAAATTGTTGCCTTATAAATGAGATATTTTTTGGTGAAAACAATTACACACACACACACACACACACATGCATTTTGCTACATATCTTTAGGACATTAAGGGACCTATAGAATACTTTTGACAGAATAAAGAATACATTTCCTATTCTAAAATAAAGCAATTGGGTTTATTTAGAATAGATATAATGATAAGCAATCAGTAATGACTTAGTGGGTAAAAAATAATTTGTTGGTGTTACACTGAAATATTACTAAAGTGATTACTTGGAACATCCTAGTATAATGAGACCACTTGTTTAGCTTATAAGGAAGAGTCCACTAGTAATGATATAGTACCTCTATAACAGAAATTACCTTAGAAAATTTGTAAGAAATCCTATAATTCTGCTTTAGGATGAAAATGTGTAATATTGAGGATTCAGGAATTATCTTTGTGGTTAGATTTTGGCAAAGCTTTGATCTCTTACATTCTAAGAATTGGGTCAGGGTGAAAATAAGAGAAGATAAACAGGAAGGGGTGAAGAATCTACAGAACCCTACTGTTTGATTAATATCATACATTGAATGGCAGTGAGTTTTAGTCCAATGTATGTAGAGACTCATCCAGGAATACAGCAGGGTTCTGAATGATTGGTATAGACTCCTGTTGAGTTTATAATCTGTAAATGTTAAGTGTTCAAGGCATGCTACCTGGCTGTTCTTAAACAAAGTCAGACTTCTATTAGAGTTTAGTTCACTGCACATCATTTAAGTTCAATAAACATTTCTCAAGTGCATTATGTTGCAAGTATTACACTAATGGAAATATACAAAAATTTTAAGTCCTAATCCATTGTGACCCTTTGTAATTGAAGTGCATTATGGTTCAGTAAGGATCAGACTGTTATCAATGCTCCCCTTTGGTATTTTATTTTTCTACATAACATGAAACATCTTTATCAATGCAAAGAATGGAAAAAAGTCCAAGTACTCTCTGAGATATATTTATTATGGAAAGAGCATTTAAAAACAAGATACTTGTCTATTTTATATATTCATGCTTTAAAAACTATGTAGCAAGCATTACATGCTTTAAATAACTTTTCTCCCTACTCTTTAGAGACTTAATTTTAATGTACTAGGTATGAAGATGATTCAATATGTCAGAGACCAACACACTAAATTTCCTCATTGTTATCTAAAAAAAAAAGGTTGGTGTATGAAAAATGCAAATTCCTAGAAAATATAAGAGCTAACTTATCTGCGATCTTAAATATGGTATGAGAAGTATTCACGTGAGAAAAATCATACTAGATGATTGATTAATGTTCCTAGAATTAGATCAACAATTTTTAAGTATAGGAATTACACATTTAATGGCCTTGGGTAAAGATCACCCATTTCCACTATGATATGAAAATTTCAGTTTTCTGGCTAGAGTTAGTTCTACCAAGGAAACTGGTTCCCTAGGTTTTCCTTAGTTCTGCATTTACTCTTTTTTTTTAAGATTTTATTTATTTATTTGACAGACAGAGATTACAAGTAGGCAGAGAGGCAGGCAGAGAGAGAGGAGGAAGCAGGCTCCCTGCCGAGCAGAGAGCCCAGTGCAGGGATGCGGGGCTGGATCCCAGGACCCTGGAATCATGACCTGAAGGTAGAGGCTTTAAACCACTGAGCCACCCAAGCACCCCATACTCTGTTTGCATTCTTTTTATGATTAATTCTTTATTAAAATGAATACTTTGTTTTATAAGTTTTAATTTGTAAAATTTAAAGTTGTTAATAACCACATGTTGCCTATTTATGTATGTATGTGTCTATGACTTTATCAAACTTTGTGCTACTTAAACATCCTTCTATGGACATAGAACAAGCAGACTGCCTACCTTATATTAAAAACTTTGCATGTCTATTGAAATACAGATTTCCTACTATGACAAAGTAACAGAGAACAAACTTAACTTCTCTCCATTAAGTATATACAAAGTTGGACAACCTATATGAAACAGTAATAATCAGATGGGACAGCAGACAGTTTGGAAAATGATTCTGAGTAAAGCAAAACAAAAGAAGTGAGTCCTAGGATTGTTCCAGTTTACTGCATGGAGAGCAATTCCATGCTGCAGGGGGAAAAGAACTCTGAGGCCAATGGTCTGACTGAATTTGGAGCTAAGATTCTACAGACTGGAGAGCCTAAAGAAGCAGAATTTGTAGAACAAATACCAGAGATGCAGAATCTGTGCACATGAAGCTCAAAGGAAGTGCAGAGGAAGACATTTTTTATCTCAGATTTGATCTGTATTTGTGAGAATAAACTACCCAACGTGAGGGAAGAACAGCCTGAATGTCATTCATAGAATCATCCCCAATCCTCAAACATGTCTGTTTGTGTTCCAATCAGCAAGACTTCTTAATACATAAAATGATAAGTGCTGTGTTTAGAAGAATATTGCATCATTATTGGGAATAAATTATTCTTGATAAAGATTGTCCTAAACCCACTACCTATCAAAAGCTTAAAAGCAGCCTTGGGAAGAATCAAAATAGTTCATTGTCTTATACCAGAAAATGTGCCAATAGTATTTAAAGTAATAAAACCAAAATTAGCACCTAAGAATGAAAAATTCAGAAAGCACACACAAAAAATGGGGCGAAGGTGGAATTCAAATAAACAAGAAAAGTTATAATAATAATAAAAAAAACAATAGAAATAATCCCAGAATGATGTAGATGATTAAATTAGCAATGCTATTGAGTACTATTATAAACAAACTGAAAGCTATTGCATATAAATATACACTAAAACGTTCTTATTTATATCAGTAGCCTAGGCATATCCTCTGAGAGCAAAATGCATAACCAATTGCCTACTCAAAGTTTTCACTGCTGTGATCATTCTTATGCATATCTTGTTGTAGTGCAAGTGTATGCATTTTGCTGGAGCTAGATCTAGGAGAAGAATCAATGTATCTTGAGAAATACATGTGAAAAATTAACACATTTTCCCTAAATGTTTTTTCCCAAAAGTTTTTTTTTTTTTTTCTGAAAGTGGAATGATAAATAAATCCAACAGCTGCATTATGAGAGTTTGTGCTACTCCATATACTAGCCGAGTTTGTTTGTTTTTTTTTTTCTTCTTCAGTTTTTTTTTTTTTCAGTTTTTCATTTTAGTCATCCTAGCAGGTATGTACTTGTACTATCACGTGCTTTAATTTGCATTTCTTAGATGACTTAATGAGGTTACCTTTTCATGGATATTGAGTATTAGATTTGTGATTCTCTTGCTTGGATCTTTGCACCCATTTTCATATTTATTTGTTTTTTGATGTTTTCTCATCTATTTATAGATGTTCACATATATTTTGAATACTATAGTTTTCATTAAAAGTACTGAAAATTTTTCTCCTCTCTGCTCTTTTTTAAAATTATTTAAAGCCTTTATTTTTAGAGCAGTTTAAGGTTCACAGCAAAAGTAAAAGGAAGGCACAGAGAGGTTTCATTTATTCCCTATCCTTGCACATGTATAGCCTCCCCTACTATCAACATCTCCCTCCAGAGTGATATATTTATTAAAAGCGAAAAATTTTTATTGATATATCACAACCCCTGAAAGTCCATAGTTTACATTAAGGTCCCCTCTGGGTGTTATGTATTCAGTGGATTTAGACAAGTGCATAATGATATGTATCCACCATTAGGTATTATACCAAGTTGTTTCACTGCCCTAAAAAGTCTTCTGTCCTCTGCTGATGCATCCCTCTCTCCTCTCCAACCTGGCAACCACTGATCTTTTTACTGTATACATAGTTTGCCTTTTCCAGAACGTCTTAGATTTAAAATCATACAGTATATAGGCATTTCAAATTGGCTTCTTTACTTATTAACATGGGTATAAGTTTCCTCCATGTCTTTTCAAGGCTTTATAGCTCATTTCTTTTTAGCACTGAATAATATTCTGTTGTCTAGGTGTCCTAAAGATAATCCATTTATCTACTGCAGGACATCTTGTTTGCTTCCAAGTTTTGGCAATTATGAATAAGCACCATGCATCCATGCACAGGTCTTTGTGTTGATATATTTTCTCATATATTTTTCTTCGAGTTTTTACTTAAATTCCAATTAGTTAATGTACATTGTAATATTAGTGTCAGGTGTAGAATTTAGTTATTTATCACTTACATACTACACCCAGTGCTCATCACAACTGATATCCTCTATAGTCAAGAGTCTCTTGACTGGGATGCCTCTCTCTCTTTCCTTTTCCCTCCCATATATTCATCTATTGTTTCTTAAATTCCACGTATGAATGAAATCACAGGTATTTGTATTTCTCTGACTCATTTCACTTAGCATAATACTCTCTAGCCCAGTGCATGTTGTTGCAAATGGAAAGACTGCATTCTATTTTTGGCTGAGCAATATTCCATATATATATGTGTGTGTGTATATGTATGTATATGTATACATACGTATATACATACATATATGCACATATACACATATGTATATGTACACACACACATAAACATCTTTATCCATTCATCAGTTGATGGACATTTGGGCTATTTCCATAATTTGACTACTGTTGATAATGCTTCTATAAACATCAGGGTGCATGTATCCCTTCAAATCAGTATTTTTGTTTCCTTTCAGGAAATAGTTAGTGGAACAATTGCTGGATCATTGGGTAGTTCTATTTTTAACCTGAGGAACCTCCATACTGTTTTCCAGAGTGGCAGCATTAGTTTGCATTCTTACCAACAGTGTACGAGGATTTCCTTTCTCCAAATCCTTATCAACACTTACTATTCTTTTTTTCTTTTTGATAACCGCCATTCTAACGAATATGAGGTGATACTGCCTTGTTGTTTTGATTTGCATTTCATAATGATTAATAATATTAAGCAGGTTTTCATGTACCTGTTAGCAATCTATTTGTCTCCTTTGGAAATTGTCTATTCAGATCCTCTGTCCATCTTTCAAGTAGATTGTTGTTGTTGTTTTCTATTCTTTTTTTTTCATTTTTTGCTATTGTATATGTTGCTTATATATTTTGGATATTAACTCTTTATTAGATACAGGATTTGCAAATATTTTCTCCCATTTAATATGTCATTTTAATTGTATTAATGGTTTCCTTTGCTGTTTAGAAGCTTTTTAGTTTGGAATAGTCCTGCCTATAGTTGCTTTACTTTTGTTTTTGGAGTCGGATCCCAAAAATCATCACCAAGACCACTGTCAATGAGTTTACTGCTTATGTTTTCTTCTAGGTATTCTACAGTTTCAAGTCTTACATTCAAGTCTTTAATCCATTGTGAGTTAATTTTTTATATGGTGTAAGGGAGTGACCCAGTATCATTCTTTTGAATGTAGCTTCCCTGTGTTCCCAACACCATTTATTGAAGAGACTGTCCTTTCCCCTTTATATATTCTTGACCCTTTTATCATAGATTGACAATTTATGCTTGGGTTGATTTCTGGGTTCTCCATTCTGTTACAATGATCTATGTTTCTTTTTTTATGCCAATATCATAGAGTTTTGATTACTAAAGGTTTGTTTTATGGTTTGAAATCTGAAAGTGTGATACCTTCAGCGTTGTTCTTTCTGAAGCTTATTTTGGCTGTTCAAGGTTTTTTTGTGGTTTCATACAAATGGATTTTATGATTGTTCAGTTTCTGTGAAAAAAGGCCATTGGAATTTTAATAGAAATTACTTGACTCTATAGATTTCTTTGGGTGGTATGGACATTTTAACAATATGAATTCTTTTAACACATGAGCATGGGATATCTTTCTGTTTGTGTCTCCTTTAACTTTTCTCATCAAAGTCTTATAGTTTATAGTGTATAGATTTTTCACTCCCAAAGTTAAATTTATTCTTAGGTATTTTATTGTTTTGATGTGATTGCAAATAGAATTATTTTTTTAAAGTACCATTCTGATAGCTTGTTATTAGTGTATAGAAACAAACTGTTGTATATTTCTTTGTATACCGCACCTTTACTGAATTTGGTAATTAATTCAACAGCTTTGGGTGGAGTCTTTTTGTGTTTTTTGTTTTGTTTTGTTTTTAAATATTTATTTATTATAACAGGAGAGCACAAGCAGGGGGGAGAAGTAAAGGGAAAGGGAGAGAAACAGACTCCCTGCTGAGCACAAAGTAGGGCTGATATGGGCTGGATCTCAGGACGCTGTATCATATGGATAGAGGTTTCTGTGATTTGTGTGCAGGCAGGCTAAAGAGGTTGTCTGTGAGACTTGCGCTGCTTAAGTGATCCCAGGAACCTGATTAGTTGACATTAGCTGGACTCCAGATCAGAGTTAGTGCTTTTGTCTGGACACCAAGAGCTAAAATTTTGCTTTACATCCACTGGGGGTCCAGGTTGGGTTCCTCCCAACCCCTGGTGGAATCTGGGAGGGGAGGCAAGTGCATCTAGCTCTGGCTCTTTGAATATATAAAGACATGATAACACAGAAATGCAGCCTGCTCCAAACTGCAGGTAGGCAAACAAATGTTTAACTTCAGACCCTTCATTTTCCCTATAAATATGGTCCTTTTGAGGATGGTCAGTTGGAAGTCTCACCCGAAGGGAGGATGCTCTTCCCAGGCCTCCCAATCCAGACTCCAGCCTGGCTCTCTCCCCAGGGTTTCCCCAGCTAATAAGGTTGGATGTTGTATGTATCCAATTTTATGTAATTCTGTCTTCTTCTTCTTTTTTTTTTTTAAAGATTTTATTTATTTATTTATTAGTTAGAGAGAGAGAGAGCACAGGCAGAGAGAGCGGCAGGCAGAGGCAGAGGGAGAAGCAGGCTCTCCGCCGAGCAAGGAGCCCGATGCGGGACTCGATCCCAGGAGGCTGGGATCATGACCCGAACCGAAGGCAGCCACTTAACCAACTGAGCCACCGAGGCGTCCCCTGTCTTCTTCTTTATTGCTGACTATCGTCCTCATCTATGTATAGATTTCCCTTTTCTTTTTTCTGTTTCTATCAGATTTGTATAATATCAATAATGTGTTTTATCCCCTTTGAAGCTGAAAACATGGCTGTTACTAATCTTTTCTTGATAACATAACCTGAGCCTAAATCAAAAGTTGATGCTCAACCAACTGAGCCACCCAGGAGCTCCTGGGATTTTTATATATAATATCATGTCATCTGCAAACAGTGGCCTGTTTTATTCTTTCTTCCCAATTTGGATGACTTTAATTTCTTTTTCTTACCTAGTTTCTTTGGCTAGAACTTCCAACTAGGTTAAATAAAAGTGGCCAGAATGGATATCCTTATCTCTTCCTGATGTTATGGGAAAATCTTTCAGCTTTTTACTGCTGTGTATGATATTAGCTATAGGTTTGTCATACATGGCCTTTATTCAGTTGAGAAACATTTCCTTTATACTTACCTTTTTTGTGAATTTTTGTTAACAATGGATGTTGAATTTAGTCAAATGATTTTATGAATCCTTTAAAATGATATGATTTTTATCCTTCATTTTAATGTGATGTATCACATTGATTTTGGACTTTTTTAATGTTTCCAGTTTGCGTGTATATTCTAGTTAGTTAACATATAATGTAATATTAGTTTGGGGAGTAGAATTTAGTGATTCATAACTTACATACAACACCTAGTGCTCATCACAAATGCCTTCCTTAATATCCATCACCAATTTAACCCACCCTGCTGTCCACCTCCCCTCCAGAAACTCTCAGTTTCTTACCTATAATTAAGTCTCTTTTATGGACTTTGAGCCACACTTCCATCCCTGGAATAAAAGTTAGTTAATTGTGGTATGTTATTTTTAATGTTTCATTGAATTTGGTTGCTATGAATCTGTCGAGGATATTTGTTTTTGTGTTCATTGAGGAAATTATCCTTTAATTTTCTTTTCTTCTGTCCTTAATCTGGATTTATTATGAGGGCTATGCTGGCTTCATAAAATTAGTTTGGAAGTGTTACCTCCTCTTCTGTTTTTCAGAAACATTTGAAAAGGATTGGTACTAAATTATTTTAATGTTTGGCAGAATTCCCCAGTGAAGACATCTGGTCCTGGTCTTTTGTTTGTTGGGAAGTTTGGATAACTGATGAAATCTCCTTATTGGT
Source organism: Taxidea taxus jeffersonii (assembly GCA_003697995.1). NCBI lineage: Eukaryota > Metazoa > Chordata > Mammalia > Carnivora > Mustelidae > Taxidea > Taxidea taxus. The sequence continues at coordinate 134,341 of ML106010.1, read as the reverse complement.
AATCTGTCTGTTCGGATTTTCTTTTTCTTCATGATTCAGTCTTGGTAGGTTGTATATTTCTAGGAATTTATTCATTTTTCTATATTGTCCTATTGGCATATAATTGTTTATGGTAGTTTCTTATGATCCTTTGTATTTCTGTGGGATCAATTTTTTTTAAGATTTTATTTATTTGACAGAGAGAGAGAGAGAGAGAGAGCACAAGCAGGGGGAGAGGCAGAGGGAGAGGGAGAAGCAGGCTCCTTTCAGAACAGGGGAAGCCCAATATGGGGCTCGATCCCAGGACTCCAGGATCATGACCTGAGCTGAAGGCAGTGGATTAAGCAACTGAGCCACCCAGGCACCCCTCTGTGGTATCATTTTTAACATGTTCTCTTTCATATCTAATTTTATTTGAGATCATCTTTTTTTCTTTATGAGTATGGCCAAAGTTTTGCTAATTTAATCTTCTGGAGGAGCCAGCTCTTAGTTTCCATGATTCTTTCTATTGTCTCTTTGGTCTCTATTTCATTTATTTCATTTCTAATCTTAAGTTTTTCTTCATTTCTATTAACTTTGGGCTTTGTTTTTTCTTATTCCTTAAAGTATAAATTTAGAGTGTTTGAGATTTTGTTTTGTTTTGTTTTTGGGGGGTAGGTATATATTGCTATTAATTTGTCTCTTAGAATTGATTTTATTGCATCCCATAACTTTTGTTATATTTTCATTTTCATTTATTGAGGTCTTTTTTAATTTCTCTTTTCTTTTCTTTATTGACACATTGGTTGTTTAGTAGCTTGTTGCTGAATCTTCACACATATCTAATTTTATTTTACTTTTTTGTAATAGATTTCTAGTTTTATACCTTGTGGTTAGAAAACATGCTTGATATGATTTCAGTCTTCTTAAATTGTTAGGCTTATGATTTGTGGCCTAATATATACGGTATACTGTTGAATGTTCCATGTGTATACTGCCATTTTGGGTGGAATGTTCTATATAAAACATACATATTCTATATAAATATATATATATTCTATAAATTAAATTATACATGTGTGTATATGTATATATACGTATATATATGTATACACACACACACACACACACACATATAATTTAAAGCTGATCTTTCCCTATGGATTTTGTCTAGATTATCTCTCCTTTGATAAAAGTGGGATATTAAAGTCCCTCATTATTGAATCCCAATCTATTTTCCTCTTTAGGTCTCTTAATATTTCCTTTTATGTTTAATTCCTCCCATGTGTAGTGCTTAAATACGTACAAATGTTATGGCTTCTTGTTGGATTGATCTGTTTATTATTATATAATACCCTTAGTTGTCTCTTCTTATGTTACAGAAAAATAATCAGACTGGTGAGAAACCAAACGGCATTTAGAGAAGTAGGAGAACTTGGGTTTATTTTACAAGGGTGAACCCAGAGGAGCTCACACTCAACATACTGGGCCCAAGGTAAGAGGGTTACAAAGCTTTTATAGAGAAGGGAAGGGGTTCAGGTTACAAGGTCTGTGCTAACTGCTGGTAGGTGGATTTAAATTGGGAGGGTTGTGATAGTTGGGAACATTTGTCAGGCCAAAGCACGCTTGTTTACAGAAGCAGAAACAACTAGTTTTCTCTTGCTCAAGTGGGGCTCCTGGTTACCTCCTTAGTATTGCTAGTAACCTTCAATTTTCTGGGACCTGCCAGCCTGGGCCTGCTCTGGGTAATTTTCCTTTTCACTATAGTCTTTGTTTTAAAGTTTATTTTGTCTGATATAAGTATAGTCACCCTGGCTTTCTTTTTTGCAAAGTAACCCCCTTCCTCTCCCCATGCAGCCTCTTCAATATCAGTCTCTGTGTTTTCTTGAATCTGCAGTCAGTCTCTTATAGGTAATATACAGGTCAGTCTTAATTTCTGTTTTTTGTTTTAATCTCTTCAGCCACTCTATGTCTTCCTTCGGATTAGAGAATTTAATACACTTACATTTAAGATAATTATTGATAGGTATGTCCTTATTACCATTTTGTTAATTGTTTTTCATAGTGTTTTGAAGTTCTTTTTTTTTTTTTTTTTCTCTTGTTCACTTCATGATTTGATGACTTTCTTTTGTGGTATGCTTAGATTACTTTCTCATTGTCTGTTGTGTGTTTCTTATAGCTGTTGCTTTGTGGTTATCATGAGGCTAACATGTAACAACCTATATTTAGAGCAGTCCATTTTAAGTGATAAATGAAGTTTGAATGTATTCTAAAATGTATTCTGCATTTTCACTCTCCCCATCCATTTTTTAAAATATTTTACATGTCACAATTTCTATTTTTTTAATTATATGTATCCTCTAACTATTATAGTTATTTTGGCTACTTTTGTCTTTTATCCTTCCTACTAGTTTTATAACTGTCAATCCACTATCTTAATGACATATTTACCTTCTCTGGTGAGATTTATACTTTGATGTTTCTTATTACTAATTAGCACTCTTTCTTTTGAACTTGCAGAATACTCTTTAGCATTTTTTGTACAGCCAGTTTAGTAATAGTGAATCGAAGCTTTGCTGGTGTGGAAAACTCTTGATCTCTCCTTCAGTTCCCACCCCCCGCTCCCCCGCAATAAATAAATAAATAAATAAATAAATAAATAAATAAATAAATAAAACTTTTATTTAAATGTCAATTAACATACAGTGTAAATATTATTTTCAGGTGTAGAATTTAGTGATTCGCCAGGGCTCATCACAGGTACTCTCCTTAATTGCTATCACCTATTTAATTCATCCTGCTGCCAACCTCCCCACCAGAAACCCTCAGTTTGTTTTCTATTGTTTCCTGGTTCGCCTCTCTCTCTCTCTCTTTTTTTCTTTCTTTTCTTTCCCTTATGATCTCTCCTTCAGTTCTGAATGATAACTTCTAGGTAGAGTATTATTGATCAGAAGTTTTTTTTTTTTTTTCTTTAGTTGTCGCTGCTGTTGTTGTTAGTTTTCTCTCAGCACTTTGAATATATGATGCCCTTCCTTTGTCACTTGCAAAATATCTGCTGAAAAATATGCTAATAGTCTTATGGCCAATCCCTTCTGTGGTTTTGGAATATGGGTGAGGTCCTGTGGGGTGAGTTCTGGAGCTGATGACCAAGAAAGAATTCTTGAAACATCTTTGGTGCAAAATGGTGGCTTATTAAAGTACAGGAACAGGACCCATGTGCAGAAAGAGCTGTTACACTGGGGTCTTGAGGAGTGGCTGATTATATACTTGGGAGTTGGGGAAAGTAAGGAAAAGGGAGGCTTCAAAAGAAGTCCATATGCTAAAGAGGATGAAATGCAAGATATCTATAAGATATCAGAGGTCTTGCCATTGTCAAGCTAAGGTTGTTTTCGCCTCTAGCAAAGTATTAAAAATTAGTTGGGAGATCCCTGGAAAAATGTCCCACAAATCCCACCCAGGAGTTGGGGGTGGGAGGAGGTTACAGGGTGTCAGCTTGTGTTTTGTCCTCAGCTTGCCTTCTGCTCCCTCATCACTTACTTGTATATAACATGTTTTTTATTACTGATTTTAAGATTCTTTATCTTTAGCTTTTGGCATCTTAATTATAATGTGCCTTGGTGTGTGTTTTTGAGTCCCTCTTATTTGAGCCTCTCAGGGCCTCCTGGATCTGGATGTCTGTTAGGGAAGTTTTCAGCTATTATTTATCAAGTAATTTTTCTGTCTCTTTCTACCTGATATCTCTTTAATGAAAATTTTAATCTACTTGATGTTGTCCTATAAGTCCCTTAAGCTATATTCACTTTTTAAAAATATTATATTGATGCTCTGATTGGATGAGTTCCTTTTTTCTGCTCCATCTAACCTGCTATTGAACCCATTTAGTATGTTTTTCTCTTGAGTTATTGCATTCTTCAGATCCATGATTACTATTTGGTACTGTTGGGTCCGTAATCAAAGGAGCGAGACTGATACAAAGCGAAAGTCAAGCAAAGCTTTATTTCGCGCTAAGCATCAAGAATCAAACTGACTGACCAGGGCTGTCTCTTACAAAGAGGCGACCCCTCTCTGCCTTACAGACTGGATTTTAAGGGCAAAGGCCATATGGTTGGGCCTAGCCATGCACAGGTGGCCAATGACACAGAGAAAATTGCACAGTCAGGCTAGGTCACACATAAGTGACCAATTGAGTTACAATTTACCCCATAGTAGGCATTTGAACTACCCTATCACCTTGATCAGAATTGGCACCCAAAGGGTGGGGTCCACACACCTTGGTAGCTAGGGAGACAACATGCATGCCTCACTGATTGGATACCTCCACCTGGCCTGACCCACCCTTGTATTTGGGCTTTGTTACCTGGGACTGGTTTCCGGGACTTGCTTCTAAGTAAGTCTCCTGCAGGGAGCGGGGCGCCTTGTGGAAGGGGGCAGGGACAGTTTAAGTTTTACTGCATAAACACCACAATGGCTATTCAACTGAAATGGAGCCATTTTGGCTAAATAGGCCCTTACAATACTTTCTTATATTTTATATTAGTTTGTTGAAGATCTCACTGTGTTCATCCATTCTTCTTCCAAATTTGGTGAACTACTTTATGATCATGACTTTGAACCCTTTATCAGGTAAATTACTTATATCCATTTTATTATCCCCGCCCCCCCCCTTAGGTTTTATCTGGCTATTTCTTTTGGAACATATTCTTCTTCTGTGTTCTCATTTTGCTTGATTTGTTGTATGTATTCTATCTTTCAGAAGAAAGAGTTACTTACCTTTTCCTGTTTTGAAGGTTGGTCTTGTGTAAGAGATAAGCTTTATCTTTCAACTCTGCCTTAGCACTTGTCTTTGAAAGCTGTGTGATTGCTCAGGAAGCTTATTCTATTTTTAATAGCCCTATTGGTAGTTGAGTATGTGCCAAAATCTGTCAGCATCCCAAAGGAAAAGATCTCACTCAGCACTTAGTTTCAGGCTGATTGGAAGCCAGACCTTCATACAGTAGCTTTTAAAGTATGAAAATTCTTGGGTGCCTGGGTGGCTCAGTGGGTTAAAGCCTCTGCCTTCAGCTCAGGTCATGATCTCAGGGTCCTGAGATCGAGTCCCGCATCAGGCTCTCTGCTCAGCAGGGAGCCTGCTTCCTCCTCTCTCTCTCGGCCTGCCTCTCTGCCTACTTGTGATCTCTGTCTGCCAAATAAATAAATAAAATCTTAAAAAAGTAAAATAAATAAAATAAAGTATGAAATTCTTTAAATTCTTTAAGAAAACCTCTCTTGGTGTATTTGATAGGGTTCAACTTGGCTGTATAGATGACGTAACAATAGTCATTGCAGTGTATGCATATACATAGATGTGTGTGTGTTTGTAAATGTATTTTTTCTTGATTTATTACATTGGCTCAGACCTAAAGTGCAATATTGAATAGAAACCATCCTCACTCTTATCTCAGGGAAAATATATCAATATTTCACTTGCTCTTAGCCAAAAGGCCAAGAAACAATATCAATATTTCAGTTTGTAATGATTTAACTGGGCATTGCCCATAAATACTATCACATTTGAAAGTTTCTTTTCCTCATTTGCCAGTTTTTTTTTTCCTTTAGCAAATGCATTTTGTATATAATACTATTTCCAGAAAAGTTTATGGATAAAGAAACAACCACAAGTATTAGATTTAAGTATGTCAATATAAGACAGCTATCTATATTTAATTGATCTATGACAAACTTGATGCAGTACACATGACTCTAAAAACCAACCAATCAATGACAGACTCAAAGTTTTAAAGGTAAGTCAGTTAGCAGTGGACTCATTCCTTTGAACAACCTTCTAAATTAAAAAGAGTCTCATCAAACAATAAGTCTTCCAAGGTTGACATTAATTAATTTCCCTGTCATACAACTAGCCCCAAGCAATTGTTCAACTAAAATGTTTATTAAAAGATTAGAATCCTGGGTACCTGGGTGGCTTGGTCGGTTAAGTGACTGCCTTTGGCTCAGGTCATGATCCCAGAGTCCGGGGATTCAGTCCCATGTCAGGGTCCCAGTTCCACTTCTTTTGACCTCTCCTTCTCATTCTCTTTCTCTCTCTCTTTCAAATAAATAAATAAAATCTTTAAAAAAATTAGAACCTTATTGTGTTTTAAAAGACTGTGCTTAACTATTATAGTATATGTGCTGCCGAAGCGAGCACTGTGCTTAACTATTATAGACTTCCTTTATTTAAATACATATAAATATTTGTATTGTTTCAAATATCTTGAGGTAGTCTCTATCTGTGTCTATTTAAATAATCACAAGTGTTTTTTTCTTTATTGATTTATTTTAAATAGTAATTTTCTGTTCTTTTCTACACTGTAACTGGAAGCTTATGCAATTTTTTTTTTCTTAACCTTACTTCTACCCTTGCTGCATTGTAGTCTGTTCTTTACTTAGAAACCAGAGTATTCTTTATCTTCACCTTTCCTTACCTCATTCCACCTCTTTCTCTCCAATAACTTCCATCAAAGTTAAACTGAAGTATTAGAATATAATGCAGATATAGATTTCCACAGTACTCTAAAGGCAATGATAAGTGGGTAAACTTAACTAAATGCTTATATATTGTATAACATAAATATAACTTTACATTTGGAAATCTGAAACACTTAAGCAGAAGTAAATATTTCACAGAAAATGTTCCAGCCATTTCCCAAACTGAGAGAAACATTGTAAAATAATTATGTGATTCAACATATCACAGAAATGCAGAAAACTATAAATCACCAGGGCTTCAAGAATCTCTATTTTACAAAATGTTTAGCAATAATTATATTATTGTATATTACTGTATAATATGTATCTTTTGTGTTGTACTTCTTTTTACATTTTATGAAGAGTTTTGAATATTAATTTTTGAGATTATAAAACAGTGTCTTAGGAGTTTTTTTTTTCAAACACACATTTCTATAAGGAGGAAATATATCTTTCTTCATTGTCATGTACTTGTTTTTGTCACAAATAAAATCCATATTTCCAATGACTATGTGTGCTACTCTAAATTTTTTTCATCTTTATGATTTATTAAATTTGGGGAAAATGTGTCTGGTTCTTCAACAATTTATATTAGTATGCTCATTTTGAAGGATATGAAAGAAAGCATGTAGAATGATTGTATCAACTCAGCAAATAAATTTACCTTGTGGACCATAGCACTGTGTATAGGAAAACAGCTAATATTTACCATGTGGACTAAAGTGAAGGTATAATTAACATATTTCTGATAACCAGATATTAAAGGACAACAGAGCCAAAGAAAAATAAATAATATGGCTACAAAGGACAATTGATAGTATCACTTCATTATAAATTGTGAGGATGTGCTTTTTTTAATGGACATGGGGAAAGCTGTTACATGAGGATATTGATCAAATAAACATGTGGCTGGTTTCATTAAAAAAGAAGGCAGAGAAAAAACACTGATATATGTCTGACTACAATGGACAGTATTTAAAGTAAGATTTTAGATCAGTTTGATTAATTTACCTATACAGTGTATTTTCATTATTTTTAGGTTTGTATTAGTATTATCTGCATAAGGTCCTTTTTATACTAAACTTCTAAAAGGAAGATGTGTTATCCTTTAACACATATATATATTCATCTACAATTTCTCTCTATTTTAATCCCATGTCAATCACTTTTAGGACCAAACATTTCTTCCCACAGGATGATTGTAATTTATAATCAGAGTTACTACTTAAAGTAACACTTTGCCAGTGCAGTTTGAGTCTCCATGATTATCTATTGATAAATATGGTAGAATAGAAATAATAATCTCTATCATGCAAACAGCATAGCTAAAACAAAACTAGACTTTAAAGTTAAGTGCTGTGTGATTTTGGCTCAAGTCATTTATAGCATAACTCCTTCCACTCCCAACCATTAAAAAAAAAAAAAAAAAAAAAGTTTAGTCTTCACAGATCATTTACTTAAGGCTGCAACATTAGTAGTGAACATATATTTCTTTTTTTTTAATTTTTTTTAAATTTATTTATTTGACAGACAGAGATCACAAGTAGGCAGAGAGGCAGGCAGAGAGAGAGGGGGAAGCAGGCTCTCCACCAAGCAGAGAGCCTGATGTGGGGCTCGATCCCAGGACCCTGAGATCATGACCTGAGCTGAAGTCAGAGGCTTTAACCCACTGAGCCACCCAGGTCCCCCTGAACATATATTTCTAAAATGTTGGATACCTACTAGTTACTTTTGCCTTGTTTGATATACTTTAATTCATCAAATATGACTTAATATGATTATATTTGCTAATTTCTAGTATTATTTAAACTATCATTTAAACTAAAGATGATTTTAAACTATATAAAAGCATTATTTAAACTACCTAAAGATGATTTTTAAAGGATTAATGGACTTATAGTGACACAGTTTATAAAATATAGAGCATTATGTGAAGAAATGGAAATTACATATGTTTCTGTGTTTGGGGAGTGATAAGTGTTGTTCCTCAAAGTGTTGTGAGTTCCATATATTTCATAGTATGGATATGTTGCCAGTGTGAATTCCTGGACACAAAAATCTCTTTTAATCAAAGAGAATTATTATCATGCACAGCACATACTGCTTTGAATGTGAGTAATGAATAGGCATTACTGAGGATCCACAGGGGGCCAAAGATATTACCTTCATATTGATCAATAGATAAATTGAATTCTTAGATGAAATAATTGCAAACTCACATCTATATATGTTCTGGTATCATTTACAATGTTAGGAGGTGGTTTCCCCATACCAACAAGCAACTCTCTGACACCAACTGGGTGTCCTACAGTTCAACTCAGTTCTGACACTATGTACTGGAAGTTCCACAGGTTAAGCATTCAGTCATACAGGACTTAACCCCCACACCCAATTCTGATACTAGTCACAAACCCCAACTGTAAGTTGTCCTTCCAACTGGCCAGCTACAATTTGGAGGTTCTAATCACCTTTTCCAACTTAGTTGTTACCTCTACTTCTACCACGTGGCTATAAACCAAATGTTCGCCTGATCCCCTCCTTGGATTTGATTAGTTTGCTAGAAGGGGTCACAGAACTCAGGAAAAAACTTATATTTACTCTTATTTAGAGAATGTAATAAAGAATACAGATAAACATTGCGATGGAAGAGGGAAGGGTATGTAGGAAGAGGTGTGGATATTCCACATCCTATTCAGTTGTACCACTCTCTCAACAATTTTACATGTTTACCAACTCAAAAGCACTCTGAATCATATATTTTTTTGAGGCTTCACCATATAGGGGTGCTTGATCATTAACTCTATTTTCAGCTCTTCTCCAGAATATGGGGGGCTATAGAGATGAAAATTCCAAACTTCTAATTATGACTTGGTTTTTCCCATGACTACTCTCATTCAGGAGCCATCCAGATCTACCTCATTAGGAAAAAAAAAAAAAAAGATACTGTGATTCAAGAAAATACTAGTGCTTTAGGAGCTCTGTGTCAGGAAGCAGGGACATAAAGCAATATATATTTTCTACTATATCAGAAGTCATTCATTATATTTTAGGATTGGTTGTATTTAAGAATGTGTTATAATCTATAATGTGGTATATAATAGGGGAATCTTAAAAAGTCAACAACAATGTTCTGTTATAAAGTCCTATGTTAAAAGATTTTCAAATAGAATCAATTGGATACCAGGACTATGTAAACCATAACTAGTCCTTATGTCAAAATGTTTTTCAAACTGGAAAAAAATAGATTTAGAAAAAATGATAGTAAAGGCTTAGATAATATCTATCATATAACTAAGTTGTTCAAAAAATTTCAGTTAGGAAATGGGTACTATTATTTTCAAGCCTATTTTAGAGTAAATTACTCTGAACATAAATCATAAATGTTAGCTGCACAAGGTCACTGAGTTTAGAATTGGCAGAGCTGGGATTTGAGTCCAAGTAGCCCCTCAGAATTTGTGATCATAATCATTACACAATGCAGATGACACGATTGCATTTTAATGAGTTATATTTTACCTTGTGAATATGATATGGGCAGAGGGTTAGAAGGTGAAGTACCTTTGGGAAGGAATGAGTATCCTTAGTTGTAAAAATTGGCCTGTGGAAAAGAATAATTTTCCACTGCTGAGCATGTCTCTTATGAGGGGAGGTGAGCTATAAACTTGGGCAAGAAAAGTCAATGCATCTTGAGGGAATATATAGTTCCCAAGAATTCTGGGAACCTGGAACCCTGGGACCTAGTTCATAACCTTTATAATAAACAATGCTGGTCCCATAATTACAATTTAAGACTTATTGCACTGTTACAAATAAATATATGTATCAAATCTAAAAAGTAAGGCAGCAGAATTGCAAACCATGTTCTAGCTACTTTTAGGTGTGTTTAACATCTCAGACAAGCAGAAATAAAATTAGTTCTGGTTTGCTACAAATGTAATTCAGAAGCTTACTGAATTGGAATCTCAAGGGTGCTACCAACAGATCTGTGATTTCAGAAGTTTATCAAGTGATTCTAAACAGTCATACAAAAGCATTGCTTTAAAACAGAGTAAGGTCTTTCTCAAAAAAGGAGCAGTACTGTATTTCTCTGGAGTGAGAAACAGAAGCTGTCATACATGAGATTTCTTGGCAGTTTTTACAAGGAAGAATTTTTCCATTAACCTGTGAAATATCTAAGCAATTCTACATACACACACAGACATACATACAAGTCATTGCCAATGATCTTTGATATGAAAATTTCAAAGGGAAATGTTCATAACAACTATTAGACAAGTACTTACTAAACCCCACATTGCCTCCAAACTATAAAAAGGACTCTGCAGGTTGCATATTTCAAGATTTTACCCACAAAATAGAACATTCTGATAAAAATCATGCTGCATGTAAGCAGGATTTTAAAAATTGAAAGTATAATGTACAAAATTTCTGGTTTCCTCTAAGATTTCTTGTATATAAATGATTCTATACAAAGATCTAGGAGAGCAGAGCAGGGATGGTTTTAGTGGAGATCAAACAATTCTCCAAAGTAAATTAATTCAAAGACTTATATTTTAATGTATTTAAAATTTTCAGTTTATTTTGTCTTGCCATTATGTTAATGAAAATGCCTGTGTTAATGTTAGGGGAATTTTGTTGGCAAAAATTTATGTTCTTTAAAATATTAGTATTCAAAGCCAATATAGGTGATAATGAAAATTATGTCAGGGTTTATCAGGTGCGATTATGATCAAAACAGAACAATTCTTGATAAAATAAAATTCCAGCTGTCTTAAATGTGAAGAGGGGCACTTAATTAACATTAAACTATTATCACTGAACATCAAGAAAATTCAAATCAAAGCTACAACACAATACCTGTCAGAATGGTAACAAAAATAACAATAAGTGTTGGCAAAGATATGGAGAAAAAGAATCTTCTTGCACTATTGGGGATACAAACTGGTGTAGCCACTCATGAAAACAGTATGGAGGTGCATTAAAAAGTAAAAATAGAATTATCTATGACCCAGCAATCACACTACTGGTTATTTACCCAAAGAATAGAAAAAAGCATTAATTCAAAGGGATACATGCACCCCTGTAATTTCTAGCAGCAGCATTTACAATAGTCAAGAGATAGAAGCAGCCCAAGGCTCCACTGACTTGGATAAATAAATGGATAAATAAGAGGTGCTGTATATATGGCTGAATGGAATATTATTCATCCATAACAAAGAATAGCATCTTGCTATTTGCAACAAAGAATAACATCTTGCTATTTGCAAAATAAGTCAGAGAAAAACAAATGCCATATGACTTCACTCATATGTGGGATGTAAGGAACAAAACAAATAAGTAAAGGGAAAAAGAGAAATAAACCAAGAAGCAGACTCTAACTATAGAGAACAAACTGAAGGTTACCAGAGGGGAGATAGATCGGGGATGGGTTAAGTAGGTGATGAGGATTAAGGAGTGAACTTGTAATTTGAGCACGAAATGATATATGGAAATGTTAAATCGTCATATTATTATACACCTGAAACAAATATAACACTGTATGTTAAATTAAAACAAAAACTTTATAAAATATATTAGCACCCTCACGAACATCTTATGAGTCCCAATATACAAAAAAATATGAGCCTTAAACCAAACAGTTATCAGCTAAATATATTAAACAAATGAATTGGTTATCATCCTGGATCTAAGTTAAAATGATTCTCAGTCTAATTATATATAATACTAAAGTTTCAGATTTTCAGTCACTAGTCAGTTTAGACATAAAAAAATTAAGAGTTTGAGAGAGAGATTTTGAAATTGTCAATACCATATGCCCTTAAGCATTAACCTGCCTGTAATTAAGGTAATTAACAGCCGTATTTTTTCTACAAAATAGACATTTTATTAATAGGCCAAGATTGCTTTGACAAAAAGCACATTTGTTCATATTTCTGACTAATACATCTAGAATAAAAATTAGTTCACCTTTTTATTTGTTCTCTACAGTATTTTTCATATTTTTCTACATTAAGTGAAACATTTTAAGCACAACTCTTTCATTATGTTTAATAAGATAAACTATGATAATATCATCTATATTCTTTGTGAACAGTTTGCTACACATGCCCATGTCTTGTTTACTTCTTAAATATGATGTCATATGGAAAAAAATTGACATTAAGTCACTAAATAGACATGTGTACTTTTTTTGAAAGTTTAGCTAATGATTATTTGTTAACCACTTTATTTTTGTGTGTGTGGTTTAAGTTTTTATTTAAATTCCAATTAGTTAGCCTACAGTGTAATACTAGTTTCAGGTATAGTATTTAGTGATTCATCACAAACAATACCCTGTGCTTATCCCTTTTTAAGATTTAAAATAGTCACTAATGATGTTGCATTGCTTTTACTATTTTTATATAAGGAGAATCTAAAAAACATAAAAATGTGGGGCCTATATATATTTGGTGGGTTTTCTAAAATCAGAAATATTTATGTTTAAACACTGTTGGAAGACAGGAACAGTAGTATGTGTTATACAATATATGTTGTTTAGACTCTTTGGTTCATTGAACACCTATGTACAAGACTCCATAGCAGTAAAGTATGTTATTTTCATCAAAATACCTGCATTATTAGGTTAGAATTTGCTTAAAGAAATAGCTCCTTAGCTCATTTTTACATTTTAGGTTTGTCATGATTTATTTTGTTACTTTATATGCAAAAAGCATTTAAAATTATCACATTCACAAAGTTCCAAATAATCTAAACGTCACCTTGTCAGCAAATAATACTTGAGTCTATCCATAGTCTAAAATTATAATGGTTATATTTTTCTAATGATATATGTATTGGATGAGAATAAGTAGACTTATCTGGATATCAGCAAGAAGGAAGAAAAAATGCTGTAGAGTATAACTTATTTGGGATCACCTAAGAGCGTCAGCCATTCAGCTCACCATAAGTGCTTGCTGAAGCACAACATCTGACAATATGGGACAGTCACCCACTGCTGAGAATCAACAAAAACAGTGTTGTCAGAATTCACCAGTGCGGCTGGCAAATCTTTCAGACTGTCATACTCTTTTCCCCTCAGGGAGGGCCCTTAGAGATTGTACATGTTGTCACTTGTAAAATTAGAATTTTCTTATGAATGTTCATCCTGATTCCATGCCTTTAAGTCAATGGGGAAGATAGAAAAGAAATCAGAGAAATTTAGTATAAGAATATATGGTTTTCTAGGAGAATAAATAAAACAATTAAGGAAGAAATAATAATAAATATTATGAGAATATTGTGTTGACCTGAGAAAAGACCTCAGGGTATATTGATAGTACTCACTAAGAGCTTCAAGACAGACTGATAAAAAAAGATACACCTTGGCATTTCTGTTAAAGTTTTATGAACTCTAAGTATAAAGAATAAGTTGTACAAGCTTATAGGTAGAAAGTAGAGGTTATCAGCAAAGTAAAAGTTTTGGTTTTGTTTGTTTGTTTGTTTGTTTGTTTTGTTTTATTTTTTTTTGTTTTGTTTTTGACAATAGACTTCTACCTGCAACACTGAGAGGTGGAATAAAGGTAAATCAGTTCTATATCCTGATAAAGTAACTTGTCATAAAAATCATGACTAACAAGGTTATTGTTAATCTATTAGGAAGAACTAAAGATACCAGGTAACAGGCATGAAGTCAGATCTAATATTAATCAAGTAACTGATCTGAAGCAAGTTTTATAAAGTAATCAAACAACAAATGATCCCTAATGATTTCAAAAGTGGAAAAAAAAATGAGCAGAAGAACCAAGAATGATGGTAATTGAATCTTGATAACATGTGAGTATCTGCATATCTTTCTACAGCCATAACATATATGACAAGATTATATAAATAGAAGGGAAAAGTAAACATACAATCATAGTAAGTATATAACTAATATAGCGAAATAGGAGTTGAGGAGGAAAGGTTATGGGGAATCTTCCAAGAACCTCATTGAAGAAAACAGAGTAGGAAAAGTAAATGCCATCTAATATTTTTGTGCATACATAGCATGTGGGAGCTAGAGCAATACTTTGTGTGAAGTCAGTCACCTCAAAGGGAGAAGTAGTTCTATGTTTTTACAAATAATAATAGAATAATCTGTATCTGCACAAGAAGGCAGAGAAAACCATTCTATTCATGAGCAAACAAGGTACAAGAATGGAGAAACAACAAAGAAATATATCTAATATTTCACAGGTTTCATGGTTATTCTAAAAATAACGTTATTCTGTTAAAGAAATAAGGATATACCTCAAAGTACTGGTCATGAATTTAAAAGGAGACCACTCAACAGGGCTGGTTTTCTCCAGTTACAGTTAGAAGTGTAATAGACAAGGCTCAGAATTTAGCAAAGGCCAAATTGCCAGGAAAAAGATACACAAAGCAGCTGATGATATATGTATGGGGGAAATTATAATAGCTTGACTGTAGAACAAGTGATGTCTAGTAGATGGGAGAGGATGAAAAAGTGTTGATTTTTTTTTTTTTAAAGTACTGATAAATACAAGTGTTAATGGAGTTGAGGTACTGGAGAGTGTGAGCTCGAAATAAACTAGAATATGGTCATTCCAAATAGAAGCCCTTGAGACTAAGATTTTTGAGGGTGCTCCTGTTGACATAAAGGCCTGAGGATAATGGTAAGTGATAATGACTGAGGTATGATGGAAACAATGATTGAGGAACAGAGTTTCAATAAAGTGAAGCTGGCCTTGTCTTTATGGATGTCAAAGTACCCAGAAAATAAGACAATAAATATGCACTTGATATTAATAAGAATTATATACCAGAATAAAAGGCAAAGAAAACATGGCCTGTGTATATATATATATATATATATATATATATATATATATATATTGTACATTAAGCTGGATGCATCTAATATACAAAATATAAACAAGTAAATAAAGGAATTGGGTAATAGTCATTAAACTTAACTTATACATATATATAACCATATGTAGATAGCTCATATAGAATATATACATAGTCTTGTATGTTGATAGATCATTATGAAAATGGTTATGCATTTGAACATAAAACTTTAGTAATTCTACAATCCATATTTTCTATTTAGAAGCCAATAAATGAGAATTAATCAAAGGTGATTAAAGAGTATTTAATATTTTAAATATTTTTATTTAATATTTATTAAATATTTAAATATTTTATCAATTTTTATTTTAAAATCAGTGAAGTCCACCACTATACAACCATTAGATTAAAGAATAAAGTAAAATTTTCAAAAATAGACAGAAACAGAGATACTTGTTGTGAAAAACTAAGGTAAAGAAGTAATTAGAGAAAATTTTATAGGTCTAAATCTTTGTTTTTGAAAAAAAAACAAACAACAGCACTATAATCACTTTTTGGAGGCCAAATGGCAAAATGCATCAACACAGATTTTTAAAGTAGAGTATATGAATCTAAAACTAAGTTGTTTTGAAAATAAACTAATACAATAGAAAAATTGCTTGCTACTGGCACAAAAACAGACGAATGGAACAGATTAGCGAGCCCGGATATGGACTCTCAAATCTATGGTCAAATAATCTTCAACAAAGCAGGAAAAAATATCCAGTGGAAAAAAGACAGTCTCTTCAATAAGTGGTGCTGGGAAAATTGGACAGCTATGTACAGAAGAATGAAATTCACCATTCCCTTACACCATACACAAAGATAAACTCAAAATGGATGAAAGACCTCAATGTGAGTCAGGAATCCATCAAAATCCTAGAGAAGAACATAGGCAGTAACCTCTTCAACATTGGCCACAGCAACTTCTTTTAAGATATGTCACCAAAGGCAAAAGAAACAAAAACAAAAATGAACTCTTGGGACTTCATCAAGATAAAAAGCTTCTGCACAGTAAAGAAAACAGTCAACAAAACAAAGAAGCAACCCACAGGATGGGAGAAGATATTTGCAAATGACACTACAGACAAAGGGCTGATTATCCAAGATCTGTAAGGAACTCAAACTCAACACCCCAAAAAACAGATAAGCGTGTCAAAAAATGGGCAGAAGACATAAACAGACACTTCACCAAAGACATACAAATGGCTAACAGACACATGAAAAAATGCTCATTATCATTAGCCATCAGGGAAATTCAAATCAAAACTACATTGAGATACCAACTTATGTCAGTTAGAATGGCAATAATTAACAAGGCAGGAAACAACAAATACTGGAGAGGTTGTGGAGAAAGGGGAACCCTCTTACATTGTTGGTGGGAAAGCAAGTTGCTGTAACCACTTTGGAAAACAGTATGAAGATTCCTCAAAAATTAAAAATAGAGCTACTCTATGACCCTGAAATTGCACTACTGGATATTTACCCCGAAAATGCAAGTATAGTGAAAAGAAGGGTCTTCTGTACCCCAATGTTCATAGCAGCAATGTCCACAGTTGCCAAATTGTGGAAAGAGCTGAGATGCCTTTCAATAGACAAATGGATAAAGAAGATGTGGTCCATATATACAATGGAATATTAGCCATCAGAAAGGATGAATATCCTACTTCTGCATCAACATGGGTGGGACTGGAGGAGATTATGCTTAGTGAAATTAGTCAAGCAGAGACAGTCAATTATCATATAGTTTCACTTACTTATGAAACATAAGGAATAACATGGAGGACATTAGGAGAAGGAAAGGAAAAGTGAAGGGGGGAAATCAGAGGGGGAGATGAACCATGAGAGACTGTGGACTCCAAGAATTAAACTGAGGATTTTAGCGGGGGAGGGGAGGATGCATAAGCCTGGTGGTGGATATTAAGGAAGGCATGTATTGCATGGACCACTAGGTCTTGTACATAAACAATGAAACTTGGAATACTGCATCAAAAACTAATGATGTATTTTATGGTGACTAACATAACACAATAAAAATTAAAGAAAAATAAAAGAAAAATTGCTTGCAAGCCTGGCCAAGATAAGAACAGAAAGATACTGACAGAGGGTGGATTGTCATACCATGAAAAGAATAAAGCAAGCTTAATGTGAAAATATAAAACTGAAAAATGTTATAAAATGATAATGTAAGAAAGTGCTAGATCCATGATACTTAGTTTGCAGTCCATTTTGAGGTAAATTAGCATCTTTACAATACTGAAGTCCTGGGAAGGAAATAGAATGGGCCTTATTTTATTATCAAATTACTAAGAATATATGTCTTTATTTATGTAAGAAGAATATTAGCTATTTTATTTTTAAATAGTGGCCTTTATTAAATGTTCCTTTTCAAATAGTTTTTCAATATTGGGGATTTTCAAAGGAAAATAATGCATTCTGAGGAAAACTTTAAATTACTGCATGTTAATATTTATAGTTTTTTTCTTGCCTACTTCTACTGTCCACTATACCTAAAACAAGACCAAGTAAGAGTTGTAGAAATGAGTACCCTTGTTTCATTCCTGACTTGAGTATTACCTATGTTTTAAAATTTAGGAAAGTTTGGAAGTTTTGTACAAATGTGCATATGTAATCTTAATGGCATAAGTACTCAATATATTCTAACAAAAATTATTAGGACTTATTAGGAATTATTAGGTATTAGGGATTATTAACAAAAATTATTAGGAATTATTATTATTAATATATATTTTTTCAAATGACTTTTGTTTTTCTTGATGTAATATTATATAAAACACTCAATATATTTCTCAATATTGATGTAATTTCTAGAATTAGGGAAGATATTTTTCTTTTTAACATATTGACAATTATTTGATGATGTTTGTTAGATATGTGTTCTATATTCATAAATGGGATTATTTTTTAGTGGTCAAAATTGATTAGGGACCAATTTATATTTGAAATCTAGAAAAGTATTTTATACTTTGAAGTAAAGGAAAAAATTGTATCAATCTTATTTATAGAAATAAAGGTACTTATGTTACTATTAGAAAAGCTGGGTCATAAAATTGGAGGAAAAACTAGCAAACATTTGGTACCTATGAGGTAGCTTGTGCAGGAAGCGATGAAATTTCATAAAGCCCACAGATAATGCAGTTTCTAGCTTCCTCACCAAGGAGACTCAAAATATGATAATGATCTTTGAATGAGAAAAAAACTTGAATAAAGAAAGTAGTACCTAAATTAAAGCCGAAATTCACTTGGAACTCCATGTTCAAGAACCCTGGGAAGACATTAATAAAGAGGTTTTTAAAGTGATTGTGCCTAAAACTCAGCTTGTTGTGCATTGCTTGTTTTATCCACTGCTATAACGCTATAAAAATAAAACCTGGCTGAAAAATAACTGGGCTACATCTTCTTTATATCACACTCTGCTCTCTGTTTGTCCTGGTATCTATTTTTCCCTTTAAGTTGGCCAGGAATTTCAGACTTCTTAAGGAGGGAATTTTAGATATAAAACAATCTTGACAGTTTTCATTTGTATCAAATGTTTTCAGGTCAAGATTAGGCTAATAAAATGTTTGAAATAAAACAGGCATTAGATCTATACTGATTTGCCTATGCGGAGTTATTTTTAGAGAATTTAAGCCTAAATTCAGAAAATATTTCATTTGTTATATTTTAAAATAACATGGGCTCTATGAAAAATAGCATGACATTATAATGGACTTAATAAAAATGGACTTAAATCTAAGGGAGGAACTTAAGGATCTACATGATATCTGTTCATGATTAAAAAGCATAGCAATAAATTTCCATTTTATGCTCTTTCCATTTATCAAATTATTGGCAATCACTTTACCTTCTCTTGATTTTCTACTCACTTCAGGGAAATTTTTCTCTAGTAACCTAGCTTCTTTACTTTAGAATACCAATTATTAAAGTTTTACTTATATTGCTTCATTAACTATTTCTTCATTGTGTGTAATTTTTGTGTTAACGTCTTATGTCTGATGAAAGTGTCTGCCCTTATATTTTATAGTTTTTGATAGTCAGTTTAAATTTAAAATTTTACCCCAGGGTGACTGTATTTACTTGTAGTGTTCTCCTGAAGTGGAACAGCACTACAATTTTAGATTACAGTTCCCTCTACATATTCCTTCTTAACAGTTGAAGGAATAGTTCAACTATTTAGCAACAATGTCTAAAATGTTTATATATATGTTATATGTGTGAGTTTACTTAAAATTTTGTTGGAATTTCTCTCTCCATTTTTCCTAACTTTCCAAATTTCAGTAGTTCTTCCTGATCTTTTCTCTCTTTACTCAGCTTATGCTGTGTAAGCTTTTAATTCCCTATACTACATCCCTTCCTCCTAAAATACTTAAGAGTATTTTCTGTTTTATTGAGCAAATCCCAACTAATAAGTACTTAAGTCATATCATTTTAGCTTGTACCCAACTAATCACCTTCTTTTATCTGGAGTACATGTCACTTAAAGCTCATATTCTCTCTTTTCATTTAAAAGTGTGAAATAGGAAGGGATATTAATACATGGTTGCTCTGGAAATAAAAGGAAAAGGAAGTTAATCCATCTAGACATGAAACAATCTAAATTGGCTTAAAGACAAAAAGGTTACCAGGTTATAAGGTCACAAAATACTTTAAATATAAACCTATTATTTGAACTAATGTGTGAAAAACATCTTTGATGACCTAATGTACTTATGTGTGTAATAAATGTATTCCTTGCTGCCTAATTATAATAATTTCTAAGGTGCCCAGTGAAAAACACTATCCTGGATAATGTAAATCATAATAAACAAACATTAATCCAAGCTGGGCATAATGCCCAGAGAACCAGCTAAGTGAAAATGGGCAATGAGCTCCAAAAAAGGGAAGCTGTTGAAAAAGAGGTTGCTAAATATGAAATAACTACAGGTATACACACAATGTTTCTATTTAAAAATAACCAGGAAGCATTTCTGCATACTGTGGAGCCCAGCAATTATTTATTTAAAACTGGCTTTGCTCTTTGCTCTTGCCTCAGTTTATAGGCCCCTCTGAAGACTGAAAGCTAAAGATTTAAATTATCATAAATCTGGGGAGATAAAACTGCAATTTTATGAGAAGCATGGTTTCTATTCACAATTTGTAATAGTGGGACGCAAGACTTAGTAGAGAACCAAAACTAGCACTGTTAGCAACTAGTAGCAAAGAATATCATAGAGAAATATAATTTCTTTCCTGAATCTTAAGGTATCAGAGCAATCTCATCATTGCTTTTCTTTCCTTATATACTTTGAGTGATAGTAGCCTTGGTATCACTGAAATATCATCCAAAAACCACTTGAGAACAAAGGTTAATCTGAAGTCTAATATAAAGAGGGAAATTACAAGAAGGAATCATGAAGTTACTATTATTCATTCCATATGGAGCTGAATACAATCATATCCAAAACAATATTTTAACCTTAGCTACATTGTTAAATCATGACAAATCTGACGTAATGTGCAAATGAAGGCTTTCTGAAATAAGTCTTAACTTAAATATGTTATTGCATTTGAAATATTCAGAAAAAGAGAAAGGGGGAGAGAGAAGAGGATGGGGGAGTAAGGGACAGATAGAACAATAGGGTAAAGGGAAGGGGGAAAAAGATGGAAGCAGAAATATAAGTCAAAATAGTTAAAAAGTATTTAAGACTAAAAGTACTAACTATAAGAAAAAATTATAATTAAAAAAAAAAAAACAGTAGGAATGTAGGGTAGGATCAAAATTGCCACCAATAATCCCACTGGTAACTAGTGACAAATTGACCTGATTTATAATGTGACAATTTTTAAGCAAAAAAAAGTTAATGCAGATGAAGGATAAAAATATGTCCACAAAAAAAAAAAAAAATATGTCCACATATACCTGAACCTGCTACAGATTTTCCAGAGTGAGGGAAATTGCTACAAGTCAATGTGGCATAGTAAGTATTTGACTCATAGATATAAACCTTAAGTAACCACTGAAAGACTATAGCAAATGTCATGTGGATAATTTTAAAATGTTATTCTTGTTACTCACTTTATTTCTAAAATGACAATTTTCTTATAAAATTATATTCAGTTTATTTTCGCTAAAATAAATCAGATACTGTGATCTCCTAGGCCTCAGAAACACAGATAAGTAAAAGTTTGAAAAGTGAAAACACACCAACCAAATTATAAAGTGTTTATATATGAAACTGTTTAAGTGAAATAGTAAACATCTCGTCATAATGTAAAAACTGATAAAGCCTGAAAAAGCCACTGAAATGTTGACTTTTTCAGGCTTTATCAGTTTTCATTCCCTTAGTGATCATAGAAATTCATGCTATATAGCCATGTCTCTTCTATGCAACCAGATAGGAACATATTTATGCTCTGCAGATTTGAAAATAATCTTTGTGAAATGTCACCAGTCATTGGGTAAACCAATGAAAATTTAAAACTTTTAGATTAAGTGAACATTATATGAAATTTTAATTAAGAAAAATATTGCTGGGGTGCCTGGGTGGCTCAGTGGGTTAAAGCCTCTGCCTTCGGCTCAGGTCATGATCCCAACATCCTGGGATCCAGCCCCACATTAGGCTCTCTGCCTGGCAGGAAGCCTGCTTCCTCCTCTCTCTCTGCCTGCCTCTCTACCTACTTGTGATCTCTGTCTGTCAAATAAATAAATAAAATATTTTTAAAAAGAGAAAAAAGAAAAATGATTGCTGAAATCACTAATACAAAGTAGTTTTTAAACGACATTAACTTTGTGTAGAATTAGTAACACCAAACTTTTGTTTTTCCTGTATCATATCTATAAATTGTTTAAGCATTTTAAGCATTACTTTTCTAAATAAAATTAGTTTTAGATTATATTTTAGTCTTTTATAATAGTACCATTGAGGTAATATACATTTAGTGAATTACAAAATATAATAAATGTGCACATTTACTTTTTGTGTGTGTATATATATATGTATATATATATACACATATAATTTTTGGTCTCAAAGATGTTCACTGGGCTAGAGAAGAATGGATGAACTCAGAATTTCAGCAAAGAACAAATCAGAATTGAAGAGCACAGTAACTAAAATGGAAAATATAATAAAGGGAATTAAGAGGTTAGAAAATACAGAAGAGAGGATCAGTAATCCAGAAGGCAAGATAAAGGCAAACACCCAATCTGAACATTAAAAAATGAAAAAAATAAATAAAAAGAGCATATATTAACAGATCGCTTAGACAACATCAAGTGAATAAATTTTCACATTATAAGAGTTCCAGAAGAAGAAGAGAGAGGAAGGGGCAGAAAACATATATGATAAAATAATAGCTAAAAACTTCCCTAAACCAAGATAAGAAACAGATATTCAGGATCAGGAATTATAGTTCTGAATAAGATGAACCCAAGAAGTTCCACACCATGACACATAATATAACAAGAGGATACAACATTTGTAATACCTATGCACTCAACATGGAAGCATCTAAATATATAAAGCAAATATTCTTAGACATAATGGGAGAAACTGACATAATGCAATAATAGCAAAGGACATTAATACCCTGTAGAAATCGATGGATAGATTGTCCAGGCAGAAAATCAATAACAATGTCATTGGATAGCATATTAGACCAGATGATTTAATAAATATATACAGAATGTTCCATCCAAACACAGAACACATTCTTCTCATGTACACATGGAACATTCTCCAGGCTAGATCACATGTTAGGCTACAAAACAAGTCTCAAAATATTACCAAGTAGATTGAAATTATATCAAGCATTTTTTTTTTCTGATTACAACAGTAAGAAACTAGAAATCAATGATAAGAAAATACTGAAAAAAAAAACACAAATACGTGGAGACTAAACAACATGCTACTAAATTATCAATATGTCGAAGAAGAAATCAAAGAGGAGATAGAGAAATACATAGAGATAAATTAAAATTAAAACAGAATGCAAAATTTTAGGGATGCAGCAAAACCAAAAGTTTTAAGAAGGAAATTCATAAAGATGTAGTACTACCTCAAGAAACAAGAAAAATCTCAAATAAACAATCTAACATTACTCCTAAATGAACTAGAAAAAAAAAGAACAAACAAACTCCAAAGTTAGATGGAAATAATAAAGATCAGGGTGAAAATAAATGAAGTAGAGACAAAAATTAAAAAAAAAAAACACAATAGAAAAAAATTAATAAAACCATGAAATCTCTTAAAACGTAAGAAATTGGGGTGCCTGGGTGGTTAAGTGTCTGCTATGGCTCAGGTTATCATCCTAGGGCCCTGAGATTGAGTCCCACAGTGGACTCATTGCTCAATGGGGAGCCTGCTCCTCCCTCTACCTGTGGCTCACCCTGCTTGTGCTCACTCTGACAAATAAATTTAAAAAAAAAGAAAGAAGGAAAGAAAGAAAGAAAGAAAGAAAGAAAGAAAGAAAGAAAGAAAGAAAGAAAGAAAAGATTAAAACATTGATAAACTTTTACTCAGAGTCATCAAGAAAAAAGGAGAGAATAGCCATATTTTAAAAAGAGAGAAATAACACCCAACACCACAGAAATAAATGAATTATTAGACTTGCATAGAAATTATATGCCAACAAATTGGACAACCTGGAGGAAATAGATAAATTCCTAGAATAGACAATCCTTCAATGCTGATTAATAAAGGCATAGAAAATCTGAACAGACTGATTCCTGGTAATGAATTTGATTTGATCATCAAAAACCTCCCAACGAACAAAAGCCAGAGCTAGATGGATTTAAAACTAAACTCTACCGAACATTTTAAGAAGAGTTTATGCCTATTATCAAATTATTTTAAAAAAATAAAAGAAGAATTAAAGCTTCTCAATTAATTTTACAAGGCCACCATTACCCTGATTCAAAATCCAAACAAAAACACCACAAAAAAGTCCCCAATGAATACAGAAACAAAATTCCCCAGTGAAGTATTAGCAAACTACTTTCAACAATTTATTAAAAAGGATCAAACACCATATCAAGTGAGATTTATTCTGGGGACAAAAAGGTAATTTAACATCTGCAAATTAGTGTGATACACATTAACAAAATGAAGGATAAAAATAATTTGACCATCATAAAAGATACAGAATAAGCATCCGAGAAAATTCAATATCCACTCATGATCAAAACTTTCAACAAAGGAGGTCAGAGGAAACACCTCAACATAATATAGTCCATATATGATAAATGCACAATTAATGTCATACTCTGAAGACAACAGGGAGTGCTCCATGCAGAGGGAAAAGCATATTATCCACTGAACAGGGAGCCCATCAAGGGACTCAATTCTAGGACTCTGGGATCATGACCTGAGCTGAAGGCAGATGCCTAACTGAATGAGCCACCCAGGTGCCCCAAAACATTAGGTATCTTAAAGAACACAGAACACAAACTTCAAGTTTGGAAACCAGTTTTGATAAACCATTAGAATCACTGGTTACCCATGATTTTGAGTAATTATTTGATAGAACTTCCAATTTTTTTTAAGATTTTATTTATTTATTTGATAGAGAGAAATCACAATTAGGCAGAGAGGCAGAGAGAGAGGAGGAAGCAGGCTGTCCGCAGAGCAGAGAGCCCGATGCGGGGCCCAAACCCACAACCCTGGGATCATGACCTGAGCCAAAGGCAGCGGCTTTAACCCACTGAGCCACCCAGGTGCCCCAGAACTTCCAATTTTAAAAATCATCTTCAAGAGCTCACCTATCATCAGTAATAATGCACACTAATACATTGGCCAACACTTTGCAAAACTACATAACTTTCTTCCTACTATTTCTTTCTGAATTTGGAGATATTTTTAAATGTTCCATTCAATTCAAATGCATGAATAATGCTTTAAAATAGAAACACAAACTACTTCAGAAACCTTTTACTTTCTTACAAAATAATGAAATTGAAAAAACAACAACATCATAAAATTCCTGTCTTATGCCAAAATTTATGGCAGCTACATCAAATTTTCCATAATGTCCATGGCACTATTAGAGTTCTAGCTTCACCTTTAGTAGAAATTGAAAG
Organism: Taxidea taxus jeffersonii; assembly: GCA_003697995.1. Classification (NCBI taxonomy): domain Eukaryota; kingdom Metazoa; phylum Chordata; class Mammalia; order Carnivora; family Mustelidae; genus Taxidea; species Taxidea taxus. The sequence continues at coordinate 108,930 of ML106010.1, read as the reverse complement.
AGATTCTATGCAGGGGATTTTTTTTAATGCTGGTTAAATTAGACTTAGTTCTTTTAAATATCAAAGAAAACCAAAAATGTATTTTGCAATTAGGTGACTGCCAAAGGTGTCTGTTTTTTAATTGCCTTTGCACATGCAAAGTTTCCTACTACCAATGTAAAAAGTTACCCCAAATTTAGTAGCTTAGAAATAAATTTGTTAGCATACAATGCCAGAATTTAGAAGTCAGAAATGAGTCTTACTGACCTAAACCAAGGTGTCAGCATGGTGTGTTCCTTCTGGAGGCTCTACAGAACAACCCTCTCCTTGTCCGTTCTGTCTTGTAGAAGTTGCTGGAATTCCTTGACTTATGTCTCCCTCAATCTTCAGGGTTAGGATATGGATGCTATCAGGGGGAGGGGGACATTATTCTGGATAACACACTGAGTCCACGTAGACCATATTTAAAATGTCCTGCAAATGTAAGGATTGTTTTCCAACTACTTAATTTAAACTTTGTAATTATTAATACAAATTATTTTATAATGCTGATTCCTGAAAGATGTGTTAACCTTTATATTCTGATACCAAATTACTCCATTTTTTCTGTTCATAAACAAACATATTAATACCATATTATTAACAGAAACCAGTGCCTTATAAAACCTTTTTAAAAATTAATTTGATGTTTATGAATTTAATATTTTAAACTCATTTTCAATAAGCAAATTAATCAACCAATTTCACTGGAAAATCAATACTTTCCAGTGAAAACAAACACATTTTCAGCTATTCAAAATGCAGCTTGTGGGGTGCCTCGGTGGCCCAGTCAGTTAAGCATCCAACTCTTGATTTCAGGTCAGGTCATGATCTCAGGGTGCTGAGATCCAGCCCCATGCTGGGCTCCATGCTGGGCATAGAGCCTACTTACTATTCCCTCTCACTCTCCTTCTGCCACTCCCCCCATCTCTATCTCCCTTTAAAAATAAAATAAAGTAAAATGTAATTTACTTCTGTATAAATTTTACCATAACTTTTTGGCAACTAGAAACGTCTTGAGCTATTACAGAATGTTTACCTTAACTTTGATTTACACACCTTTATATGAATTTGAGTGTTTTATCACTTATAATAATATATTCCAGCCATATATTTTAGGTATTTAGAAGGGTGATATTATTTAATACTCATTTACTTATATTTACAAATTTAAAAGGATTGAGGCTCCTGGCTTAGAGCTATATCACATTCTATATCTAAATTGGGACTAGAAATATTCTGATTAACTTTTGATAAAGATTAAAAATTAGTGACTGCATTCAAACACCATCATATATAAGAAACTCATGAACGTTCTGTAAAAGTACATTATAATACAGAGGTTTATTATAATATAAATTTGAATGATTATTGTTATTAAGGCAATGGAAATAGAATTAATTGTATGAGAAATAGCAAAGGACTAAAATAGAATAGTAATTTTACTATTGAAAGATAAAGAGATCACCATGGTCCAGATGTTTGTTTTCCCTCCACATTTACATGTTGGAACCCTAATGCCCAATGTGATGGTGGTGGCAGGTTGCAACAAATTACTTCATGAGAATAGAGCCCTTGAAAATGGGATTAGTGCTCTTATAAAAGAGATCTCACAAAATTCCCTAGCCCCTCTGTCTTGTGATGATACAATAAGTCTGTAACCTGGAAGAGGGACATCACCCAACCATGTTGGCACCCTGATGTTGGGCTTCCATCCTTCAGAATTGTGAGAAATAAATTCTGTTATTTATAAGTTATCTAGTTTGTGGCATTTTGTTATAGCAGCCTAAACAAGATAGATAAACTTGGATAAATGAATGAGATAGTCAATAGAGGGGGCTAAAAAATATAAACCAAATATATCATAAATGAAATGTTATTTTCATTGATTTACACCAATGTACTCAGGGTCTTCTTTATATTTTTAAGTTTTATATTTGAAGATTTGTTATGTTTACCTTATCATAGATCAAGAATTATGATATGTCCTTCTTAATTTACATAAATCATATAACACATTCTTTGACAGTTTCACTGTATTACATTTCTTGGCATAAGGCATTTCCTCCCATTTAGGAACTGAAAGTCACGAGTCCTTCTGTTCCTACATTAAAACCATACTCATGATGATGTATTATATAAGTGAATTTAAAATCCTAAAGCATTGGACATTTCTCAGAACCTGGAGGATGTGGTCTTTGCAAGTTATAAAATAATACCTAAGAAGTCAACTCACAATCACAGATAAGTAAAAGAACACTTCGCTGACTCAAAGGTGGTCCCAGAGCAAAATTGCCCAGTGAACATGAACAGCAAAACAAAAAAACAAAACAAAACAAAACAAAAGGCAGGGTAAAAATATCTGGTCAGAGCACTAGGAAAAGCAATCTGTCTCAACAAGGGCATATGGGGGGCAGCTTGTGTCTCCATAATTGTAATAAAGTCTTTGTAAGTGTTGAGCCATGCAATTGGTATGCTTGGACTTCCATAAACTGTGAACTTGGCTGGGTAATGAGTAGCATATCTGACATAATTCTTCACAGGGTCAGACATCCAAACAGTTGGATGATGGTAACATTGATTTGCTCAGTTAGCTATTGTGTAACAAACCTGTCCATAACTCAGTGACTGGCTTAAAGCAATACTTGCTTTAATGACTTCTGACTACTCTGTCTGGCTGAGGAACAGCTGAAGTGGAGTGAGTAGCAAGGCTGCCGGTCTTTAATCTATGAATCTGAGTACAGGTCCTCATAGAGGTATAGGCTCATGTCTGTTCTATATGTAGTCATTCTGTGGCCAGTTCAAAGGAACAGCAGCCCACAAGGAAAATCTCCTCTTAGGGAGATGAGGGAGACATTAATAAAATAAAAACAACCAGAAACATCAAAGGCCTGGTAAGACTGATACTGCACAAAAGCATAGCTGTTCGTCCACGTTATTCAACAGACCGAAGTCAAAGGGCCAAGTCCAAAATCCAAGCGTTAGGGAGACATGCCCTGTTTTCAGCAGGAAAGAACTGCAAAAAGTTATATAGTAGACATATGTGAGGATATCTTTCCTGTTATTTTTCATCTTTCCATTAACTATGCTACATTTCTGTAGGAATCTTCCTTGACTGAGAATCTGGCCCGTCTATTATGTGTGTGTGTGTGTGTGTGTGTGTGTAATGTGAATACATATATTTCTCCTTCACATTATTTGGACTAGTAAAATTTATATTGAATGGAAGACTAATCTTTTTTGGCGTCTGAGTGACTGATTTGCCATTCTTTTCACATTACTTTATTCTAACAAAGATGTATGTGAATCTTTGAATATGTATTTTTCATTTATTTGGTCATATATCTATTCATTTAATTACTTATATTTGCTTTAATGTTTAAAATGTATGTCTGTTATATAAATACAATTTCAGTGAGCTCTTATTTTTGCAGTTATCTGAAAGGGAAGGTAAGAGAAGAAAGAGATAAAACACACGTTATATTGTAAAAATAATTAAATATTTTTGGTATGAACATCTACTACTCAATAGCATCCATTCTTGTCATCCTTTCCTTCTGTCTAGGCATTTAGTCAGGCAACATTTATCAGTATCTTTTTTTTTAAAGATCTTATTTATTTATTTGATAGACAGAGATCACACAAGTAGGCAGAGAGACAGGCAGAGAGGGGAGCGGAGAAGCAGACTCCCTGCCAAGCAGAGAGCCCGATGCGGGACTCGATCCCAGGATGCTGGGATCATGACCTGAGCCGAAGGCAGCGGCTTACCCCACTGAGCCACCCAGGGGTCCCTATCAGTATCTTTTTAAGATAGGTGTCATCATGGCCTACATTCTTGCACAACATAAAATTTCTAGGGGGATGCATCTTGGACTGTGGTGTGGATGCATGCTTGTATGCATTATGGGTCAAAACACATAAAACTGCATACAAAAATATTAAACCCTTTATGCATATTAAAAAATATAGCCAGGGTATCAGGGATTTCCAGGATGGAATGCAGATTGTGACAAATGAAACCAATGACAAATTCACGATTGAAGAGAGTAGGGCAAAATGTTCTAGCACTCTGGAAAACAGAGTTTTGAGTGGATTCGTAAAGCCAAAGACAAAAAGAACTATACACACATGCTATTCCGTAGTTAGGAAAATTTGTGTGTTACAGGGATATACGCATATAATTCTGCACTTAACTTCACATGTATTACAAAGCTGAATAACTTTATAACAAATAGCAAAATCTCTAAAGATTTTGGAGGTAACAATGGCCAGGTATCCCACTGACAGAAAAAGAAGTTACAAAAAACAAAGGATAGGAGAAGTAAGATGACCATGAATTATCACTGTGGTAAGATTAGATTGAAGATGAATAAATTTTATAAGTATATATACATGCACATACCTCAAAGATGCATATATACACACAGATAGATATAGGAATGCATATCAGTATATGTAAGAAAGATAGTATATACAAATTCACATATTATCTAATTGTATACTGAAAGAGCCTTAGAGGCATACAAAATGAGCCACTGTACCTTGAAGTGCCAGAAAATAGGAAGAGGAAGGAGACAGAGAAGAAGAGGAAGGAGCAGAAGGGAAGGCGGAGGTGGGGGAGGGAAGAAGAAGGAGGAGGAAGAAGAAGAAGAAAGCATATGAAAAAAAGAGTCAGCATGAAAGAGTTGCCAGGGGTTAAGCCTGGAATAACTTGGAAAAAAAACAATAATGGTCTTAGACTATAATCTAAAATAATAAGCGCCCTAGAGCACTTGTTGATATATTATGGCTATTTTTTTTAAAGTTCTTTTTTTTTTTTTTTTTTTTTTGGACAGAGACACAGCAAGAGAGGGAACACAAGCAGAGGGAGTGAGAGAGGGAGATTAGGCTTCCCATGGAGCAGGGGGCTAGACGCTGGGCTTGATCCCAGAGTCCTGGGATCATGACCTGAGCTGAAGGCAGATGCTTAATGACTGAAGCACCCAGACACCCCATATTATGGCTATTTTTAAGTGCAGGTGTTGTCACTCTTTAAGCTGTACCAAAGGGGAACATTTTCATAATTTTGTTTTCTTCTCTTTATGTACTGTTTTTTTGTTTGTTTGTTTTGTTTTTGTTTTTGTTTATGAGAAAGTGTACACAAAGGGAAAGAACAGCTCCTATAAATAATTAAAGTGTGATTCTTCTGATCAAGATAGCAAAAGCTGTTAAAGCTAAACTGGACACCTATGTTCAGTGATTTTAATAGGAAATATTATCTTCAAGTGCAGCTTTTTAAGATACTATTCAAATAGGCACAGCCCTAAGTCATACACTTGGAACTTTTGAAAATACACTTATGAGAATTTATAAAACATACTCTGGTTTCCCTTTCCTTTCTCACTATATCAAGTGTTACCCACTAGTGGCTGTCATACTAATACTTGGATGGGCACCATAAAAAAATTATCTGTTTATGGGTTTCTTGCCTACACTAATTCAAATTGAAGCAGAGAATTTGAAATTCAGTTAATAAATGAATTACTTCAATTTGCAGGGAAATTGATTTACAACGAGACCCATAACCAGAGAGATTTAACAGAACTCTATTTCACGTACTGAAAACTCTACACTCTGAGTGAAAGGGGTAATATGACCAACAGAATCTCTTTCTGATCCATGTTGAAAATGCCCCCAGGAATAATTATATTGGGTTTCTTTTTTTACTTTTGTTTTCAAAGAGCTGATATATATATATGTGACAAGAGATCATTTTTATTTTTATTTTTATTTTTATTTTATACCTTTGGATATATATCAGTTTATACCAGTTTGGAGTTAGTATCTAAGAGCAAGTATGCAATTTCAGTGTAGAGATGATATAAAACAGCAGGTTGGATTTGCAAATCAATCAATCAACACAGTATGAGAGACAAAATGAAAATTGTTATTATTAGTGAAAAAGGAGGTAAAATAAAGAGGAGCTTTTTTGAAGGGATGGTGCCTCCAACACTAGGAAGAAGTTGTTGTGGCTATGGCTCTCTGAAAGAGCGTACAAATTCTATGTCTTTAGATAAAAGCCAAAACCTAGGTCCCATGTTAGCGACAGTGGGAGTGAGTTACATGGACAGCCAATACAGCTTCCCTAGATCAGGTTTGGATCCGAGAATCCGAAAAAAAAAAAAAAAAAAAAAAAAAAGAATGATGAGTCATAAAAATAAACACATTTTCCAGAAACAATATTTCTCTGAAGTAGCAAGAAAAAAATGAGTTTTGTTATGAAAAGTCTTGCAATGGCTTTTCTCCATTTGTTGATCAAAAGTGAAAGCAAAAGCACTAAATATAAAATCCTATTTAAGTTTTACTTAAACATTATGGCCCTTTATATAAACTTTATTGAGGTAGACACAAAATGGCCACCCAAAAATGTCCACACCCTAATCCCAGAACGTGTATTTTACTTTACATGGAAACAGGAACATTGCAGATGTGGTTAAAGATTACAGATCTTGAGATGGGTGGGTATGAATTAATCGAGAAGGCCCAGTTTAGTCACATGAGCTCTTTTTAGCTCTCCTTCAGGGAGAGTTGTGACAACAGCAGAAACATCCAAAAATGTAATGGCAGAGGACTCAACTCTTTCTGGCTTTGAAGATGAACATATGACAGAAGTCAAAGGAAATCATGGGAGTATTACCTGGGAAATGCAAAGAAGCAGATTTTTTTTTTTTTTTCCTTAAGCTTCCAGGAAGAAATGCAGTCCTGATGCCACTATGATTTTAATCTAGTGAGACCCATGTCAGACTTTTGATTTGTAAAACTATAAACAAAAAAATAAATTTGTGTTGTTTTAAGCCACTACGTTTGTGATTTTTTTTTTTACATTGGCTATAGAAAATAGTCTGTAAAAGCTGAATCATACAGCACCTCTACTGACTCCACAAACCACTGCTTCCTTTTCTAGTTGTTCACAATTAATTCCATAGGTTTTTAGGATTTTGAAGCAAAGATATGCCATCTTCTGCAGGTGATTAGTCTATTTTTGAGAAACATCTTCTAGCTACTAATTGAGAGTTAGTGGACTGAATGTATGATAATTGACCACCAGGGTTCTATACAACTTTAAGTGCCCATCATAAACTGCACTAAGCCATGAAGATGGACATTCAGAGCAACCAGTATCACGTTCAAGCAGGTCCTGACATTATGAATAAGTTACTTAAACAAGAGGACCAAATTAACAACACAGTGAACAATATGTGTTGGAGAGGATGTGGAGAAAGGGGAACCCTCTTACACTGTTGGTGGGAATGCAAATTGGTGCAGCCACTTTGGAAAACAGTGTGGAGATTCCTTAAGAAATTAAAAATAGAGCTTCCTTATGGCCCTGCAATTTCACTACTAGGTATTTACCCCAAAGATACTGATGTATTGAAAAAAAGGGCTATCTATACCCCAGTGTTCATAGCAGCAATAGCCACAGTCACCAAACTGTGGAAATACTGAAGATACCCTTCAATGGACAAATGGATAAAGAAGATATGGTCCATATATATAGTGGAGTATTCTGCCTCCATCAGAAAGGATGAATACCCAACTTCTACATCAACATGGGTGGGACTGAAGAGATTATGCTGAGTGAAATAAGTCAAGCAGAGAGAGACAATTATCATATGGTTTCATTTACTTGTGGAGCATAAGGAATAACATAGAGGACATTGGGAGATGGAGGGAAAAGTCAGTTTGGGGAAATTAAAGGGGGAGACAAACCATGAGAGACTGTGGACTTTGAGAGACAACTGAGGATTTTGGAGGGGGTTGTGGGGGTGGGGTGAGCCTAGTGTTGGTTATTGTGGAGGGCACGTATTGCATGGAGCACTGAGTGTGGCGCATAAACAATGAATTCTGGAACACTGAAAAGAATAGAATATTAAAAAAAAAAAAATTAAAAAAGAGAGGACCAAATGTCCATGACAGCTATTCCTCATACCTTGCTTTTTCTTTCTCATCCTAAACCTATTGCTTCAATAAGAACTGATTATAAATAAATTACAATGGGTGAAATAATTTAAGCCTGTTTATTGACAGTTTTTCAGATATGGTGACATCACCAAAAAGACATCTGCAGTACTACAGTCTTACCATGATGGTACTTAAAGACAGTGGTGAAGGCAAATCAACTTCACAGGCAGATGTTTTTCCTTTTAACCTGAAGATTCAGATCTATAATTGTTCATGGACAGTGGCTAACTGTATGACTGGATGATGAGGGACTTCAGAGAAAAATGACTAGAAATTTAGTAGGAAGCCATGTGGTTAGACTGAAAAAGGTAAAAAAAAAAAAAAAAGTTTTTGTTTTCCCAAAATATTTGTTGAACATTATTATTTTTAAAATTTAATTTATTTGTCAGAGACAGAGAGAAAAGGAGTGAGTGAGAGAGAGAGAGAGAGAGCACAAGCAAGGGCAGCAACAGGCAGAAAGAGAAGCAGCCTCCCCGCTGAGCAAGGAGCCTGAAGCAGGGCTTAATCCCAGGACCCCAGGATCATGAGCTGAATTGAAGGCACTTCTACCAGATGATCTCTATTGTGGACTATCCACCTTTTCCCCTAACCATTCAATCCTCAGAAATAGATTCATTAAAAACGCAGGCTCAGCGGGTAAAGCCTCTGCCTTCGGCTCAGGTCATGATCTCAGGGTCCTGGGATCAAGCCCCACATCAGGCTCTCTGTTCCACAGGGATCCTGCTTCCCCTCCTCTCTCTGCCTGCTTTGCTGCCTACTTGTGATCTCTCTGTCAAATAAATAAATACATAAAATCTTTAAACAAATGCAGAAATGGCAGTGCATGGGTTCAGGAACATGGATATCTACTCATTAAGGGCTTCACATTCTGTCTATAGTCACTTTTGAAGGCCTGTTACTGACCATCTGGCATGTACTGTGCTCCAGTGTGGTCAACAAACCACCTGGAAGCAATTGTATTACATTAGGATTACACTGAAGTAACATTATCAGTTTTTTCTTTTCATAAGAGTTTCTTTAGCACCAGCAAGAAACTGAGTTGAGTATGAATAGGGTTTTCAGAGATAAAAATTGTAATAAGTGCTATATATTTACTATCATTTGGTCATAAGCATGTTCTATAACCACTACTTTTAGCCCTTTTTTCTAATTTAAACAGAAATGTATATTTTCATTCTGATACATTAGCTTGCATTTGTTTGATATTTAACTCAATTAAGTTTATTATTACCAGTTAAAAGGAATTTATGTCAACCACTTAACCCCTCTTTTACTTTCTATTGAATTTGTTTCTGTAATCCTCTTCTGTTCCTCCATCTATGAATATATTAACAACGTAAAAGATGGCCAGCAGTTAAACATGAAGGACCAAGTGATATCCATCATCTAGAAGGCTATGTAAACTATATAAATCAAAATTTAAAAATTGATACATGGGAATGGATACCTGGGAATAATAAGGCAGATTAATAAGGTATAAGGAGGAGAGTTAAAAATAAAATAAAAGATAGTCAATTTGAATAGTAAACAAATAAACAATCTAACAGTAGGTAACCATGAAAAACATTTGGTTAGGCTTGACTTTAAAGTAGAAAATAGATCAAAAATAGCCAAACTATGGAAAGAGCCTAGAAGTCCACCAACAGAGAAATGGATAAAGAAGGTATGATATTATGTATATATATGTATATATATGAATGCTATGAAGCCATCACATACACACACACACACACACACACACACACACACACAAACAAAAACAGAAATTAAAATTAAAACAAAACAAAACAATAACAAAAACAAAAATCTTGCCATTTGCAGTAATGTGGATGGAACTAGAGGGCATTATGCTGAGCAAAATAAGTCAATCAGAGAAAGACAATTATCATATGATCTCACTGATATGGGGAATTGAGAAACAACACAGAGGATCCTAGGGGAAGGGAGGGAAAAATGAAAAAGATAAAACCAGGCAGGGAAACAAACCAACCGTAAGAGACTCAATCTCAGGAAACAAACTGAGGGTTGCTGGAGGGGAGGAGAGTGGGAGAGATGGGGTAGCTGGGTGATGGGCACTGGGGAGGGTCTGTGCTATGGTGAGTGATGTGAATTGTGTAAGACTGATGAATCACAGACCTGTACCCCTGAAACAAATAATGCATTATTTGTTAACGAATACATTATTTGTTATATGTTAAAAAAAATAGAAAACACTGAAAAAATAAATGAAAATGACTTAAATGCAGGCAAGACTGTAGAGACTAGATTAACATATTTTGATCCAGAGGTTGTATATTACATAAGGAAAGGGGAAAATGAAATTGATGAAATATTTTCTAAGCAGAGAGCAGTCTAACAAAAATGATAGCAAATAATTATATGAGAAAGCATAGACAGCACATTGATAATTCCTTGCCATTTGAACTCAGAAGTGCCTTTTTAATTGAGTAACAACAAGATTTACCATTCATCTGCTCTTCACAGCAATATCATCAGAATCATCAATTCCAGAATTTCCTGGGTTCAGTAATTTATGCATACATTTCTTATCTCCATTTTCACCTATAATTTTGTCATTATTTGGGATGGAAAATGGATCCATTTCTCTCTATTAGGTTTGCAACTTGAGTGACTATTAGTGAATAATTTCTAATCACAATTAAAAACTGATTTGAGGGATCATTGTCCTGTGCTTCTGCTGATATAATAATAAATGGTAAGCTTAAATACTATGGCAGGAGTATATTCCCTGCCACAGGAGGTTAGATATTTTTCTTAGAGAAAGCAAGACAAATTTTTAATTTTTTTTAAATAAAATTTTTGGGCTTCCTGGAGGGAAAACAAGGACTTGTAAATACACATTGTTTGAAATGTATATACTTTTTCATGTAAATTGTTAGCTTCAATATTTCAAAATTTCCTTAGAAGAGTAATTTAACTCAACTCTCATAAAGGCTGTGTTTTAAAATGAATGTATTTTTACAGAAAAAAATTAGTTAGTCTCAACTATAAAGCAATATTCTATTTCTTGACCTGCATGGTGGTGATATAGGAGTTCAATTAAGTCATTAAGCTATTCATTTATTTTTAGGAAAATTACTGTATGCCTGTTATATGGTACTTTTAAATGTTATACATTACTTGCCTATAACATGGTATCACTTAAATACAGAAAGTACATAAACTTCCTCATTGTTAATGATGTTTCTAACCTAGACATATAAATAAATATATTCTAAAGCCCCTTTATTGTCATGAGTAAATGTATGTAAAAATAAATTTGAAGGAGCACAAATAAGTGTAGAAACATGTTAAAAAATTGGGTGTCTGGGTGGCACAGTCAGTTAAGCATCCAACTCGATATCAGCTCAGGTTATGATCCCTGTGTTGTGAGATCAAGGCCCAGGTTGAGCCTCACAAGGAGACCCACATTAGGCTCTGTGCTCAGCAGGGGGTCTGCTTGAGATTTTTCTCTCTCTCTCTCTCTCCCCCTCCCTCTGCTCCTCACTCCCATGTTCATGCACATGCGCTCTCTCTCTAAAATAGGGGTGACTGGGTGGCTCTGATGGTTAAGTGTCTGCCTTCAGCTCAGGTCATGATCCCAACTCATGATTGAGCTCTGTGTTGGGCTCCCTTCTCAGCAGGAAGCCTGTTTCTCCCTCTCCCCACTCCCTGATTGTGTTCTCTCTCTCTCTCTCTGTCAAATAAACAAATAAAACCTTAAAAATATTTAAAAACATGTTTAAAAGTCTTAATAGAAAATACTTAAGCAATACTATTTTTGCAGTATTGTATTGTGCTTATTAAATATGAAAGGGACTCACATAACATTCAATTGACTATGAACTTTCAAAATATATGAGGATCTGAATTTTTATATATTAAATAAAAAATACAGAAATCAGTAGCACATAAAACAACTTAATGCCTAATTTTATACAAACTGAGAAAAATATCTACAGTATTTCTTGATTTGCTTTTTGAAACTTTGTGAAAATATAACCCCTTTCAGTTTCACTTTTGTGTGTGTATGTGTGTATGTGTGTGTGTGTGTGTGTGTGTGTGTGTGGGCTCCACAGCCAGTGTGAAGTTTGAACTCACAACTCCAAGATCAAGAGTTGCACACAGCACCAACTGAGCCAGCTGGGAGCCCTTCAATTTATATTGACACAAAGCTTCAGGTTGCCAAACCTTTAAGTCCTCTATCATAAAACGTTTTTAGAAGACTTTGGCTCATATAAAAAAGGTTGGTATTGACTTGCCATCACAATATACTTTCTTGTTGCATTTTGGCAGTTGGTGGCTTAACTACTTCTTCCAAGGACTATTTCTCATTACTTGGGTCATTACTTTTAGTTTTTGTCAACAGTAGATGAAATTGTCATGTTAAAAAGGTTAGAGTCACATGCAGAGAACAACTTTAGGTTCCTGAAGTTTATGTCACTCTTTAATAATCATTAAATTATTTAATTATCATTTTACCCCATACACATTTTCCTTTTGTCTATTTTTGGTTGCTATAGTGCTATATACTTAAAGGTACTTCAAATTGAAGCAGACCTAGATTTAAATTCACTGATATTTACTCTTTCTGACTAATTTTCTTGTTCCTTCACTCTTGTCATATATTCAACAGCAGGGCTGATACTTCAAAATACTGTATATATGTATATACATATACATATAATCTCTGGAGAAATGTTTATTAAGTACTTTGCTCATTTTTTAATCAGTTTATTTGTTTTCTTTTCATTGTATTGCTCCTTTTTAAAACCTTCCTTAAATGCATAAGTCTTCTACTATACTCACTGTCAGGACACTCTTTTCTTTTGTTTTTACCTAAAAAAAAAATTTGTTGCCTTGTTCTCACTTGTTCTTTTATTCTATCCTAAAAAACAAAACAAAACAAAACAAAACAAAACATAATTCGTCATGTTTATAAGTAAGTGTCCTCTCTACTTATAATAACTATCAATTTCATTTTAACTTTACATTAACTGTTGTTGTCGTTGTTGTTGTTTTTTCTCTGAACTGTGTACTCCAAAGAAATTATTATCTATATGATGGTATTTTTAAAAATTCATTTCTCAAACTTTAAGATTCAGCAGCATAATGGTTAATATATTTTGGAACCTTACTGCTTAACCTCAAATTCTAATCTTGCTCCTGACTATCTATATAATCTTGGGCAATTTACCATTCTCTATGTCCTGTGTAGATACTGTGAAATTATACCTATTTCAGAGAGTTGCTCAGAGGATTAGATGACTTTGTAGGTCATCAAATATGAGTAGTTAGAGGATAACCTTGAATAGAAAAGGCACTATATATTTGTTTAAGTAAATAATATTTAGCTACTGAACATCTTCTATGTTTCAGTATCATAACAAATTCAATTTCAGCCAACTTAATTGTTTGTTCACAAATATAGACAATCTTGAGTTCAAATATTATTAAGGTGTTTTTCCTACAAATCATTCCAAGTTATTTATAGTAGCCAAAATGACATATGAATAAGCTTGCCAATGTGGAAACCCCATTATAACTTCTTAAATAATAAAAATAAAATGTATTATAGACTTTTTGTTCTTATACAGCTGCTAAGTTAGGAAATTTTAAAAGCGCTAAAAAGTACTTTTTTTTTTAAGTTACTATTTTTTTTTAAAGTCATCTGTAGTCTAACTAGATGGAGTTAATCATTGTTAATATAATTTCATTTCTTCTCAGATTTTTTTTTTTTGCCTCTTTTGTCAGAGTCAGTAATGCATACTAAACTAAATATCACTATCCTATATTTTCCGGTCTCACATAATTGAGAGGCCATATAACTAGCCCCAGTCAATGATATATACTGGGAGGAGGGAGAAACAGGGAGTGATTAGTCAAGGGGTACAGAATTACAGTCATTCAAGGTGAATAAGTTCTGGACACCTATATATAGCAAGGTGACTATAGTTAACAGTACTGTATTGTATACATTAAATTTGCTAAGTGGGTAGATCTTGTGTTATCACCACAAAAAAGCAAATGAACAAGAAAATAGTAACTATGTAAAATTATGGATATGGTAATTAGCTTAAATATAGAGACTATAGAGAATGTAGAGATTATTTCACAATGTATAAATAAATTAAAACATCAAGTTGTACATCTTAATTATATACAATTTTTATTTGTTAATTATACCTCAGTAATCTAAAAAAATAAAGTATCATGTGTCACTATGTGAAGAGAAACTTAAAAAAAAAAAACAAAACTTGAATTTATCTGGTGTGTTCCTGTATTTGTGTATGTGAAGATGATTCATGAGTTCTATGTGAAGTGGAGCCTCCTGCTCCAATCGATGTTCAATGTACTAAGAATATGGACTGTGAATACTCACTGTATAATTCCTGGAATTATTTATTCAGGTATGCATGTGTGTGTATGTGTATGTATGCGTGTATAGTTTTATAACATCATGTTGGCTCCTACATTTTTATTTTAAATTTTTGTTATGATAAACTCCATAAAGTCATGCATTCATTATTTCCACTGTCAGTACCACAAGTTGAGTTAAAGTGAATTTATATAATTTGAAAGCATATATGATTGCATGCTTCTTAAAGTCATTCTCTGATGAATGGTGAATATGTGGATAAAGTCAGAAAGTATAAGAAATATGTAACCTAATTAAGTGGTATTTTGTATAAGAGGGAAAGTTATGTTTTAAAACATAGGTAATACTTGCTCTGATGTATTTCTATAAACTTATATCCCTCCTAGTTTTACTTAATGTTCCTCATAAGTAAAATAGTTTTTCAACATTCTTGACATATAGTGGGTAATTTGACAGTACATTTACATTCAAATAACAACATTTTTTTTTCTTTTGCTTCTTCTTCATTAAAAAAAAAAAAGAAAGAACAAAGTAACTGATTTGCAGTGAGTACAGAGATTTTGCAAGTAAGAAAAATTACTTTGAAATTTGACATTCTAATGAGTTCTGGAAATCTTAAATTTCAGACCCCAAAGACTGAAGATAGATGATAGGTGTTTTCATGTATTAGAAATTTGAACTATGATACATTTTTTGAGCCCACTGTAATTATAACATTATAAGTCCTTTTGCTTTCTTTCACATACTTCAGAATAGAAAAATCAAGTTTGTGACATAGACATAATTACCTATTGTATATACAGTTCATAATAAATTTTAAGGAAAGCCCCAAATGGCTAGCAGCAGATTTCTCAACAAACTTGGCAAATCAGAAGGCAGTTGCATGAATATGTTCAACGTGTTGAATAGGAAAAACCTGCAGCCAAGAATACTCTATCCAAAAAGACTATCATTCAATAGAAGGAGAAATAAAGAACTTTCTAGACAAACAAAAACAAAGGGAGTTCATAATCATTAAACCAGCCCTGCAAGAAATATTAAAGGGAACTCTTTGATTGGAAAGGAAAGACCAAAAGTGACAAAGATAAGGAAGAAACAGAGAAAGTATCCAGAAACAATGACAAAACAAGTAATAAAATGACACTAAATACATATCTATCAGTAATTACTCTGAATGTAAATGGACTAAAGGTTCTAAGCAAAAGACAAAAGGTATCAGAATGGATTAAAAATAAACAAAAACAAACAAACAAACAAAAAACAAACACAAGAATCATCTATATGGTGCCTACAAAATACTCATTTCAGACCTAAAGATACCTTCACATTGAAAGTGAGAGGATGGAGAAACATTAATCATGCAAGTAGACAACAAAAGAAAGCAGAAGGAGCAATACTTAGACAAACTCAATTTTAAATAAAAGATGGTAACAAAAAATGAAGAAGGGCATTATATCATAATCAAGGGGACTATCCAACAAGATACAATAATTATAAATATTTATGCCCCCAACATGGGAGCAACAAAACATATAAAACAATAACAAACATACAGGAACTCATTGATAACAATACAATAACAGTAGGAGACTATAACACTCCTCTCAGAGCAATGGACCTATCATGTAAGGAGATCAACAAGGAAACAATGGCTTCAAATGACACTGGGCCAGATGGACTTAATAGATCTATTCAGACCATTTCATCTTATATCAGCAGAATACACATGCTTTTCAAGTTCACATGGGACATTCTCCAGAACAGATCTCATATTGGGTCACAAATTGGGCCTCAACAAGGACAAAAGATTAAGATCATACCCTGCATCTTTTCTGACCACTTGACTTCAAGTCAACAACCAGAAAAAAATTGGAAAGGTCACAGATACATGGAAGTTAGAAAACATTCTACTAAACAATGTATGGGTCAGTAAGTAAATCAAAGAAGAAATTTAAAAAGTACATGGAAACAAATGAAAACATGACAGTCTAAAACACTTGGGATGTAGCAAAAGTGGTCTGAAGAGGGAAACAGAGCAATAGAGGCCTACTTCAAAAAGCAAGAAAAAAACGTAACCTTACACCTAAAAGATCTAGGAAAAGAAAAAAAAAAAAACTAACAAAACCTAAAGGCAGCAGAAGAAGGGAAATAATAAAGATTAGAACAGAAAGAAATTATATAGGAATTGAAAAAAAAAAAAACATAGAAAATCTAATTGAACAGATCAATGAAACCAGGAGCTGATTCTTTGAAATTTTAATAAAATTTATAAGCCCCAGCCTGAATTATAAAAAATAAAAGAAGAATCAAATAAACAAAATCATAAACACTAAAGAGGAAATCATAACCAACACCAGAGAAATGCAAACAATTATAAGAAAATATGATGAAAAATTATATCCCAATAAATTGGACAACCTGGAAGAAGTGGATACATTTTTACACATACATAGTCACCAAAATTTAAACAGAAAGAAATAGAAAATTCAAACATACTAACCAGCAAAGAAATTCAATCAGTAAGGAAAATCTCCCAACAAACAGAAGTCCAGGGTCAGAAGGCTAACTATGGGATTTCTACCAAACATTTAAAGAAGAGTTAAAACTGTTCCAAAATAGAAATGGGAGAGAAGTTCCAAATTCATTCTATGAGTCCAGCATTAACCTGATACCAAAACAAGACAAATACTCCATTAAAAAAGAGATCTAAAGGTGAATATTCCTGATGAACATGAATGCAAAATTTCTGAGTGAAATACTAGCAAATGAAATCCAGGAGTACATTAAGAGAATTATTCACCACAATCAAGTGAGATTTATTCCTGGGGTCCAAGGGTGGTTCAATATTTGCAAATCAATCAATGTGATATACCACATTAATAAAAGAAAGGAAAAGTAACGTATGATCCTTTCAATAGATGCAGAAAAAAGCATCTGGCAAAATACAAGATCCATTCATTATAAAAACCATCAACAAAGTAGGGATAGAGTGAACAAATATTTCTCAACATCCCAAAAACCATATATGAAAACCACCACAAATATTATTTTCAATGAAGAAAAAATTGAGAGTTTTTTCTCTACAGTGAGGAAAAAGACAGGGATATCCATTCTCCTTATTGTTATTTAACATAGTACTAGAAGTCTAGCCACAGCAATCAGACAACAGAAGGAAATAAAAGGCATCTAAATCAGCAAGGAAGAAGTCAAACATTCACTAATTGAAAACAAATGGTACTCTCTATAGAAAACTAAAAGACTCCACCAAAAACTTGCTAGAACTAATACAAAAATTCAGTAAAGTCACAGGACACAAAATCAATGTACAGAAATCTATTACATCTCTATACAACAAAAGTGAAGCAGCAGAAAAAAGAAATCAAGGAATCAATCCCATTTACAGTTGCACTAAAACAATAAGATACTTAGGAATAAAGTTAAGTATAGAGGTAAAAGATCTTTATCTGAAAAGCTTAAAATAGTGATGAAAGGAACTGAGGATGACACAAATAAATGGAAAAAAAAATCCAGACTCATGGATTAGAAGAGCAAATATATTAAAATATCTATACTACCCAAAGCAATCTACATATTTAATTTAATCCCCATCAAAATACCACCAGCATTTTTCACAGGGATAGAGCAAACAATGCTGAAATTTGTATGGAACCAATTTTTTTTTAATTTATTCGAGAGAGAGAGAGAGAGAGAGAGAGAGAAAATAAAAAATGAGCAGGGGGGAGGGGCAGAAGGAGCAGGGAACCTGATGCAGGGCTTGGTCTCAGGACCCTGAGATCATGCTGAGTTGAAGGCAGATGCTTAACTGACTGAGCCACCCAGGTGCCCAACCAAAGCAATCTGGGGAAAAAAAAAGGCTGGAGGTATCACAGTTCTGCACTTCAAGTTATATTACATAGCTGTAGTGATCAAGACAGTTTCATTTATTCATAGAATTTAAGAAACAGATGAACATAGTGGAAGGGGGGGGAGCAAACAACACGAAATTCTCTTAGAGAAAAAACTGAGGATTGATATAGGGAGGTGGGCAGAGCATGGGCTAAATGGGACATGATTATTAAGAATATCACTGATTGTGATGAGCACTGAGTGTTATATATAAGTGAGGAAACATTAAATTCTATACATGAAACCAATTTTATCATACATGTTAATGCACTAGAATTTAAATAAAACATTAAAATTAAAAAAATATATGGTACTAACACAAAAAATAGACACATAGGTCAATAAAACAGAAGAGAAAGTCCAGAAATGAACCCACAACTATATGATCAGGTCATCTTTGGCAAAGTAGGAAGGAATATCCAATGGAAAAAAGACAGTCTCTTCAACAAATGATATTGAGAAAACTGAAGAGCAACATGCAGAATAATAAAACTGGGCCACTTTGTTACACCATACACAAAGTAAATTCAAAATGGATTAAATACCTATTAAAATTCTAGATAACAACACCAGCAATAACCTCTTTGACATTTGCCATAACAACTTCTTATTACATAAGTCTCTTGAGGCAAGGGAAACAAACAAAAATAAAGTATTGGGACTACACCAAAATAAAGTTTCTGCACAGCAAAGAAAACAATCAATAAAACTAAAAGGCAACATGCTGAATGGGAGAAGACAGTTGCAAATGACATATCCAAAAAGGGTTAGTATCCAAAATATATAAAGGACTTTTAAAAGTCAACACCCCCAAAACCAAATAATCCAGTTAAAATATGGGCAGAAGACATAACTAGACATTCTTCCATAGACATATAGATGGGTAACAGACACATGAAAAGATACTCAACATCACTGATCATGAGGGAAATACAAATCAAAACTACAATGGAATGCTACTTAATGTCTGTCAGATGGCAAAAACCTTCTTACACTGTTGGTGGAAATGCAAACTGGTGCAGCCACTCTAGAAAACAGTATGGAGGTTACTCAAAAAGTTAAAAACAGAATTTCCCTATGATCCAGCAATTGAACTGCTAGGTATTTACTCAAAAATACTAATTCAAAAGGATATATGCACCCCAATGTTTATAACTGCATTATTTACAATAGCCAAATTATGGGAGTCCAAGTGTCCATTGACTGATAAATGAATGAAGAGGTACACACACATATACAATTTAATATTACTCAGCCGTAAAAAAAAAAAAAAGAAAAGAAAATCTTGCCATTTGCAATAATGTGGATAGAGCTAGAGAATATTATGCTTAACAAAATCAGTCAGTTAGAAAAAGATAAATATCTTTGATTTCACTCATATGTTGAATTTAAGAAACAAAACAAATGAATAAAGAGGGAAGAAAAAGAGAAGAAAACCAAGAAATAGACTCTTAACTATAGAGAACAAAGTGCTGGTTACCAGAAGTGGGGTGGGGGTGTTAAATAAATGATGGGTATGATGAGGGCACTTTCTATGATGAGTACTAGTTATTGTATGTAAGTGTTGAAACACTAAATCTTATACCTGAAACTAATATTATATTATATGTTAACTAACTGGAATTTAAATACAAATTTGGGAAAAAAATAAAAACCAGTAGGGCTCAAGACCCCCTTTTCTCTGTAACTGAGAAATAATTCTTAATGGACTTAGGTGAGGACTCATCCACCCCTAGGTAGTCAAAAGACTACCTAGCACAGAGGTAGTCTTTTGAAAAGTACCCAGACTTTGTGTGAAAGTTTTTTTGTTTGTTTGTTTTTAGTTTTGCTTTTGTTTTTTTAAAGTGTCAGTCAAAATCTTAAGCATCTAATTTAACACATATCTAGGAGCACTCTCCAGGGGTAGACATCATTTTTGTGCTATCTGCTCAGCTCCAAAATTGTATGTCATCTTCTAAATAATAGTAATAATAATAATAATAATAATAAGTGTGTGTGTGTGTGTGTGTGTGTGTGTGTGTGTACTGGTGTTTATCATCTCTGTGCTCTCCCTCTCCCACACATCAGAATAACAGCATCTTACAGAGGAGAGCTTTTAAATGTGTCTGATGATCCCCTTTTTATATATGGTGTCACGATTTTGTGACTGCTGCCCAAGGGCTACCACACTTGATTGCATTCCTGGATCCCACAGGAATATAACAATCAGGAATATTTGTTGGCTGGTTACTACCACCAGGACACTGTGGAGACAACAGACTGAAACACACCTCCAGCTATTCTGTGAAAAATTCCTATTTGCTTGTCATAGAGCTTTGGCCTAAGTGTTAGGGTTCTGATTTGGCACACACCTAGGGACCTATTGAGGCACTCCCAGGGAACAGAAGTCAGTAGAGGTCACCAGTGTGCTTTCCTTCTGCCTTGATCCACCTTATCAGTGTTTTCCAAAGAGGAGCTTATACCCTTATCCTCATTTCACACCACAATTTTTGCAATTACCACCAGGAGACATGTCCAGATGGTTTGGTACTGGTAGACAGGAGGACATAAGCACATGAGTTTCACAAGACTGTAACCAACTGAGAAAGAGTTTTTAACTGAACACAACAAGAGGCAGCCATCTCAGGATACCAGTCTTTCTGTAAGAAAGGCCTACTGGTTTATCTACATTGCTATAATCTATAGAAGTAAGATTCTAATCAAATGCACATCTAAGGACTGACTGTAATTATTTCCATATACCTCAGAGGATGGATGCAATCTTTGCACTCTTCCTTTGCCACTCTATAGAGTGTTAGTGTCTCCTGGAAGAGAGTTTTATGTGCCCTGATGTTTACATATTGTGCCTAAGGTTTTTGTGGCTGCTACGTAAAAGATACCCCTTGATTGTCTCGCTCTGGTGGCCAGTGGGAATTTCATTACTGGGTCCCATGAGACTGACAAATGGAGAAACAGTTCTTTTTTTTTTAATATTTTATTTATTCATTTGACAGAGAGAGAGATCACAAGTAGGCAGAGAGGCAGGCAGAGAAAGAGAGGGGGAAGCAGGCTCCCCGCTGAGCAGAGAGCCCGATGTGGGGCTCGATCCCAGGACCTTGGGATCATGACCCAAGCCAAAGGAAGAGGCATTAAACCAATGAGCCACCCAGGTGCCCCTGGAGAAACAGTTCTTGACTGGCTACCACCCCTCAGGGTACAGCAAGAGGAAACACACAGAGATGTCCAAATATTCTCTGAAAGAAGTTTACTAGCCTATCTCCATAGCTGTGAACCAAGGGGTCAGGCTTAGATTTGAATACATATCTAATGACCCAATATAATCCTCTCTAAATATCTCAGAGGACAAGTTCTATATTTGTGCCCTCTTTCAGCAATGATCTAGAATGCCAGTATCTCCCAGAGAAAAGCTTGTACATGGTCTGGTTTCCCTCACTTTGTTTTTTATCTGTTGCCCAAGTTTATGTGATGTTGCCAAGAGAATGCCCTTTGATAACCTGGTTTCCTGGCCAGTGGGGCTTATATCCCTGGGTGCCATGGACCTATAACAAATGGAGAGATAGTTCTTGGCTAACTACCATCCTGGACACTGTATAGAAAGTAAACTAAAACATACACCTAGTCTTTCTGTGAAAAGGCCTACTTGTCTCTTCTGGAGCTTTGGCATGGGGAAAGTGTTTTTGGTATAGCACACATCTAGGGTCCTACTAAGATACACTTCAGGGAAATCAGTGCTGGTAGATGTCATCTTTGTGCTCTCCATCTGTCTCACTCCAGGTTGTTGGCATCTCCTAGAATGGAATTTGTACACTCATTTGGCACTCCAATTTATTTTGTGGCTGCTACATAGGGGACAGTTCTAGGTTGCCCATTCTGGTGACTTGCAGAACTTAGGCTGATGACCTCACAGGACTATATATATTTACATACTTCAGAAACTTTTGCCTGAGGATCTGGCTCCAAATCAGCAAAAATCTAGGTTCTAAGAGCTTCCTTTCTGAGACACTGATAGGTCATATCACACCCTCAACATTTAGGAGCCACTGAAAATAAAATAGTTTTCTTGGACAATAACAAAGGTTTCATAGAAAACCAATACTTAGGACTGTGATGAACAATAAGTTTCATCTCCTACATGAGGTCACTTCCTCAAGACTGTGAGAAGTAAAACCAGAGGCTCAAAACAAAGAGGAATATTTTCTGAGCAGAAGAACAAGGCAAAACCTCACACAGAATCCTTAATAAAATGGAGATAAATGATTCACTTGATAAAGAGTAAATAATGTTCATAAAGATGCTCAATGAGATCAGGAAAATAAGAATAGAATACTGTAAGAACTTCAACAAAGAGATAGAAAATATAAGATAATAGCAAAAAGAGAAAGCACAGACCTAGGAATATAATAACTGACTTGAAAAATGCACTAAAGAAGTTCAACAGACTAGATGAATAAAGGAAAGGATCAGTGAACTCTAAGACTGCACAGCTGAACTTATCCAATCAAAGTAGCAGAAAGAATGAAAAAAAGTAAAGATAACTTAAAGGACATATGAGATAATATCGACCTGGCTAATGTTTATATTATAGGGTTCCCAGAGGAAGGGAAAGAGACAGAAAAATTATTTGAAGAAATAATAGCTGAAAATTCCCCTAATCTTGGTGGGGAAGGAATGGACATACAGATTCAGAAAAATCATAGAGACTAAAGTAAGATGACCCAAAGTGTCCCATATCAAGGCACATTATAATTAAAGTGTCAGAAGTTCTAGACAAGGAGAAAATCTTAATAGCAGGAAGATAAAAACAATTTGTTATGTATAAGGGAACCCCAATAAGACTATCAGTAGATTATTCAGCAGAAACTTTACATACTAGAGGAAATAGCATGACATATACAAGGTGGTAAAATAAAGAAAAAAAAATCCAATTAAGAATATACTACCTGTGGGGCAATTGGGTGGCTCAGTGGGTTAAGCCTCTGCCTTTGGCTCAGGTCATGATCTCAGGGTCCTGGGATCGAGCCCCACATATGGCTCTCTGCTCAGCAGGGAGCCTCCTTCCCCTCCTCTCTCTCTGCCTACTTCTTATCTCTCTCTCTGTCATATAAATAAATAAAATCTTACCCCCAAAAAAGAAAAGAAAAGAATATGCTACCCCAAAGTTGTCATTCAGAATTGGAGAAACAGAGTATTCCAAACATGCAAAAACTAATACAAAAACTAAAGCAATCAATTACCAGTAGACAAGTCTTACAAAAGCTGTTAAAAGAACTTGTTTAAGCTGAAAAAAAGAGTGCTAATTAGAATTAAGAAAATATCTGAAAATATAAATTTCACTGGTAATAAATCTATAGTAAAGTTCCAAATATCTAATATTGTAAAGGTGATGACTTAATCATTTGCAAAACTAATGTGAAGGTTAAAAGACAAAAATAGTAAACATAGCTGTAACTACAATAATTTATTAAGGGATCTATAAATAAAAAAGATGTAATCTGTCATATCAATAACATAAAACATAGTGGTGGGAAGAGAGTAAATCTATAAAACTTTAGAGTGCTTTCAAACTTAAGTTGTTATCAATGTAAAATAAACAGTTATAAATATAAAATTTTATATATAACCCACATAGTAACCACAAAGCAAAAACCTATAGTAAATACAGAAAAATATAAAAAGAAAGCAATATAAGTATGCTTCACAGAAAATCATCAAATCAAAAAAGAAAAGGCAAGAGGAGACAAATGGGGCAGAGGAATTACAAAACAGAAAACAAAAAATGAAATGGGAATAAATACCTATCAATAATTATTTTAAATATGTATGATCTAAATTCTCTAATCAAAAGACATAGAGTGGCTAAATGGATAAAAAGATCATGCAGGGCCCCTGGGTGGTGCAGTCAGTTAAGTATCCGCTGCTTGGTTTTGGCTCAGAGCATGATCCCAGGGTCATGAGATAGAGCCCTCCATGGTCTCCCATGTTGGGGGCTGAGCATGGAGTATGCTAAAGTTTCTCTCTCCCTCTCCTTCTGCCTCTACCCTTCCTGCACTCACTCATGTTCATTCTCTCTAAAATAAATAAATAATTTTTAACAAGAGCCACTTATATGCTGCCTATGAGACTCACTTCAGGTATAAGGACACACAGTTTGGAAGCGAAAGGGTGCAAAAGATATTTCATGAAAAAGGAAAGTGAAATAAAGTTTATATGAGGCAAAATAAACTTTAGAACAAACACTGTAACAAGAGACAAGGCCTTACCTAATGATATTTAGGAGCAACTAAGTGTGATAATATGTCAAGTAAGATAATATGTTAGGACACAAAAAGAATATTAATAAATTTAATAAATTTAAGAATTTTGAAATCATATTGGAAATAAAATAATTCCTGAGCACAACAGTATGAAACTAAAAAAATCAATTACAAGAAGATAACAGAAAAAGTTACTAATATGTAGAAAGGAAATAATATGTTAATGGAAAACCAATAGGTCAAAGAAAAGTTTAACAGAAATAAAGTACCTTGAGACATATGAAAATGGAAATACAGCATAGTAAAATATGACATACTTATGAGATCCAGCAAAAGCAGTTCTAAGATGGAAGTTTACAGTAAAAAATGTCTACCTCAAGAAACAGGAAAAAAAAAAATAACCCAATATTAGGAACTGAAGAACTTGAGAAAAAAGGGGGGGAAATAAAAAAACAGAAAATTAGTAAAAGGAAGGGGGAAAAAGACAGTAAGAAAGATCAATAAAATCAATAAGGGATATTAGGTGTCTCAGTTGATTAAGCATCCATCCAACTATTGATTTTGGCTCAAGTCATAATCTCAGGGTTGTGATATCAAGTCTTCTGTTGGGCTCTGCACTCAGCATGGAGTCCGCTTGTCCCTCCCCTTACCCCTGCTTGCTCTCTCTCTCTAAAATAAATAAATGAAATTTAAAAAAATCAATAAAACTAAAAAAGTGTTTCTTTGAAAAGATGAAAATGATTTGCCAATCTTAAGCTTGACTAACCAGAGAGAGTGAGAGAAAGAGATTGCATGAGAGAGAGGGAGAGAGAAAAAGATAACCAAATAAAATAAAATAAAAGAGGAGATGCAAAGGAGATGTTACAATTGATATAAAAATATATAAATAATCATAAGAGACTACTATGAATGACTATACACCAACTAATTGCGCTTGGTGGGTATAATCTTAAGAACATCTTATCCTGTAAATAAATCATGAAGAGCTAGAAAATCAGAACAGATCAATTATAAGAAATTAATTTGAATATTAATTAAAAAAAAAACTTCCAATACACCAAAGTTCAGGATCAGATAGGATCCCTGGTGAATTACCAAACATTTAAAGAAGAAATAATACCAATTGTTCTTAAAATCTTCCAAACTTTGGAAGAAAAAAGAATAATTCAAAATTCATTTTACAAGTCTAGAATCACCCTGATACCAAAACCAGGCAAGGATGCCACTCAAAAAGAAAATTACAGCCCGATATGCCTAAACATTCATATAAAAGTCCTCAATAAAATATAAACAAATGGAGTACAAAAAACATATTAAAAAGATCATAGATCATAGTTAAGAGTGATTTATTCCAGGGAAACAGAGATGGTTCAACATTTGCAAATCAGTGTGTTACATGCATTAAAAAAATGAAAATCATATGATCATCTCAGTAGATGCAGAAAATGCATTTGACAAAATTCAATATCCATTTAAGGTATAAATGCTCAACAGACTGGGTATAAAGGGAACATACCTCAATATACTAGGCATATATGTAAGCCACAGTGAACATTACACTCAATAGTGAAAGGCTGAAATCTTTCCCTCTAAGGTTAGAAACAAGACAAGAATGTCCAACTGGACAATTTTATTAAACACAAAATTGGAAGTCCTAGCAAGAATAATCATGAAAAAGAAATAAAAGGCATCCAAATTAGAAGGGAAGAAATAAAATTGTCTCTATTTGAAGATGACATAATATTATATATGTTTAGAAAACCCCAAACTTATTAAAAGGCTGTTAGAACTAACCAACAAAGTCAGTGAAGATGAAGGATGCAAAATCAATATACAAAATCCTTTGCATCTTATTAGATTAACAATGAACAAGAAGAAAGAGAAATCAAGAAAGCAGTTTCATTTACAATTGCATAAAAAAATAAAATGGCCAGGAATAAAATTAACCAAGGAGGTGAAAAACTTTTATACTGAAAATTATAAGACATCACTGAAAAAAAATAATGACACAAATAGATAGATATTCTGTGCTCATGAATTCAAAGAATTACCATTGCTAACATGTCTACCCAAGCCAGTCTACAGTCAATATTATCTTAGTCAAAATTCCAATGTCATTTTTCACAGAAATAGAACAAACAATTCTAAAATTTGTATGGAAAAATAAGAGTCCGAAAAGCCAAAGAAATCTTGAGAAAATGAACAAAGCTAGACACATCATACTCCCTGATAACAAACTATATTACAAAAGTATAGTAATCAAAACAGTATGGTATTGGCATGAAAACAGACATATAGATCAATAGAACAGAATAGAGAGCCATAAAATAAGCCCACAGATGTTTAGTCAATTAATTTATGACAAAGGAGCTAAGACTTATATAATGGTGAAAGGACAGTCTCTCCAATAACCCATGTTGGGAAGATTGGAAAGCCACATGCAAAGATAATCATCCAGCTATCTTAGTGGGGATGGAGCAACCACGGAGCAGTACAGAGGTTCCTTAATAAATTAAAAATAAAATCGCCATATGATCCAGCAATTCCATCTTTGGTTATTTATTCAATGAAAATAAAAACATTAACATATATATATATATATATATATATATATATATATATATATATACCTCCATGTTCTTTGCAGCATTATTTATAATAGGTAAGATATAAAAGCAATCTAAGTGTCCATCAGTGGTTGAATAAAGAAGGTATAGAATATACATACAATGAATATTATTCCGCCACAAAAAAGAAAAAAATGTTTTGTGTCAACAGTGATGAACTTTGAGGGTATATGCTAAATGAAATAATTCAGACAGAGATAAATAGCATGTAATCTCACTTCTTTGTAGAATCTAAAATAAACCAAAACACAAAACAACAAAAACCGAATTCATTGATACAGAGAATAGACTAATGGTTGCCAAAAGCAGTGGAGCTGGGACTTGGGAAAAATGGGTGAAAGGGTTTGAATAGTACAAAATTCCAGCTATAATGAAAGTAGGTACTGGTAATGTAATGTCCAACATGGTGACTTAGTTAATAATACCATTCTTTATATATTTGAAAGTTGCTAAGCAAGTAAATCTTAAAAGTTCTCAACACACACAAAAGATTTTAATTATGTATTTTTATGCACTTTAACTAGACTAATGTGATCATTTTGCAATCTATACAAATACTGAATCATTATGTCGTATACCCAAAACTAACATAATGTTATAAATAAAAAACACAAATAAATTATAGCACATTCATTAATAAATATTGTAAAATATCATTGAAATATGAAGATATGTTTTGTTATTAATTTATAATCATATTTATCTAATTTTCTAAAGTTTATTTTTTCATGAATGAAAGTCAAGGATTATCACTTTACCCCTTTTTTCCTATAATTCAAAAATATTATTATTCATGATAAAGGGAGATAGCTATCAATTTCCCATAGTAGCTAATAACTATTGTTTAATATTTAGAATGAGTAATTATTTTCATTAAAAAGGAGAGTTTAGGGGCACCTGGGTGGCTCAGTGGATTAAGCCGCTGCCTTCAGCTTGGGTCATGATCTCAGGGTCCTGGGATCGAGCCCCACGTCGGGCTCTCTGTCCCACGGGGAGCCTGCTTCCTCCTCTCTCTCTGCCTGCCTCTCTGCCTACTTGTGATCTCTGTCTGTCAAATAAATAAATAAAATCTTTAAAAAAAAAAAAAAGGAGAGTTTATGTAAGTTATCTCTGCATCATTATCAAAACTATCAAAAATATGAATGCAGATTCCATCATACTTTAAACATACTTTAAACTCTGGATATTACAATTCATTTCCTCTGTAAAGGTGTGTGTTTGTTTTTTTTTTTTTTTTAAGATTTTATTTATTTATTTGACAGAAAGAGAGAGAGAGATCACAAGGAGGCAGAGAGGCAGGCAGAGAGAGAAGAGGAAGCAGGTTCTCTGCTCAGCAGAGAGCCTGATGCTGGGCTCCATGCTGGGACCCCAAGACCATGACCTGGGCTGAAGGCAGAGGCTTAACCCACTGAGCCACCCAGGCACCCCGATCTGTAAAGGTGTTTTTAATAGCTACAAAGCAAAATTTCAAATAATGAGAATCTTGGCCTGCATTTGGCAATTCTTCAAGGCTGTGAGTCAGAATATATTATGTGGTGTTATTACTCTTGCATTAAGCCACTGTAACTGCACATGCACAATTATTATGATGAGCTGTACCATATAGGTAGAACAGCTGGTTGCCTGGGGCAGCAAAATATTAGAGAAGTAAAGTGTTTTATGACTATTTATTATGTGAGTGATTACTTGCTAGAAGGAGGAGACATTTTTCATATTGCCTAGGGCAGTAAATATCCTCAAATTGACATTAGTCTTATTCTTTTATTAAGAGATACAGGCATACAATACATAAATGAACATCTCAATTTGACATTAGCTGTTAGTCTGTATGTTAACTTTGGGTCTTCTTTGGTGAGATACATGGCTCCCAAGTGTTTCTTTCTTTCTTTTCTTTTTTTTCCCTGTTTGTTTGTTGTTGTTGTTAGTTTAACTCGTTTTTACATGATTTGTTAATGTTACTCTAAAAGCATTACTCTAAAGTGTGGAACTTTTATGATGTCTCTATAGAGTCACATTCCTTAGTAAGCTGACTCACAGTGATGTCATCTTCAAAGCTTTCCTCTCAGACACTATAAAATTTGTATAGTAATATAAATTTAAAATTGGTTTAAAAGCACTTCAAATGGAATATACTTGAGACTGATTTTTGTTCATCTTCTATTCAAGAATTAATCTTCATATTTCTAATTCTAATGAACAGTGTCCAGACTTGCTTTTTACATCAAAATATGCTGATTCATGAGTGACAAATCATTGGCATCAAGGCCTGCTTCAAAAGATAGAAAATCACTGCAAGTGAATGTGTTTTGATTACTACCTGAAGCTAAAAGATTTCCTGCAAAGACAGAATGACTGGACAAGAAATGTTCCCTGAGAATAGCTTACAGTAAGAAAGAGATGCTTTTGTCCACAAAATAAAATGCAAGAGGAATACCGATTTAGGCTATGTCTCTCTCTTAATGTAGAATGAATTTAAAACTTCAGTGGGGGTGTTTCATTTAAGTGTACAATGCCCACATCAATTAGGTAACCATGGAAAGTGTTGATAAATTATATGAGGAAAACAGGAAATTGCTACTTTAAAAAACTTAGTTTCACTCTTCATTTTATTGTGGATGAATGTACTGTTAACCCTTAAACTGGTTTGAACCCCACAGGTCCACTTATAAGCATTTTCCCCAATAAATACAGTGAAGCATTATAAATTTATTTTCTCTTCCTTATGATTTTAATAACGTTTTTTTTTCTGTAGCTTACTTTATTTTAGCAATATATATCATAATACAAATAGCATAAAAAATATGTGTTAACCATCTATCCAGTTTATCAGTAAGGCCTCTGTTCAACAGTAGGCTATTCATAGTTATGTTTTGAAGGAATCAAAAGTTATTCACAGATTTCTGTCTGTACAGGGGGTTAATGCCCCCTGCCCCTACATTGTTCAAGGGTCAAGTGTAATTGAATTAAATGTCAGTTTTATTAACTAAATAATAAGCAACCTTAGATTTTATTAAAACAAAAGTCTTTTGTCACCCACCAAAGAATGAGGCAAAGTGTTTTATATGTGATGGTCCTATACAGAAAGTAGTAAAATATATACAGAAATATGATATTATTTCAGTCAGTGCCATATGTAAGATAATTTTGCCTATCTAGCATGAGGCAGAGTACAAGTTCTTTGTTTCTTAAAAGCACATTAGGAAATACAGACTGATTAGAAGAGTGACAATGATTCCTATAAACAGGTAAACAAAAGCTAAAGAAAAAAAAAACAAACACAACATTGTAATCCCTACTATGACAGATGCTGACCTGACTACAGATGCTATTTCTGTCTGATGAGTGCCATGATGATGTTGATAGACAATCAATTCTGTCAGTCATCATGGAAGTGATTGTTGATAGGTTTTATTGTCTTGGATTCAGGGACATCATCTTGAAAAAAAAAACTTCTCTCCAGATTGAAATTCTTGACATGCAATCAAAGTTGTGGGAGCAGAGAAGCCTACTGAAAGAACTGTCACTAAAGAACAATTGCTACAGAACGATCCATAGGATCAGGTCAAGGATCTGTGAAATGTTTACACAAGATGAAATGTCAGAGTTCTAAAAGTATTTATGTGTAGCTGAGAAACTTTATTCCCAGTCAAAGTGCCATTCCTATCTGTGTTGAGATAAAAATCAAAATTCTAAATTTAATTTGTCAATACTTATCAGTTAAATAAAACACTGTCAAAGATAAAAAAAAAAAAAACCATAAACACATATTCCTGGAGTCCTCATAAGGTGCTGAATAGACTCCTAATTAATTTGAATATGGACATATGCATAAGGCATATTCTCTGTCATTCACAATAGATATTTAATAAAATATTTTCAATATGTAAGAACTTAATAAGTAACTGAAGATATACACTGAGGGAATGGGTCTCAAAACTTAGAGGCATGGGGTGTCCTTGTGGTTCAGTTGGTTAAGCAACTAACTCTTGATTTTGGCTCAAGTCATGATATTAGTGTTGTGAGGTCAAGACCCATATTGGGCTCCACATTCAGCAAGGTGTCTGCTTGAGATTCTCTCCCTCCCTTTCTCTCTGCCCCTCCCCCCTTACTCTATCAAGTAGTAAATAAATCTTAAAAACAAAAAACAAACAAAAAAACCAAAACAAACAAACAAACAAACAAAAACCTTAAAGACCTGAGGGAATATGCTAACCTAAAGATTTCTGGGTCATATCCAATAAATCTTGATTTAACATTATCTGTTGTGGGGATAGGAAACATCATTTTTAAATATACCAGGTTAATCTGTTTCAATTAGTTTCTGCAATGAATTTGCCAAACTTAGTTAAGGGAAGAGTCTTCCACAAAACTGTCCTCACTTCCGACACCAGGCACAAGTTTAAATGTCCCTACGGCCTCCCTTACATCTGGCCAGCTGGCTAGAAATTTGAGAGTCCTTATCAACTCCCTCAAGTTTAATAATTCATTAGAGTAACTCTCATGACTCAGGAAACGAGCTGTAATTATGACTGCTATATTACTACAGCAAAAGGATACAAATCAGAACCAGTCAAGGTAAGAGAGACATAGGGTGAGGTCTGGGAAGATTTCAGATAAATAGTCTCTCTCTCCTCCAAGCAAACTGATGTGACAGTACATGAGTATTGCTGAACAAGGAAATTCACCTAACTTCAGTGTCTAGGATTCTTATTGTGGTTTCATTACTAGGCATGACTGAATCATTACTGTGTGGTTGAATTCAATCTCCAGTGTCCTTACATGACTCAGCGCTCCAACCATCTATGAATATGGGTAGTCCTCCTGGCATGGCCTTCCCCCATCTTGAATCATTTATTATGCAGAAACTATCTGGATACCCACTATGAATCACCTCTCATATGGGAGTCTCTCATGTGGTATGGTACAAGGGGGTACACCATGAATAATAAAGCCATTCTTTACATTCTATAAATGCAAGGGGTTTAGAGTTTACCTTCCTCCTGGAGACAAAGGTCAGCTAAGTTCTTTCTTTCTTTTTTTTTCTTTTTTTGTAAAGATTTTATTTATTTATTTCACAGACAGAGATCACAGGTAGGCAGAGAGAAAGGAAGGGAAGCAAGCTCCCTGCTGAGCAGAAAGCCGGATCCCAGGACTCTGGGATCACGACCTGAGCCGAAGGCAGAGGCTCAACCCATTGAACCACCCAGGCACCCAGCTAAGTTCTTTCTTACACCACTATTCACAAACTGAATTTTGAGCAGAGTTGTCATTATGTAGTTAGCATAAACAAGGGGATTGATGGTCTCTCTTATAGAGGACTTAATATAGGCGATATTTGATATGGCTTTGATTTATGAGTAAGAATTTAATAGTTTTAATTGGAAAGCTTTTCAGGAACTGAAAATAATTTAGATGGAGATAAAGTGTATCTGCGGTGAATGGAGAATAGGAGACAATGGATAAAGAATGCTGAAAAAATAGGATGTTACGTGGTTCTCAACTAACATACACATTTCTAGGACATAATAAGGATATAGGTTTGGAGTGATATGCTTATATAAAACATC
The DNA here is from genome assembly GCA_003697995.1 of Taxidea taxus jeffersonii. NCBI lineage: Eukaryota > Metazoa > Chordata > Mammalia > Carnivora > Mustelidae > Taxidea > Taxidea taxus. Next base: position 76,178 of record ML106010.1, on the reverse strand, counting down.
TGTTTTAGCTATTTTTATTATGTTACCTTGAAAACCACCTTAGTCTAAAGTATTGATTCCTACAAAAGAAGGCTAATTAATAGGGTTTTCATTTCTATATTTTTATTTCTTATGATTAAATGGTGGGTTGTGTGTGTGTGTGTGTGTGTGTGTGTGTGTGTGTGCAGTGTGATTTACATTTGTTTTGTTTGTACTTCCTCAAAGCTCAGATGTTTCAAAAACACACTACCATTCAACAAAAGTTAATTCACAGTCTCCAAATCCTGAAAAATTATTACCTCCCAAACTTTCCAGAAAACAGGGTTTCTGAGATTAAGCCCTGGAGTGCCATTAACAAGTTTGAGGGAAACAAGAAATGTGGTAAATATTTTAAAACATCTGTTTGAAGAGTCAAAAATAGATCAAAAATGCAAAACAAACAAACAAAAAACATACAGGAAAATTAATGTGCACACATAAACATAATTAGAGTCAGGGGCTTAAAAAAGACCAACAAAAAAAAGTGATAGTAGGAGAGTCAAATGGGAAACTAGTAAATATGTAAAGAATTTGGAGTTGATATGACCTACTGCTTGTGGAATGAATGTAGGAGGAAATTCTGTATCATCCTAACACTTTCTGTTTGTTTTACAAAAAATGTAAGAGAAACATATTTTGGGAAGATACTAGATCAATTTTGAAGATCATCTTATGAAGGCATTTATAAGATATTAAAGTAGACAGACCAAGTAAAGCATGATGGCAATGAATGGAGGTGCTAGAGTAAAATGATTTGATATGGAATTCTGGTTATATTCACTTAATGACTATGTGCCCTAAGTTACTATTTTCTCAGGTACTCCATTTCTGCATTTGTAAAACTGGGATTTTAATAATATCCATTGGTTTGTTATAAGGAAAATAATTGAAATCATGTATAGCAAATACTTAGTATAGTGCATTAGTACTCCAAAATGCTATCTGCTCTACTGTAGTTGAAGAGTAAAATCTTTAAGTAGCATATGATAAAACAATGTCTGGTGTGTAATAAATTCAAGGTTTTGAATTGTCTTGGTTTGGGATTTACAGAAAGATTTATTTCAGGAAAATGGTGCCAGAAGTAGCATATCAAAATCCAGCCTATATTTGGAAAGTATGAGTAAATCATATTGGAATATGTTTAATAATAGGGGCTGAAGAAATAACAATAATTGCATCCACATGAAGTTGAAGAGGACCTACGCATTTGATATTATTCATTTTGTATTTCTGATATAATTAGAAAGCTCTAATATGAATTGGAGCAGGAATACCAATGGATATTAAAATAAAATGGATGAAAGGCTGTTGAAAAACAAGATATTTAGATCACATCAAAGTATTACTTTCTGGATTATTTAGTATGAGCAAGTGAAAAAAATGTATTTTTATACTAGAGAATTGGTGGTTACCATTTTACTTAATGATCAAACTTAGAATTACCAATAGTGGAGCATTCTGACATTATGTGCATCCTGATTAAAATAAAACTTACAACATCACCTATGAAGTATCCTTGCCAAAATTAAGTTAAGAGATAGATAGAAAAAAATTCAGAAAACGGAATATTCTACAAGACAATTGACCTGGATTTTAAATATCAATGTAATAAAATCTGTAAAGAATTGTAATGTTCTAAATTAAAAGTGACTAAAGAGACATTAAAAAAATCCAATTCATGAACCATGACTAAGTCCTGAATTAGGGAAAATAAACACTTAAGGACATGGTGGGGGTTGGGACTGTTGCTGAAATATAAAATGGCTATTATACAATATTTTATTATTTTTTATTTTTTAAAGATTTTATTTATTTATTTGACAGACAGAGATCACAAGTAGGCAGAGAGGCAGGCAGAGAGAGAGGAAGGGAAGCAGGCTCCCTGCTGAGCAGAGAGCCCGATGCGGGGCTCGATCCCAGGATCCTGGGATCATGACCTGAGCCAAAGGCAGAGGCTGAACCCACTGAGCCACCCAGGCGCCCTATTACACAATATTTTAAAATTATTTTAGATTTTCTTAGGTATGACAATGGCATGGCAGGTATACATTCTTGTTCTTGGGGGGGGTACATGATAACAAATATGAATTTTATAACTCACTTTAAAATAATTCAGAAAAACAAAAAAGAAAAACAAATACAGTAAAATATTAATAATTGGTGTGTCTATTAGTGTTTGCTTTACTGTTTATTTCACTTACCTGCATTTCTTAAAAAATTACATTTTGGAAATCCCTAATTACTAAAATTAATATTAAAATAATAAATTGTTTATTCTTAAACTATAGGGCAATCTCAAAAAAACTAATATAGAAGTATAACTAATATAGTAAAAGTATATTAGTAAATAGAAGTAAAACTAATATAGAAGTATAGACAAAAGGGGAGAGATCAAGAATACAGTCAACAGCAAAAAATGGCATTGAAAACCATGGGATGGATGAGACTGCTTTAAGAATTATCGGGACCAAATCTGGGTCAGGATACCTGTTAAACATACAGATTATAATTGTCAGCCAAGTTATAAGGACATTCTGATTTACTAGGTTTAGTCTAAAACCTAAAAAGCTGTGTGTTTCATGAAACTGAAAGCAATTCTTATCTTCAGGGAAATCCAGGAATTTTTCCCTAAGATTTTCAAGGTAGGTTCCCTGGACCAACAACATCAGTATAATATGGCAACTGTTTGAAATGAACATTGTTGATTCCATTCTATGCAGGAAAATCTGTGCTCTTACAAGCCAGGCAAGTGATACTCATGGATGCTGAACTTTGAGAACAATTTGCTCAAGAGTTTAAGAAGAAAACAAATTAATTAGTATTTGAATTAAAATTCACAGAAAGTTGAAAATTTTCTTTAAGTGGAAGGCCCAAGAAAGGCATACACTTCTGTAAGAATGGGCCAGAATCCAGATTCTGAACCAGAAAGCATATTAAGTATAGATCAACCTCATTCAAACTAGTCTAATCTAATCTTTCCTTTCTTTTTTGTTCTAAAAAACATTGTAGTCTGTATCACATGCCGTATATAGAGTCTCTATTAGATCTGCTTGCATTATCCTTCCTTCCCCGACATTCCTCCACCAACCACCTTACTCCTACACACATAGACACACACACATATGCTTTCTTGATGAAGACTGTTGCTATTCCCAAAATGGCACCTAGGATCAGTTATTATAATTCATAGTATTGCCATAAAAATATTAGCTTTTTTAAGATTGCAATGTGTCTTGTTCACCAGTGCCATCCCAACATATACAGAGAGCCAAATGCATAATGTTTTTCAATAATGTTTGAGGAAAGAAGGAATAACATATAATTAATATGTTATATTTATATAATTATATAATAATAACAGATTATTAAGTGTATGGTGTATATCCATTATTCCCCACTCTATAATAATTTGTGATAACTTGAGTGCTATTGAGTAGATGGATACTAAGTACAAATGCATTTATTTATCATTAATAATTTAATTTCTCAGCTTACTGTCTACCAAAGAGGTATAACTGAGTAGACTAGAAACTTTCATCTCTTGTTTCCATAATTGAGTTTTTGAACTTTAATCAGATGTGACATGACCTGTGAAGACTAAGGAAATTATTTAAGAAGACAGCACTCATCGGTGTATCAAAACTTAAATTGTTCTTTCTTAACCAAGTTCCAAAGTCATACACATGGTCTGAATGAGGTCATAAGGTATTGAAGCAGGAAAAACAAATCATGCTACAGGCAGTAAGGTCAAGGAAAGAGATTACCATATATTCACTTTGTAAATTGATTCCTTTTTCACCTTTTCCAGGACTATAACTAAATGTCAATAACAGCTTTGGTGGCAGTAGGGAAAAGTTTGGAATGGAAAATTTAGGGCTAACATTCTTGTCTTTCATGTCTTGAAGGGACCAATTAGTGACTCACTGATTCCAAAAAAAAAGAGAAAATTAAAATCCTTGGGATAATTCAATGGTTCTGAATATCTAGCTCAAATTCATGCCGTTAATTAGTATACTGAAACAATTTGTTTAGCTTGGAAAAATTGCATGGAGCATTCAGATCAAACACTTGAATGACTTATACGTACTACACCTAATTCAAAATTTTAACCATTGTGCTCATTCAGCAGATACTAATGTGTATGCTTTTAGCATATACTAAAATTTAATGCATTATAGTTTTTTTTAACCTTTTTTTTCTTTTTATGACCTTGATTAACTCAAGCTACAAATTAGACCATTAGAATACCTTCTCTTGATTGAGATCACAGAAATTACAATTATCTAATTTTAAAACAAAAACACATTTTAATTTTAACATTTTGTAAATATAGCCTACTGTGAAAAACTTTAATCTGAATTAGAACAAGGAGAAAAATTTTAATCTGAAATAGAATTGGAGAACGAGAACGTAAAATGGGGACTTCCATTCACCATAGGATTAAAAAAAAAAAAAAAAACAACTAAGGACTAAAAGACTGATTTCCTATACATACTGTATTTACAGAAAACTAAGTGTTGGAATACCTTGGGTTGTGGAGGTTAATCAAAAGCTCATCATGGGCTTCTGGGTGGCACTGTCAGTTAAGTGTCCAACTCTTGATTTAGGCTCAGGTCATGTTCTCAGGGTCATGGAATCACATGGGCTCCATGTGAGCCTGCTTGAGATTCTCTCTATCCCTCTCTTTCTGCACTCCCCCAACTCCCTCTCTCCCTCTGCACCTCCCCCACTACTCTCTCCTCCTCTGTACCTCCCTCTGCACTCTCAAATAAATAAATAAATCTGAAGAAGAAAGAGGAGAAGTAGTAGTAGTAATGGTATCAGTAGTAACAGAAATAGTAGTCACCTAATATAGTCCTTGGGAGGTTTTGCTGGAGGCATGAATAGAAATGACCCAGGTTGGATTCGTCCCACAAAGTGGGTGAATTGAGGTTTTCTATGTGACTGAACTGATTTTTTCTGCTCAGAAATTTCTCAAGACCCGCCTCCATTTGTTTTAAATTGACTGGCTTTAACTGAACTCTCTCCTGTTTACATTTCCTCCCATAATTACAGCCCACCGCAGTCCCTCAAGTGGCTTACCTATAGTCTACTACGTTTGCTTGTCCCAAATTGCAATTCCTCTGCTATTCCTGAATAAACACATCTATTTGAGCTCGCCTCAATTTACCTCTTTATTTAGGTTAACATCACTTAACTGTCTCTTAAATAAGAAATTATTAGGGAAAATACTATAAAACCTTCAAGCTAGCAACATCTGTCTCTAATGCCTTTTATTTCTTTCATTATGAGATGTCTATAAAAATATTCTTTTAGGGGCACCTGGGTGGCTCAGTGGGTTCAGCCTCTGCCTTTGGCTCAGGTCATGATCTCAGGGTCCTAGGGTAGAGCCCTGCATCTGGCTCTCTGCTCTGCAGGGAGCCCACTTCCTCCTCTCTCTCTCTGCCTGCTTCTCCACCTACTTGTGATCTCTGTCTGTCAAATAAATAAATAAAATCTTAAAAAAAGATATTCTTCTAGTGTTATTGGACCTAAAATGGGAAAGGAAAGAATTCTCAAAGTTTCTTCAAGATTATCATAAAGCAGAGAAAGTTGTCATTATGCATTTATAATATATTAAATTTTAAATATTTTAAATCTGGCTTACATGTTTAGAAGGGCCTATTCAAATCATCAATATTAAAAGAAAAATATTGCAAACCATCCAAATAAAAATAATTGTTAACATAAATATCATATTTTTTTCAAACTTGAGTATATAATACTGTCATTTATAAATAATGTATAATAATTAATATTAATCTAAAGACTAAACAGATATATATAGCTGGAATCATAAAAATTGGAAGCTAAACAACATTTTAAAAATGAATTTCAAATTGTGATAAATACATGTGATATTTGTGAACATTTTATATGTCTTTCTAATAAAAAAGGCATAAATGATAATTGTTTTCCTTACCCTACTGTAATTTTACTATCTTGAACATTAAATGAAAAGATATGAGCCACAAACTATATTTTGTATCACATTTTTATTGCTAATTCTCATTTTTGCTATAGTCTTCATTTTATAATAAGTGTAAGTATAAACTCATTTAAAGACTATGAGCGAAAAAAAAAAGATAAAGCTCAAGATAATTTACTTATTTTTTATTGCTCCTGTTACACATATAGGATTGTTTCCTATCAAAAACTCAGTTTGTGATCAAACTTCAGTCTCTTCTGAGTTAGACTTCTTGATTAGATGTTACCCTTCACTGCTGAGTCCTGTTTTAGTTAGAATCTTGCTAAGTCATTTTAGGGAGAATCCCACTACCCTTAATATGTCTAATCAAGTTCTTTGCCCCCCCCGTTTTATATCTAATCAAGTTACTCTTAGCAATTCCACTAGCCTCCTTATTTTGTCCAAGGCTACAAATCACCAACTCTACAGCTGTATTTAGAATTGTGCTCCATTCTATAGTGAAGCTTGTCTATTCTACTGCAATAGCTCAAATAAAATCGGTCTTGCTGTTTTTAACAAGTGTCTAGGGCAATATCACCAATTTAGCTTTGAACAACTTTTTATTCTTTCTTTTTTGACCTACACAGATTAAATATCATAGAAATATTTATTTTAAATCTCCATAAGTACTCAACTTTATAAAGAGATAGTAGAAGGACACCTAGGTGTTTCAGTAGCTGAAAAAGTGGCTGCCTTTGGCTCTGGTTGTGGTTCAGGTGTCCTGGGATCCAGTCCCACATTGATCTCCTTGCTCAGAGGGGAGCTTGCTTCTCTGTCAGCCTCTGCCTGTCACTCTGCCTGCTTGTGCTTTCTCTCTCTCTCTCTCTCTGACAAATAAATAAAATCTTAAAGAAAAAAAAGAGAGATTGTGGAATATTTAAGAATCAAGTTTAAACAAAAAAAAAACACCATTCCATGATCCAGATGGTTGAAATGAAGGAGTGGTCACTTAATCTCTCTTAGTCTGTAAAGCCTATGGTATAAAAAGTGTCATAGGAAGAATAATTTAAAAGGAGGAAGAAAGATTTCATGAAATAGAACAACAGATGTATTACCTTAACATGGTAGAACATTTACATTATTCTCTGAAATGACTCATACAGTAGTTTCATGTTGCTTTTATCCTGATTTAATTAAAATTACATAATTACCACTTGCAATTAGTTTTATGATTAACAGAAGATATTGCTTAATATACTCCAATAAAAGAAACTAATGCAATTGCTTTGGATAAATTTTATTTTTAAACTTCTATGGCAGAATTTTTAAATAAATGGAGTATCAGACATACTATTTTTAAGATAAAATATTTTGAAGATTTAAGAGTAAATTCTTTACCTTTTCCTATTTTATTTTCTTTTCTGTTTTGGCTGTTTATTAAGATATTTACATTTTTCCTCTGTCCAGCTGCTTTTTGCTTTCTAATTTTTGCTTTTCCACTCAATTGTCTCTCTCCTTCCTTTTGTTAAACAAAACTTCAAACCACAAAAGAAGCTGCTGAAATGCAAATGAATAAAATGTTCCAGGCAGGTGTTTTTATTTATCTGACTAACTGCATTGAATGTCTAAGAAGTAAGGAGAGGGAAAAAAAAAAAAAGCCACATTGAATCCAAGGTACAATAATGTTATATAATGTGTGATGCTACTTGTAATTTGAAAGAAATTGTTCAACTATTATATATTAAGTTCTTTTGATATTGTGGTAATTATGAAATACAAGAGCTTTCACTAACCATTGCTTCATTACTTAGGCAGGTTTGCCACAATATATTTAAATAATAGTTGTTACATATTTACCCATGTAGTCATATTTACCCCCATGAGATAATAGTAATTATTGAAAACATTTATATCAAAGTTACTGATTTCTCTATAGTTCTGTCTTTTTTTCAGAATACCATGCTGAGATCTCCATATAATAAATGTGTGAGGCTATAGCTTAATTTTTGGAAATATTTTGAACTTATGAATTAACATTATAATGTAAACATTAATCATAAAATTTACAAATCAAGAGCAACATCTATATTTAGACTTATTATAAAAATACAAATATGTCATCTAGTATATTTCTTTATATACTATTATATATACTATGTTATTCTCATCATAAACATAAGGCACTTATGTTTAAGTGTCATAAACACTTATGTTTAAGGACTCTTTGTCTTGGGCTCCATTCTCCTTTCCCCTGTGTCCCCTCTGTAATGCCTTTCATTCATTCTTTCCATTGTCCTCAGTTACTAAGCCTATAACCATCACTTCCAAATTGTAATCTTTGGCTCAGGCTTTTCAGCTTTATTATTGTATATTTGATTGTCATCCTGAATCTCTACTTGAAAGTTTTATAGGCATTTCTTGTTAACATAGTCAAAATGAAATGCTTTGATAAATGGTTTTACATGAGTAGTCTATCTCTTCCATGCTCCCCATCACAGTAAAGAAGGCATTAACTGACTCCTGGGTAAATGGTAGATAGATACTGAGTACATATCTATTGACTGGGTGAATTATTGCATAGGACATGATTCTGGTTATCCGAAGTTTAATTGACCTGAAATCATTCCTATTTAAAAATATGCATATATGGTTTTATTGCTGTTAAATGAAAGGAAGTAAACAACCTTTCAAGGAGTCAGTCAGCATATCTGCCACATAAAGGGCAAGTATGCTGATTTTTTTTTCTACAAGAAGCAAACTCCTATGATATTTATCATTTGAAATGGTAAAAACCATTTCTGCTCTATCAACATACTTTACTGCTCAGGTATCTGAGTCTGGTGATCTCAGCATAAAAATTTTGGGCGTGGAATATGTTAGAAAATATAGAAGAGCAATGATTTCTTACTCTAGTGTAGTGAGAAATTGATAGACTTTGGAATCAGATCTTGCTTTGAATTTGTCTTCACATCAGTAGTTGTGTTATCTTAAACAAATAACTCTGCTTCTGAACATCACTTATCCTATTTCCAAACTGGAATAATAACTCCTGTCTCCACTGTCTAATTAGGAGGTACTACAAAATTTCAGTGAATGATGTCATGATTATAAATATAACATGACAAAGATTCATATGTGAAAGTACTTTGGGCAGCCCAAATATATTAACAAGTAATTTTAAGATAGGGTCTCTCTAAGAATATCCTTTGGCATTAAAATTGGTTTCAAATTTTCTATTCTCTTTATACTTTGTAAAGTTGTTTATGGATATTGTGGAAGTAAGATGCTACACTCAGCAGAAATCTATTTATTTAAAAAAAAAAAAAAGCAAAGTAAAGTGAGCCAAAGGAATTATAAAATATTTTGAAAAATCAAAATTGTTAATTCAAAGTGTAAAAGTGACCAGGAGGGTATCACATTTAGTAGGAGTCAATCCAAGTGCATTTCACAGCCTGCTCCTACTCTGGAAAATTTCATAAAGACTAATTAGGAAACATGTACAGCATCACACAGACCGCTCAGGTAATCTGAACACATCACACCAGTGTCACTGTTTCCCTGCTATTATGCTCAAGAAAAGAAAAAGAGACTGCAATGGAATAAGTTAACGTAAAGATTATACATTAAAAGAGCATGTTTTCATAGTTTGTTTTTGATGAATTTTGATTGTTTTTCACTTTGTTTTTATTTTTATTTGTCTTTCCTTCTCTCTCTCTCTCTCTCTCTCTCATTCCTTCTTTCATTCTTTCCTTTGTATCTTTATGACTTCTTTTCCATGCAAGGTATTAAAAAAATGAAAAAAAAAACCTACATTTTAATGCTGTCACTACTAGAAATATTATTCAGAGAACGGTGTGAGGGATTTTTGCTTTTTAAACAAAACAAAACCCTGTGGGCAGTCCCAGGCATGTAACCAATTACTTATTCACTTGTCCATATACCTTTTGTTATATGAATATTTTTCACAGTATGAATGTCTTTAAGACTCACAAAGATTCTTTTGGCAGATCATCAATTATCTGCTCCATTGGAAAAAAAAAAAGTGATAGCTACTCATAGTAGGGGCACTGAAATCTCAATCACTGTATAGAAGCCACTGTGCACCACAAAGGAGGATAGGCAGATATCTGCAGCAATTATTTCTGCTGTAAATATAATAAACTTTAGGATAGCTTGGAGAGTGCATGCATTTGAGTTTTCTCATTTTAGCCATATGCTCTGTAAACTAAAGAAGAAGTTGAGGACCCAAGTAGCAAGACACAAAAAGTATTTACTTAGACTTCCAGAGGGAAAGATCTTGTAATTAAAGAGTAAAAAAGCATCATAATACTGATTTCTTCAATTAATATGATATATTTACATCTTGTTTGTATTCAAATCTAGTTGTTTAAAATCTGTACTTCTCTACACAATCTTGTCAAAGTTAATTTTTAGGTGAATAAATTAATGTACTTATTTTTTCTCCTCACAGTCTCTCTCTCTCTCTCCCTCTCAACACACACACTCACACATACACCTGCAGATGCACACATACACAGCCACATGAAGCCATTGGACAATGTGATAAAATCCTGTCCAGTTTTAATGACTGTAAAGGAGGTAAGGTTTTAAAATATGACACTTATGCAGTCTTTAGATTCTCCAACATAGACTGGGTTCTACTTCTCATATTCCCCTCTGGTCATTTGCCATAATAGACTTAGCACTTTAAAAAATAATAATGTGTTAGGGCTCCTTGGTGGCTCAGTCAGTTAAGCATCTGACTCTTGATTTCTGCTCGGGTCATGGTCTCAGGGTTGTGTGATCAAGCCCCACTCAGGCTCTGTGCTAGGCATGGAGTCTGCTTAAGATTTTCTTTCTCCCTCTGCCTCATTCCCTCCTTTCCTTCTATCTCCCACTATCTAAAGAAAAAAATAATAATAATTATTGTGTCACTGGGGCATTTTCCAATAACTTAATAGAATCACATTCTCTTTTCCTACTCTTAGCAAATAATGTAGACTTAATACTAATTTCTTGGGTTTATAACTTATAAGTGATTCTTTCTAAAATATGGAAATAATTCTTTCTCAGAGAGCAGCTTGCCTGATTATGCTATATTGCCAAAGGCAAAATAAATAGAAAGGCTCAAGTAGTTTAAGGGATTTTTAACTAATTCTGTAAATTTTGCTCAGGTTAGAATTTTTGTTTTCTCAAATGATGAGATACCATAAATCTTTTTTCATGGGGGATCCAGTTTTCTCAAATGATGAGATACCTTAACTCTTTTTTCATGGGGGGTCTAATTCAGGGAATATTTTTTCAGATAGCTTAACTTCATAATCAAAGAGGCTGGTGGTAACCACATTTCCTAGGCTCTGATGCTAGGTCATGGTCTGTTATAAAATATCAAAGAAGGATTGGAGTATTGGAGTGATGTGTCAATCTCAAGATCTTTTTTAAAGTGTTAGTCTGTTTTGTTTTGTTTTTCTCTACCCCTTTAAAAATCAGGGTAAAGTATATATAACATATAATTTATTATTTACCCATTTTTAAGGGTACAGTTTAGTGGTATTAAGCACATTCATATTATACTATAATCACTATCCAATTCCAGATTTTTTTTTTTTTTATCTTTCCAAAAGAAACTCTCTACTCACTACAAAACAGACTCCCCATAATTCCCTTCCCCTAGTCCCTGGCAACCACCATGTGACTTTCTATTTGTATGAATTTATTTACTCTAGGTACCTCATATAAGTGGTGTCATTTAGTATGTGTCCTTTTGTAACTGATTTATTTCACTTAGCCTAATGTCCTCCAGGTTCTTTCATGTTGTAGTATGTGTCAGAATTTCTTTCCATTTAAGGCTAAAAAATATTCATTGTATTTAAATACTATATTGTGTTTATGCATTCATCTGTCAATAGATACTTTGTTGAATTTGAAACTAAATTTCAGAATTCTACATTTGAAATCTTTCCAAATGCACAGCACTCCTACCTCTCATATGTGCTGTGTCCATTTTGTTTTCAGTCTGAAGCATTTCTAATTTTTAAAATTACAATTCTGGATAATAAAGATATAAGTAGACAATTAGAAGTTACTAGTAACATTACTTTGTGAGAAGAACTATCAAATATTACATGCAAGTCAGCAAGATTCATGCAAATGATATTTATTAAATAAACACCTGTGTTTTATTTTGTTTTTGTTTTGTTTTATTAGACATATTTAAATTGACTTATTTCTCTTCCATAGGAATTTTTATATTGTGGGATTTACACACTATATTCAGATGTGTAAAAATTTCTAATAGGTGCTAGATCTGCCTCATGAAACCTTAATTGACCTGGAGGGACAGAGGAAAAATAGTAGATTTAGGCTAGTCTGATAAATTCAGACCAATCCAATAATTTGTTTTAACCATTTCTTTAGAGAATATTTTCCCCTTTAATTTCAAGTGGTCTTTTTTGTGTGTTTATGTCCACTCTTCTGTCTCCCTTTCAGATGTTGACAGGATATGAAACAGCTGATCAATTCTAATTGAAGCAGAAGTGAGAGGTTTGAGTTTGTCTCTGATATTCTTCTTCTGGTGTCTAGAACAGGAGTCTCATTCTAATGGATAGGAGATGTGTTGATATCTAAAGTTTGCCAATGATTAAATTGTGATCTATTCTCTGTGTTTTAGGCAAAGGTGGAAAGTCTACCAAACAGAGTTCTAACACAGGCTCACTGCTAGATTGACCTCCAGAGTAAGGTCTCCCACCAACACTCAGTTAAGTTCCCAGTCTCCTTTAGGAACACACAGTAACTTTTCAACCCCTTCCTTATCCCACTCCTTTGGTCTAACCATAGCATACTGATGAGTTTTCTTCATTGAATTATCTTCAGATCCAGATAGAAAGTTAGGCAAATAATTTATGACCTTGTCATTCCTCTCAACTGATATATATTTGGTTTTGGCCTAAAAAAGGGAGGACAGGGCCAGATGGCTTCCCAGGGGAATTCTACAAAACATTTAAAGAAGCATTAATACCTACCCTTCTGAAGCTATTAAAAAAAAAAAATAGAAAAGGAAGGAAAACTTCCAAACTTGTTCTATGAGGCCAGTATTACCTTGATCCCAAAACCAGAAAAAGATCCCACCAAAAAGGAGAATTACAGACCAATATTCCTGATTAACATGGATGCCAAAACTCTCACCAAGATACTAGACAATGGATCAACAGTATATTAAAAGAATTATTCACCACAACCAAGTGGGATTTATTCCTGGGCTGCAAAGGCGGCTCAACACCAGCAAATCAATGAATGTGATATGTCCCATTAATAAAAGAAAGGACAAGAACCATGTGATCCTCCAATTGATCCAGGAAAAGCATTTGACAAAATACAACATCATTTCTTGATTAAAACTCTCAAGAGGGCACATATCTCAATATCATAAAAGCCATCTATGAAAAGTCCACAGCAAATGTTATTCTCCATGGGGAAAAACTGAGAGCTTTTCTCCTAAGGTCAGGAGCATGACAGGAATGTCCACTCTCATCACTGTCATTCAACATAGTAAGAGAAGTCCTAGCCTCAGCAATCAGAGAACAAAAGTAAAAGACATCCAAATTGGAAAAGAAGTAGTCAAACTCTCACTCTTTGCAGATGGCATGATACTCTATGTGGAAAACCTAAAAGACTCCACCGCCAAACTACTAGATCTCATACAGGAATTCAGTAATGTGGCAGGATACAAAATAAATGCCCAGAAATCAGTTGAATTTCTATACACTAACAATGAGACAGAAGAAAGAGAAACTAAAGAAGGGAGATTAGTATGCAGACTATTCTTTTTCTGTTTATCCAAACTTTTTGACTTCTCCAACCAACAATTCCCTGTGTAGAAAAGGCATTTCCACTTCAAAAAATAACAAAATATTATTAACAATCATACCCAGTACAATTTTAAATAACTCCATAACATTAATAGATTATTCAAAGAGCATAAAGCTAAGTATACACTAATCTAAGAAGTAACATGGAAATAAATCAGCACAGTATAATCTTAAGGTTGATGTTTATTAACCTAATTTTAGAAAACTAAACATTGAACATTGAATTTTTAGAAGCAATTTTAAAAGCAAATAGTTATAGTTTGTGTTCAAAGTCATTATCCGGCTTTGGAAGAACTAATTATAAGAATGAAATAAAACAAAATATATTAATACCCATATTTTTATAAATCAAAGCAAAATATAGGAACATTTTTACAGATTTCTTTTGACCTAAGAAACATCTCGTCCTTTATCAATAAATAAAATAACATAAAACAAATGTGATAAAGTTCCGATGTCTGCAATGCCACTCAAAGTCCTCTATTCATTTAGCCTAATGAGTGATGTTTGGATGGATCCAATACTTCTCTGAGGATAGAAGCCATTATCAGCCAATTAAGCTTGGATATGAATGAGCTTTCAGTTCTTAAATATAAGGAAATGCATTAGAACAACGGGGAAAGAAAAAAAAAAGCATTGCTGTGCTTTTAAAATAACATTTATAAAATAATTCTGATTAAATAAAACCTCTGCTTTACTTTAAGGATTTATTTATTTATTTGAGAGAGAGAGATGAGTAGAGGGAAAGGGAATGAGAATCTTAAGCAGGCTCCTTACAGTATGCAGAGCCCAACCAGGGGTTAATCTTGCAACCCTGAGATCATGATCTGAGCCAAAATCAAGAGTTGGATGCTCAACTGACTGAGCCACCCAAGCACCACTGCCTGTACTTTAGACAAAGTTAATTTGTTTTGCTTTATTTTCCAAAAGCAAGCACTACACCACATGTGAAATATAAAATGCATGTAAGACTTAGATATCTGGTGATCATCTTGCATTTTTCAAGTCAGATCATTTGTCTTATTTGCTGGTATTTTTACTTAATATGCTCTCAAATCAGGATAGCTTTACTAAATGGATTTTGGTTTTACCATATTCTTTTTTCTTTCATTTAATACTTTATAGTTAGAGAATATTCCAAGAGCTTTGTATAACCAATCTTCTGATTTATTGTTAAAATTGTATATGCATATATGTTACACGGTATACCCTAAGGCAGCTAGCAATGGACTTCTGCCAATATCTCCTCAAAGTAAAATGTATAAAGTATATTGCTATGATAGCAAAACATTCCAATTATCCTAAATAGTTAATACTGATGGAAAGAACTCTTTTGTTTTAGACACTTCAACACACACACACCCCACACCACACACACACATATACAAACAAACAACAACAACAACAACAAAAAAAAAAACCTTTCCTTGAAGATTTGTTCTTGGCAAAGAACATGCCAGTATTCAAATTAGTATAGTAGTATTATACTTCTGTACTTTTCTGAAAATAAGGAAAAGTCTAAAAAGCTGTAAGACTTATTTTGTCTAGAAGTGCAAGTATGTGGTAGGTAGTATTTTACTTCAATTGAAATAAATGCAGATTGAATCAGATATGTAGCAACCCAAAACATAAAATTAATTACGGGTTACCTTGCCTTACTGAAAAATATGGCTACAAGTTACAAGACTATTTTATATTCTAAATTCATTGCACATATACTTGAAGTTGCTAAAATTTATAAATTCTTCTCCTCTGAGGTATTTTTAATCATTAAATAATGCCTGTCAAGTGACAGGTAGGTGCTGATGATACTATCAGGGAACAGTAGGGCACACTTAAGAGACTATTAGATTTAACAACAACTGATTTGCTAAACCTGGGAAGTGCTGTCATATATCCTTGCACAGATCATGGCTACAGTCTTGAATCCAGGGTAATTACATCTTAGAGAAGAATTTAAATTAGAAGGAGGCACATAATTTTTTCCTGGGTGACAATCTGTTAGGTAACCCTAAATAGGATATAAAGTATGAGTGCAAAATGCAAGTAGATGTTGATTATTTTACTTTATTTCTTTCCCAATTATTTTGCTTTAGGCATACCCTCATGTGCTAAATTATTCATTGCATTTAGTTCTTACGAATTAGTGAACTGGTGGAAATTTGTTAGTCAATTTGTAGATTTTCTGGAAATAAATTCTCTTCAGAAGTGGCTGAGTCCTATAGGTACAGCTTCTACAACAGGCTTCACAGGTGGAAGCTATTTTCTTTTTAACTTTTTTTTTTTTTTTTAATGTTAGGCTTACGCTATTAGTTCAGTGACCTCTTCGTGCTCCCCAATGACATTGCCAAATGATATTTTCTGTTCCCTTTTTCAAATATCCTTGTTTCAGAAGGATTCTTATATTCATTTCTGTCATCTTCTCCCTCTTTTAAGTTTCACTTGTCATCCCTTCATTAATTAAGGGCATTAGAATACAGTTCCATTTCTCTTTCCTCATTCTTATTCCTGTCATCTTTACCTGGGTTTTCTCTAGTTCCTGGTTCCCTATTTTGTAGGGCAGCATTTCATGAGGGTCATCTCCAGCTTTCAGTTTATGTTGAAGATTGAGACATGGCCAGGAGCTTGTGATGGGCGTGCTTGTGGTGGTCTGGTCAGCAGCAGTCTTTCCTCTTGTCCTAAGAGGATACTAATATAACAGAGCTTTTCATTGGGTTCTTTCAGATTTTAGCTAAATAATCCTCCATGTGTCAGAATGTTGTATATCTCAATGCCAATACCTGAGCAGTTAAGGAAATAAATTGAAAGTCTGGCTCTTCCACATGCAGTTTTATTTAGTCTCCCAGCTCTCCCAGATAACCTCTGCTTCTGCTTGGTTCTCCTATTCAAGAGACTCACCGAGTCTGTCTTAATAGGACTCCAGATTTTCTTGAAGAGGATAAGGACCTTCAATTTTGTGGTTTCACAGAATGAGGAAAGGACCCAAATGTTATACTTATTTTACATTGATATTTATAGCTAAACTCCTTAATTTAGCCCCATGAGTCATCCCAATTTTCCATCATGGCTGGTGACTCAGGGCTCCATTAGGTGAATCTACATACTTCTTATTTCAGCAAGTACTTTATGTTTTAGCCCCTTCATCCCCCTAGTCAGTTATAGTTTCTTGGCCTTTTAACTTCCCTGACATATTTTCCTGTTGCCATTTACTGCTGCCCCTTTTCTGTTCATGTACATTTACATAAATTTTATTTATATATGATGCATTTACTGTAGATGCAGAGATGACAGTGATACGTATGGCTAGTATGTCATATTTGCTAAGAGACTAGCCAGTGGCTCAGTAGGTCTTTAATTTGAGGAGATAAAATATTTGTATACTTTTTAGTACATTTTGCATATCACTAGAAAATATTAATATGAATCATAAAGAACTGTTTATGAAAATATTTATATATGAAAATATTTATATATTAATAATGTGATTATTAATGAAATTTCTCCACATTAATTCTTGAAACATTTTATATACAATTTGATTTTATGTATTTTTTTTTAACTATGGGCTTGGCTTCCTCTAGAATGGATGCTTTTCTTAAATTTTATTTTTATTTAAACATATAATGTAACCCCACAACCCTCTACCAACCCCCCTCCCCCCCCACCCCCCTCAGTTTGTTTTATGACATTAAGAGTCTCTTTTGGTTTATCTCCCTCCCGATCCCATCTTGTTTCATTTTTTCTTTTCCTACCACCTTAACCCCCACCCCCGTTGCATCTCCACTTCCTCATATCAGGGAGATCATGTGATAGTTGTCTTTCTCCAGTTGACTTATTTCGCTAAGCATAATACGCTCTAGTTCCATCCATGTCATCTCAAATGGTAAGATTTCATTTCTTTTGAGGGCTGCATAGTATTCCATTGTATATATATACCACTTATTTTTTATCCATTCATCTGTTGATGGACATCTAGGTTCTTTCCATAACTTGGCTATTGTGGACATTGCTGCTATAAACATTCGGGTACACATGCCCCTTTGGATCACTACGTTTGTATCTTTAGGGTAAATACCCAGTAGTGCAATTACTGGGTCATAAGGTAGCTCTATTTTCAATTTTTTGAGGAACCTCCATGCTGTTTTCCAGAGTGGTTGCACCAGCTTGCATTCCCACCAACAGTGTAGGAGGGTTCCCCTTTCTCCACATCCTCGCCAGCATCTGTCATTTCCTGACTTGTTCATTTTAGCCATTCTGACTGCTGTGAGGTGGTATCTCACTGTGGTTTTGATTGGTATTTCCCTGATGCCCAGTGATGTGGAGCACTTTTTCATGTGTCTGTTGGCCATCTGGATGTCTTCTTTGCAGAAATGTTTGTTCATGTCCTCTGCCCATTTCTTGATTGGATTATTTGTTCTTTGGGTGTTGAGTTTGCTAACCTCTCTATAGATTTTGGATACTAGCCCTTTATCTGATATGTCGTTTGCAAATATCTTCTCTCATTCTGTAAGTTTTCTTCTTTTGGTTTTGTTGACTGTTTCCTTTGCTGTGCAAAAGCTTGTGATCTTGATGAAGTCCCAATAGTTCATTTTTTGCCTTGCTTCCCTTGCCTTTGGTGTTGTTCCTAGGAAGAAGTTGCTGCGGTTGAAGAAGTTGCTGCAGTTGAGGTCAAAGAGGTTGCTGCCTGTGTTCTCCTCAAGGATTTTGATGGATTCATTTCTCACATTGAGGTCCTTCATCCATTTTGAGTCTATTTTCGTGTGTGGTGTAAGGAAATGGTCCAATTTCATTTTTCTGCATGTTGCTATCCAATTTTCCCAATAGCATTTGTTGAAGAGGCTGTCTTTTTTCCACTGGATATTCTTTCCTGCTTTGTAGAAGATTAGTTGACCATAGAATTGAGGGTCTATTTCTGGGCTTTCTATTCTGTTCCATTGATCTATGTGTCTGTTTTTGTGCCAGTACCATACTGTCTTGATGATGACAGCTGTGTAATAGAGCTTGAAGTCTGGAATTGTGATGCCACCAACTTTGGCTTTCTTTTTCAATATTCCTTTGGCTATTCGAGGTCTTTTCTGGTTCCATATAAATTTTAGGATTATTTGTTCCATTTCTTTGAAAATATTGGATGGGATTTTCATAGGCATTGCATTAAATGTGTAGATAGCTTTAAGTAGCATAGACATTTTCACAATGTTTATTCTTCCGATAAATTGAGAGCTTTTCCACAAAAGTCAGGAACACGGCAGGGGTGTCTGTTATCACCACTGCTATTCAACATAGTACTAAAAGTCCTAGCCTCAGCAATCAGACAACAAAAAGAAATTAAAGGCATCCAAATCGGCAAAGAAGAAGTCAAACTATCACTCTTTGCAGATGATATGATACTATATGTGGAAAACCCAAAAGGCTCCACTCCAAAACTGTGAGAGCTTGTACAGGAATTCAGTAAAGTGTCAGGATATAAAACCAATGCACAGAAATCAGTTGCATTTCTTTACACCAACAACAAGACAGAAGAAAGAGAAATTAAGGAGTCAATCCCATTTACAATTACACCCAAAACCATAAGATACCTAGGAATAAACCTAACCAAAGAGGCAAAGATTCTATACTCAGAAAACTATAAAGTACTCATGAAAGAAACTGAGGAAGACACAAAGAAGTGGAAAAATGTTCCATGATCATGGATTGGAAGATTTTATGTAATTTTTTTTTTTAGTTTTTTTCTGTTATGTGCAAAAAATTCCTAAAAATCAAGATGCAGATATTTAAATATCATTTTCCATTTCCAAAATAAAATATTTTTCTATGAAAATAGAGGTATTTTATTCCCATAAAATCTAATAAGCTGTATACCTTCACCTTTATGCCATCCACACCATTGGTGACCAGAGAAATTATAGCTTTCGATTATTTTGTAACAAATCGCAAACAAGAAGTACCATAGAAATTTTAACCTGAATGTGGGATTTTTACTTTGTATTTGGATTAGATTAATGAATAAATATTATTTGATTTATCACTGAAATACTTCATACAAGTGGTGATTTAAATAACTGGTTTCAAATTAATTTCTTACTAAAAGCATGACTCAGCTCTTACACTTTAAGATACCCTTTATCAGTTGAAGCATTATGTCACTTACTCATCAATTCCAGATGCTAAAGATGTCACTTGTAATGAAAGGAAAAATAACACTTTATTTTCTTGATCATCATTCTCCCATTTCATAAAACAGACATCATCTGAAACCCAGTGTTATTTGTATATTTTACAGAGGATCATATAAAGTATATTTTATATATCCAAACAATCTCTACATTACTCTCTCGGGATACATTTCTCATTAAAATGATTTAAATGTAAAGTGTATTCTCCAGAAGATATCAAGATTATTTCACTTTGCTTATTTATAAAACATGAAAGCAAAATTTTTAAATCTGAAATGTGGATTATTAAGAATTATATCTCTGTGTGCTTCTCCTCAGGTCCCCTCAACATTAAACACTAGGATCTATAATTCTATAACCAGAAGCCAACGTTAGCAATGAATCAGGTTTAAAATCCAGCAGTCCTGAAAACCATTCTAAATGATAGCTTCATCAGAAAGAAAAGAGTAAGACATAGTTTTGTGACCGTCATTGGGAACTAGAGAAAAGCAAGTTCTCAAGCCCTGAAGAGAGATAAAGCAACATATTTGCTATGGATTCTTTCAGTCTCCCTTAGGAAAGAATAACTACTCTAAGCTACCCCTTTCTGGTAAGTTTTTATGGGAAGGAGTACAAATAGAGTATACCCAGGAAAGGCCTGTGTAAAGTGACAGAAATTGAACTTATGTTACACTTAGGGCACTCTCATTCCTCACTTAAGGCACTTGAAGTGAAAAACTGACAGGTGAGAGCATGTCTTTGTTAGGATATAAAAATCCACTGTAATGACAAAAAAGAAACTTGCAGTATTTGCCTTACTTGAAGCAGAAATTCTTGAACATGAAAGATGAAAATTCTAGCTAATACTTTGATTCTTAAATACTCTTGGAGATTGTAAAAGGTGAGATAAAGTTCTTCGATTCAGTGCCTAGCTTAATGCAATGAAAAGCTTCTAAGGAAAGTTTAGGAACAGTAAAGGATATGTGTAATTAATAATCACCCAGATGTCACTATAAGTAGTGGTCTAAGGTTTTAGTGATTTTAGGGAAACCAACATGAAGATTGTCAAGCAGAAATGATTAAAATAACTAAGGTAACTCTCACTTTAGGTTTAGGATTACAAAGGATAATCAAACAGAATGTATATTCTGGAGAATATATTACATCTATTTTATGTATAAGCAACATTTGAGAGCAGAAATGGCAGATACATAGTTGTATGTGAAGGAAAAGGGAGGAGGACAAATATATACTTTTGAGTCCTAATCTTGTGCCTCAAGTGGAAAGTATCCCTGGCTAGTATAATGAATCCACTGAATAGATTAGCTTTCTGTCTAGTAGGAGTTCATGTAGTTGAAAAGAGGACATTTCTGTTAATATTTATATAATCCCAAACCTCTGAATCTCCACCACTGGCTTAAAAAAATAGAAGTCAAATTCTTACCATATATTCTATTTATAACATCTTTATTTCTAAGGCAAAATAGCTTCCTTAATTGGGAATAATTTTGTAAGGAAGGGGAGATTGGACAATCATGAAAATGAAATTCTTAAGTATTTTAATGAAGGTATCCTAATCATTTTTTAATTTTTATAATGTTTCAATGGGAAATATTTTAAAAAGACTTTCAAAATTTACCTTAACAATAACATAATGATAAAGGCAATGTTATTATGATTAAATTTAATGAATATTTAACTATTTGCAATAAAACCTGAAAATAGTATAAAGGTGTCCCAATGTATAATCGAGCATTTTTCCAAGAGATAATCGGGCAGTTATTTAGAGTAGAAATGATAAAAAAAAGTAGCTGCAAAATATTATTTAATTCCATATGCTTATGATTAAAATAAACTTAAATCTCTTTATGTTCTTCATCCTTGGCAAATACACAGTTGCTACAATTGCTGAGTAGCTTCAGTTTAGTTTGCATATTTTAAAAGTGCAGCACAATCATCAAGAAATCCCCACTAGTTCATGTTCATACAGAATTACCAAAACAATTCTTCCTTGCAAATATACTTAGAACCATTGCATGGGACAACTCTTCATGTGTTGAAAAATGTAAATTATTCACTTGGACGTTATTTAGCCTATTGCAGTGTCGTTTTCAATAATTATATAATCGAACTAAGCCAAGTATATGTGTGCACGCACATGTGTCCCGATTTTATGGATTATATTTAAAGCCAGGTAATATCTGAATGAAATTTCTCTCACTGATTTATTAGGTAATATATAGCTCTTGAGTCAAAAGTAAGTGTTTCATATGCAAAGACAAATGCATTATCTTTATTCAATTCCTATTGGTCCCTGTATGCTTTTTGTTCTATCTTTCTATATATTAATGCAGGCCTCTGGGGACCTTGCGCCAGGCAGAAGGTAACCAGTTTTTTCTATCCTTTGTTAAGCTCCCTACTTCTCAGTATATTTTTTCCAAATTTGGCTCAGTCTCAGTTAGGTCTCTCCAACATATGAAAGAATTCTGCCTGCTTCCTCCATCTCTGAGGGGAAAAGCATTTCTGGTGGGGGAAACCGTTTATAACACAAGGAAACAAAATCGCCAGGAAAAGGCCAGAGAGACTTTCAAAAAGAAGTTTACTTTGTTCACATTACAAAAATCAGAAATATCAGGCTACAGTTTGAATTTGGAAAAGTAAGTATAGACCTTATGATAGCATTTAGAATATAACAGAGGCTTAAAACACCTGTAATGATCCTATGTGTTTTAACTTTCCCACTTTAGAAGGCATAACTATATTCTTATTTCTTCCTACTGTATTGGTTTGCTTTATGATAATGGATATGTGTGCTAATAAAATAAATAGTTTTATTTACTTTGTGAAACACTTTCTGTGGTCAGACTTCCCACTAATGACATCAATTTCCTATGCTAGTACCTTTGTACACTAATTTCTACATTAATTTTTCTAACACTAGTACTGTGTATGTTAGAGGAAATAAATACATCACAGAATTTGCTAAGACTCTAGTTCTTCATTGTAAAATGTAACTCACTAAGTTCTCCCATAGGTTTATTCTGGTTATTTATGGTCTGAAAAAAAGGCTTGAAGCAAACTGTATACAGTTTTGTGAGCATGATGGATTTAATGACATGAATGCCACAAGACTCTAGTAACTGCCATGAATTTGAGTTTGGTATGATTTCTATTCTGATCTGTGCTCCTATAAATGCTGACTACAGACTGAGGAAAAGTGAATCCATTTAAGTAATTCCTGAAGTCTGAAATGTCAGTGGATGAAGAAAATTATTTTGCATATAAATTCATATCAAGTGTCTTGTATTTTTTAATAAGACTGGGATGAACTAAGGCAAATACCTCAAAATATTCCTTTTGAATAAAACAGTGCATTTGCATGAAAGATTGTGTATATCATTGTTATAAATATTTTATGTTTTACAAAATGCATTGCCAGTGGCAACCATCCAAAGTATCTATGAATATTTTTATATCATAGTTTGAGTTATCATGATTTTAAGTAAAAAAAAAAAAAAAAATCAAAACTAAGGCCAAAGAGATTTGTTCAATGTCCAGAATGTACCTGCCACTTGACATGCATTATTTTATGGGGTCTTCACAACACACTTTTGAGATGGGTAATATGTGTTTCTTACTTTGAATTTCAGAAAATAGAGGCTCACAGATATTAAGCAATGTGCTATGTTTGCACAGAGATTATATGGGAGACTCTGAATTCATACCAGCACTAGTCTGTTGTAAGTACCACGTCAAACAGCACCATTCACATATACTGTCTTTGCTCAGTCAAAGTCATTAAACATTTCTTCACTCACAAGGGGCAGGGGATGGTTTTAGAAAATATGTATCTTGGTTGAAAGCCAGTTGCTTCATGAACTATTATGTTGATCTATACATTGTGATGGTATTTAAGATAGCAACTTGAAGGGACTTTATTCAAGTGACTTAGGTATTGCTGAGAGCAGGTTCTACCACCAAATGCACTCTTCCATGAATGTCCCTCCCAGGACTGTTCAGGAAAATATGCACTTTGTATACTGCCACTGCCACTTCCTCTTTTGTCATTCCACCTCAGCTAAGGCCCTGTGTGGCTTTTTTGGACCATCTCTGAGTGTTTTCCTCATCTGACACCTTTTAAATCACTTGTGCTAAAGATTTAGATGGTTTATTAATCTGTAGCATTTTTGTTTTTAAAGTCATTTCTAGGGGCGCCTGGGTGGCTCAGTGGGTTAAAGCCTCTGCCTTCAGCTCAGGTCATGATCCCGGGGTCCTGGGATCGAGCCCCACATCGGGCTCTCTGTGCGGCGGAAAGCCTGCATCCTCCTCTCTCTCTCTACCTGCCTCTCTGCCTTGGTTGTGATCTCTGCCTGTCAAATGAATAAATAAAATCTTTAAAAAAAAAAAAAAGTCATTTCTAGAATGGCTTCTCTGTCCTTCAACTGCCTTTTGAGTGAATTTATTCCATATCACAGATATAATACAACCTTTTACCTGAACTGTGCTAAAGCCTTTTAGATAACCCCTCTGTCTGGTAATAAACTGTAATTTCAGTTTAACCACACCCGCCTCATATATCTGAAAACATGCTCAGTTAGGAATTATGTTATTTTTTCCATTGGTTAGTAATTATTACATATTAGTTATTAATTACATTAAATTATTTCACATAGTCATTTTCTTTTTATTTGTTCTGTGATACCTATGCTACTAAGGATATTAGTGGGGAAGATGGCAGATTCAAAGTGATAGCAAAAGATAATTTATAGCAAAAGGACTATTTACCAAAGGATTACACAAATTATAAGGGAATGAAGCATGCAGATTATACACAAATTATAAGGCAATGAAGCAATGGTAGAGAGCTGTTACTAAATGCAGGCTGGAGGGAAAGTGGGGAAAACCATGGTGTCATTAGATTCTCAGATAACTAGAAGCATGGTAGAAGAGTTGTAGCCCAAAAAGGAGCTTTGGCTGTAGAGGCTGGAAGCCAATGTCAAAGACATGTCAGGGCTCTGTGGCATTTTGAAAGCTTCTGCTTTTCATTGGCTGAAAGAAGCTCAGAGTCTAAAGGTAAGTTGTTTCAGGAAACAATGCTATTAATATTCGTCTCTTGGGGCACAGCTCAGGACAACAAAGGTGAGAATATAGATAGAAGAAGAGAGTAGTAAATGTAAAATAGTCAAATTAATGCTCAAATGTGTATCTCAACTCCAATCTCTTTAAGGAATTCCAGACTTCTCTGTTTAATGGTTTACTAGATGTTTCCACTCAGATACCAAATAGTCATCTGTGGTATGCAGATTTCTAAGATGATTCCGAAGACTGCTACTCCCTGGTGAATATGCTCTGATTAACCATCTCTTTTTGTGGAAGGACTTGTGAAAATGATGGGATTATTACTCCCTTAATTAGGTTATCTTGTATTAACAAGATGATGAGTAGTCACTCTGTGATTATATTACTTAATGTAGGATTCCTTGGTAGCTGACTAGGGGGATTCTCCTGTTGGTTATTAACAACCAACTTCCCTGTTATGGAGAAGACCACTTGGCATGGGACAGCCTGTGGATTCTAGGAATCTGAGAACAGCCCTGAGTTATCAGCTAAGAGGAAAGCAGAACCTGAGTCCTACAGATGTAAGGAAGCAAATCCTGCCAGTGACCTACATAAACCTTTAAGAAAATGTTTTGCTGCATATGAGAGTCCCAGAATGGAGGACAATTTGATGTTAGCCTTTCTGCTCTCTGAGCACAGAATCCTATTAAGTCATTCCCAGACTTCTGACCCACAGAAACTCTAATAACAGTAGATGTTCCAAGCTGCTAATTTTGCTACATATCACTAAAATCCAGTAATATGTAACACATTGCAAGTAAACTTCTAATTCTTTGCTCTTAAATATTATCTGCTCTTCCCCATTTTCCTCAGGAAATGGTGACTCCATATTTCAGTATAATGAGGTTAAAAAATTGTATTAATCTTTGATTTTACTCAGTATTTCATATCTTACAAAGTTCATCTCTAAATCCTGTTGGCTCTATCTTTAAAATACGTCCATAATGCCAACATTCTTACTTTGTTGACCAACACTTGCATTACTGTTACCACTTGCGTTAATGCTACCTTCATTCCTTCTTTGAATTATCTAAAAAACTTCTGAAATGGTTTGTCTGCTTTCATACGTACCCACCAAAATATATTCCTCACAGAAGTAGTCACAGTAATATGCATAACATGTAAATTGAGAAACATCTCTGTTGAAATCCTACAGTGGCTTCCAGTATCAGAAAACAAACAAACAACAACAAAACAAAACAAAAAGCAAACAAAAAACAAGGTCCAAGGTCTTTTAAATGGTTCATGGACATCAAAGTGGGGTCTGTTGTCCACAAACTTGTTTCCTGTGTATGCTATCTTCATGAATAGAATAGAATAGAATAGAATAGAGTATTTTGTAACTTTTATTGTTTACCCTGTTATGTTTGTTATCCTTGTATTTATTGAAGTTTATTTTTATGTTGACTCTTAATATTAAAAAGTTGGGTTGCATTTTGTATATCTTCTACAGTTAAATTTAGGTTTCTAGAAAATAATTGTGTTTTACAAAGAATATTGTCTGTGACAAAAGTAAATTTAAAAAAATCCAAATAAAATAAATGTGTTTTGTTTTGTTTTGTTTGATGTTTTTGTTTGCTTGTTTTTAACCACAGGTAGTTTGAAAACCTCTCAGATTCCCTATCGCCATGTTCCTTACTCACTTTGCTCCAGGCTCACTGGCTCCTGAATATCCCTCAAACTCCCCAAGGACATGCCAATCTTTAGTCCCTCTCCCTGAAATACTTTTGTCTCAGATATCCCTAAGGCTTAATTTTCTCACTTTATTCAGGTCCCCAATGAAATATCACCTCATTAAAGAGTTTTTAAAAATCACCTTATCTATCATTAACTCTTTAAAAAATTGCAGTTCCCTTCCCCTTGCCAATTCCTATCCCCTTATCTGATATTTTTTATTTAAAGATATATTAACATTATGTGTGTGCATATTCATAAGTACATTTATCTGTATGTAAATATGTGTATATATAAATACATATATACATATTTATATTAGTTTTCTATTGGTGCTATAACAAATTACCACAAACATAGTGGCTTAATGTAACTGTTATTTTGATATGTTATTTATTAGGCCAGGTCTTAGGACATGTACATTTTTGTGTGTCTATTACACTGTCTGCTATAATATGTACATAAACAAGTATGATTATTATTTACTTTTCACCTAAAATATTATGATTGTGAGTTTATTGAAACTGGAACTTCATGTCATCAATGCCTAAAACATTTCATGACTTGTATGGCTGGTATATAAAGTTAGTTCAATCCATACAGACAGAGATTTGATGAGATTATATTTTACATAATCAACAGTATTAGTGTGTGTGTGTGTGTGTGTGTGTGTGTGTGTGTGTGTGGTCTGTATCTCCTAAAAAAAGTAATAACAGAAGTTTAAGGTAACTCAATTCAAACACACACCCACACACATTTCCCTTGAACAATCCCCCTTGTATTCTAAATATTTATCAATTAATTTCACATTCTTATTTCACAAAAAATAAAAAAGAGTTCAGCTGATAAGACAATTGAATGTCTTTTAGGTAAGTTTCAGCCTATTTAGAGGATTCATTTGCTTATAATTTTAAACCATTCATTCAAAAAATATTTTACCTAGTTTAATCAATGTCTTAATTTCTATGATAATGCTAAAAAATTAATAGCCACACAGTAATTTGAAAGTCATAGTATAAAGAGCTAATATAGGTATTATAGAGATCCCACTTCTTTCCCTGTACTATTAGTTATTCAATCACAAGTAGAATGAATACTAAGTTATATGTTTTTCAGTAAAGAAAATTTGAGGGGCACCTGGGTGGCTCAGTTGGTTAAGCAGCTACCTTTGGCTCAGGTCATGATCCTGAAGTCCGGGGATCGAGTCCCACATTGGGCTTCCTGCTCGGCAGGGAGTCTGCTTCCCCCTCTGACCTCTCCCTCTCATTCTCTCTCTCTCTCAAATTTAAAAAAAAAAAAAAAAAAAGACTGTTCTTCTAAAAAGATTGTTATGTGTACACAAGTACACAAGCACTTCAGAAAATCTTTACTATTAAAGGAGAAAAGAGCACTGGCTTTGACAGAACATTTTCATTAGTAATAGAGGCCACTTACAAGTAGAGTTAGTATGATATTAATGCCTATTTTCCTACATTAATCAAATATGTTTTTTAATTTTCCCATCTATATAGTGATCTAAAAAAAGAAAGCAAGTTCTTTTTATGCAGAGTGATTATTAGGCAGGATCCTCATTGAGATTCCACATAATTACTTGTAAAGCCAATTGCAAAAGAAAAAAAAAGATAACTTTTAAAAGTCTATTTGCTTACATTTTAAACTTTAGCTAATTTCTAAAGTAATGCCACCTATCCCTCAATTGGACAACTCAAAATTCTAAAATTTCCATATTTTTTTCAAAACTGGATATGCAATAAGAATGACAAAGTAGAGTATATCTGATTTTTCTATGAACAAATATGTCTTAGTAAAAGCCTTTAAATATTTTTTTGTATTACCTAAAGAAATGTGTTTCTACCTTTTCCAATAAGTACACTAAAACAAATTCATATTTGTCATTACCTCACTTTTTTTTCTCATACACATTTAATTTTATTTTTCTATATTTTTGTAACTGTATTAAGGAGAAAAAGTTGCTAGGCAAATATATGTTAAATGTTCCAATTTTTTGTACTCAATCCACTTTTTATTCAGCTAAGAAAAAAGGTTGGATTTTGGTTAGTACTAAAAGTTTTCAAATATATTTTTCTCTACCTCTTGAAATTCTATCAATTAAGCCTCTTCTTTAGGTATTAAAATATTTATTGGCATTGATATTCATTTAGGAATTCTAATAAAAATCACATGGTGCTGAAACAATTGAATGATTTAGGAAATATTTCCTCTGGGCATAGAGGAAAGGAGAAAATTCATTCATTTGGTCAACAACAGCCAGACACTGTGCTAGAACAGGAGAACAGGCATGAATCAAATAGACAAACACTTTTTGTTTTTATGGAGCTATGTCCAACTGGGGGAGATACCATAAACAGGAAATATGCCTTATGTCAAGTGGGGATAACTGCTGTGAGATGGAGCAAATTAGGGTAAAGGAACAGAAAGTGATCATGATGGAAGAATGTCCTTCCATATAAAAAAGAGAAGGTCTATCACAGAAAGTGAGATGTAAGCAGAGGTCAGAAAGAACCGAGATGCACAGGTATTGGGCAAACAGCTTTCCATACAAAAGAAAATAAAAAAGGTTACAGAAGAAAAATAAAGATAATTTTCTACCTCAATTTTTTAATCCTTGGAAAAGTTTCCCTGATATAAATAAAATTAGGGAGATTTGTAGTAATACACAGTAAGTTCATCAAGATGATTTTAGCAGAGGTGTGTGGCTAATGTTAGGTTGTAGCAGAAATGACACTTTTGGGCAAAGATCAAACTCAACTGAATATCCATGAATGCTTGTCTGAGCAAAGTCAGAGAACTTTGTGTATGTTCTCAGAGAATTTTCCAGAGTACAGTTAAGAACACTTAGACTGCTTAAGATTCTATTTATCTGACCCTTTATGACAGCTGTTACCTACACTCCTAGGAAAGTGCTTCCAATTCTGTTAAACAGGACAAAGTTCTCACTGACACATTTTGCTTTAAAATTGCTATTTATTTTCTGACTTATTTTATCTATATGCCCAAAGAGTCTAATTATCAGTGGCTCAAATTTTACATTTTATTTAGCAAGACAGGTTTGTTAAATCAGGTTCATGTTCCTGAGTCAGGTCATACTATTCATGACAATACTATTTCTGATTTGGTACATTCCATTGTTATAGCTTTCCAAAGAAGAAATATAAAAATATGCTCTATGAAAAGCCCCCCCCCCACCAAAAGAAAAGCCCCAGTTTGCTGACTGGCATGGTCTTTTTTTCCTTGTCCCTTGCTTCTTGTATAAAGCTCTTGGAGTTATACTGAATTTAATAGAATTTTATTTTTCCTCAGTCTATGTTTCAATACATTCAACAAATTGTCTGGAAACCAATACATGTGCATTAATGTGTAATTAACACAACACCCAAAGTAGTTCGGTGGATGCATACTCTAAAGCATGCACCATACATCAATGTTTCCTAAGTACCATCATTCTCCTTGTCTCTGAATGTGGAAAGCCAGCCAAGTTCATATACCCAAGACCCATAAGACTATAGCAAACTGAGAAGAAAATTGTGCATGGACTTACCCACCTCAGAAGAAGCCATTTGAAAAGTGCCTAGATTTTCTGTGGAAGAGGCTTATTTCCTGACTTTAAAGTGTTAACCCTGAGAAGCAGACATCTAACTTAACACAGAAGGAGTCTGCTGAGACTCTCCAGCATTAGATACCAGCAGATGCCACCTTTGCACTCTCCATCGATCTTACTCCAATGGAGGGCACTATTTTTTTTTCAAACTCTATACTTTTTAATCCCCCAATGAGCTTCATCTTTATACTTTCCTGCTATACACTAGAGCACCATCATCTCCAGGAGGGAGATGCCTGGTAGCCTTGGTATACACATGCCTGGTAGCCTTGTTTTTACATCTATTGCTCTGGTGTTTGTTACTGCCATCTAGTGGATAACATTTGATCAGTTGTATCTGGTGGCCAGCAGGGCATATGTTCCTGAGTCCCACAAGAAAAATAAATGGAGGAAGTGTTCTTAACTGGCATCATCCCCATGGTGTAGCAAGAGGCAACTCCCTGAGGAAATCAGGGTTAGGGATAGGCTTCTACAGGCCGACTGTAATTCTTTCTGGAGGCCTCAGATCAAAGGCACTCCTTTGATGCTCTCTGATCTCTCCTCTGCTGAGCTCCACTGAGATTGTATCTCCTGGAAGGAAGCTTTTACATGTATCTGGTGTCTTGATTTTTACTTCTGGTGCCCTATATTTTTGTGACTGGTGCCAGGAAAACACACCTTGATTAGCTCTGGTGGTCAGCAGGTCATGTGTTCTTGGGTCCTGCAGGACTGGAAAAAACAAACAACAACAACAACAACAAACCAAAAAACAAAAACTGGCTACTAACCCCAGGGCACAGTGCAAATAGCAAACTAAAACAAGATCCAATCTATGAAAGAGGCCCATTTGCTTATCATGGAACTCTGAATCGATGGACAGGCTTCTGATTTGTACACACCTAGAGACTTAATGAGATGTTCTCCAGGAAAAGTGAACACACTATCTGCTTGAATCTGGGCCGCTGGTATCTCTCAAAACGGAGCTATACAGTTGCTTGGAGCCTTGGTTTTTCCAGTTCCACTCTAGAGGACACTTCTAGGTCACCTGGGTCTGGTGACTAGCAGCACTTACACTTGCAGTCGTACAGGACTATATATATTGCATACTTTAAAAGCTGCTGCCCTGGGGCACCTGGGTGGTTCAGATGGTTAAGCATCTGCTGGTCATGATGTCAGGGTCCCAAGATCAAGCCCTGCATTGGACTCCCTGCTTAGCGGGAAGTCTGCTTCCCACCCCTCTGCCTGCTGCCGCCTACTTGTGATCCCCTTGTCAAATAGAAAAATAAATAAATAAAAGCTCTGCCAAAGGATCTAGCTTTCAATCATCCTGAATCTACCAGCTGACCTGAAATCCTACTCTTTGGGATACTGGATTGTCTTGGCACAACCTCAACTATGGGAGCCACCAAAACTAAAATATGTTTCTTGGAAAATCATAAAGAATTGAAGACAACAAGGAGCTAGGGCAGTATGGAGTAATAAGGCTCATCTCCTACACGAATTCAACCCTCCAAGAATGGGAGAGGTGACAGTTTTATCTTATTCAAAGAAACAAAAACAGAGAGTCAAGGCAAATGAAGAAAAATAGGAGTATGTTTCAAAGGAAAGAAAAATATAAAATCTCTAAAAAAATCTTAATGAAACAGAGATAAGTGATTTATCTCATAAAGAGATTAAAAAAAATAGTGGTCATAAAGACTCACGGACCTCAAGAGAAGAACAGATGAACACAGTGAAAACTACAACAGAGACAGAAAATATAATAAGGTACCAAATAGAAGTCACAAAGCTGATGAATACAATAAGTGAATTGAAAAATTAAAAGGATTCAAAGGTAGACTAGATAAAGAATAAGAAAGAATTGGTGAACTCAGAGACAGGGAAGTGGAATTCACTTATTCAGAACAGGAAAAAAATTGAAATGGAAGGAAAAAATAATTAAAAAATTATAGATGGAAGCATGGCTTAAGGAACTTATGGAAAATATCAAGTGGAACAAAATTCACATTATACAGATCCAGGTACAGATGAGAAAGAGCAAGTTGTAGGTAACTATTTAAAGAAATAATGGATGAAAAATCCCTTAACCTAGGGAAGGAAATACTTATTCAGATCCAGGAATTCCAGAGAGATTGACATTAGTGGAACCCAAAGAGATCCATAACAAGGCACATTTTAATTAAAATGTAATAAGTTAGACAGGAGAGAATATTAAAAGCAGTAAGAGAAAAACAACCTGCT
The DNA here is from genome assembly GCA_003697995.1 of Taxidea taxus jeffersonii. Classification (NCBI taxonomy): domain Eukaryota; kingdom Metazoa; phylum Chordata; class Mammalia; order Carnivora; family Mustelidae; genus Taxidea; species Taxidea taxus. The sequence continues at coordinate 43,562 of ML106010.1, read as the reverse complement.
ATGTATGAGGAAAGTCCCATAACATTATCAACAGGATTTTTCAGCAGGAACTTTGCAGTCATGAGAGTGGCATAATATATTCATAGTGGTGAAAGAAGAGAAAAAAGAAGAAGAAAAAACAAAACAAAACAAAATAAAAACAAACAAAACAACAACAACAAAAACTCCCAACTTTGAATACTCTATTTGCCAAGTTATAATTCAGAATTGTTGGAGAGAGAGTTTTTCAGACAAGCAGAAGCTAAAGCAGTTCATCACCACTAAACTGGCCATAAATGAAATGTAGACTTGTTTAAGTTGAAACAAAAGGTGTTAATTAGTAACAGAAAAATAGATAAAAGCACATCTTATTGGGGCTCCTGGGTGGCTCAGTGGGTTAACCGGTTGCCTACGACTCAGGTCATGATCTCAGGGTCCTGGGATCAAGCCCCACATTGGGCTCTCTGCTCGGCAGGGAGCCTGCTTCCCCCTCTCTCTTTCTGCCTTCCTCTCTGCCTACTTGTGATCTCTCTGTCAAATAAATAAATAAAATCTTTAAAAAAAGAAAAACACATGTTTTGTCTCATTGGTAAAGGTAAATATATAATAAAATTCAGAGTGATCTAAAGGTGGTGAATTAATCACTTATAAAGCTAGTATGAAGATTTAAAGACAAAAGTAATGAAAATATAAGTACAATAATTTGTTAAGGTACATAAAAGATAAAAATATATAAACTGCAACAACATAAGCATAAAAGGAGAGAGTAAAAAGGTAAAGTTTAGATGCACTTAAAATTAAGTTTTTATCAGCTAAAATAAACTGTTTTAAATAAAAGTTATTAAATGTAAGCTTCATGGTAATCTCAATGCAAAAACCTACCATAGCTACATAAAAGATAAACAGAAAGGAATTTACACCAACTACTCTGGAAAATCAACAAATCACAAAGATAACAAGAAATGAAGAAAGGAACAGAAAAAATACACAACAGCCAAGAAACAGTTAATAAAATGGCAATGAGTATAGACCTATTAATAATTGTTTAAGTACACACAAAGTTAAATTATCCAATCAAAAGATATAGAGTGGCTGAATGAATTAAAACAAAAATAAGATCCATGCATATGCTCACTGCCTAAAAGAGACTCACTGCAAACATAAGTATACACTTAAACTGAAAGTTCAAATATGGGAAAATATATTTTATGCAAATGAAACCAAAAGAAAGCCAGCGTGGCCATACCTGTATTAGATAAGATAGAATTAAAATAAGGAATGGATTAAGAGACAAGCCTTTTTTTGGTCCCATAATTTACTGATTTTGGTGTCACTTCAGGTAGAAAAAAAAAAAAATATATATATATACAATTTTTTTTTTCTCCAAAGTTCCCCTTCATCACCAAAGTCTTCAATAAGTAAAGCTTAAACTTTAAGATATCATAGATAAGAGGTGCCTGGGTGGATTAGTCATTAAGAAGCTACCTTCAGCTCAGGTCATGATCCCAGGATTCTGGAATCCAGCCCTGCATCAGGCTCCCTGCTCAGTGAAGAGCCTGCTTCTCCCTCTCCCACTCCTGGTGCTGTGTTCCCTCTCTGTATCTCTCTCTGTCAAATAAATAAATAAATAATATTTTTTTTTAAAAAGATAGCATAGATAATTTTGATACCTGCTTATTTAATTAAATCTAGCATTGAGATCTTATCATGTTTATTATATTATGTTTACTAAATCACGAACCATGTTTATGTATGTATTATTATTGGTATCCAGCATCATTTTAATAAAGAGTTTGAGGCAGCTTCCAGCAATGCACACTTAAAAATACATTTACAAATTAAACATGAAAAAAAATAGATAGAAGCCTACTAAAAATAGAATTAATTTAAGCCATATGGTAAGTTTGTTAAGCATGCATATGCTAAGTACTATATCATTGAGGTAAGCCATGAATTTTTTTTTTTTTTTTTAGTTTCTCAGTAGCTAGAATGAAGATAAATTATGGAATGTTAGATGAATGATAGAAAGATTCATAATATCCATCAATTTTGTTTGGAAAAGCACAGACTTGCTTGTACGGAAGAGGGAGAAAGTTCTCCACGAGCCCTTGTAAATAGGTCATTCGGCAACAATGTGAACAATGGTCTCAAAATTATCCTTACTACAAATGCAGTAATGATTTCTTATGGCTGAATGCTAAAATAACCCTTAACCCAAATTCAAGGCATGATGCAAAAGCAATAGTCAATACATTTGATTCTGTAAGATATTAATTTGACTTAAACATGGAAATAAGTTGATTTCTGGATATGTCAAATTATAAAATTCAGAATTGATGGACCACAGAGATTTCAAGTGGTATCATTAATATTTTTCATGATTGAAATTTTATTGAAAATTGATAAGAAAAAAAAAAATCGATTTTATGCTCTTTGTGGAAACCTGAGGTAAGGAAAATATATATTGCTGCTGTGTTCATCCAACAAATAATTAATAAATATTGCATAAAAGCCTTTAAAAACAAAAACTTGTCTTTGAGAAGCACCTGAGTGGCTCAGTAGGTTAATCCTCTGCCTTCAGCTCAGGTCATGATTTCAGGGTCCTAGGATCGAGCCCTGCATCAGGCTCTCTGTTCAGCAGGGAGCCTGCTTCCCCCTCTCTGCCTGCCTCTGTCAAATAAATAAAAAAATAAAAAACATCTTAAAAAAAAAACAACAAAACTTGTCTTTGAATGTGACCTGACATTAATGTGTATGTTCAGTTAATATAGTACTAAAGTGCTACATCTTTTATAATCTTAAGTGCCATGAACATGTATCAAAAGCATTCACAGGGGCACCTGGGTGGCTCAGTGGGTTAAGGCTGCTGCCTTTGGCCGGGTCATGATCCCAGGGTTGTGGGATCGAGCCCCACATCGGGCTCTCTGCTCGGCAGGGAGCCTGCTTCCCTTCCTCTCTCTTTCTGCCTGTCTCTCTGCCTACTTGTGGTCTCTCTCTCTGTGTCAAATAAATAAATAAAATCTTAAAAAAAAAAAAAAAAGCATTCACAATGATAATGTGTACCTTTCCATATAATTTTTACTTTTCTTCCATATACACAAAAAATCGGTATCTCACTTTTCAGAAGTATTTGCTTCTTGTATGTAGCAAACAGCAACAGCAAGAAAAAGAACTACGTCTTCCTATTCTTAGCTTAGTGAGCAAGTGAATGTGTTTAATTGTGTTACTGGAAACAAAGCCAGGTTGTTAGACACAGAAGATTGCTTAGTACTAGTTTTGTCCCCAGTAGGGGTCTTAGAAGACCTTGTTGCTGGGAAACGCAGAGCCAAGGGTACCACAACAGACACAGACCGAGTATAGTTGCTTTCAGTGGAACTCTCCACATCATAATTGCTCCAAGAAGTCTATGTTACATGTTTATCCGTTCCCATCTCTGCATCCTCTGCTTGTTTTTTCTTTATCTTCATAGTTACATGATGCATTTTATTGCTCTGATGGGTTTTTATAATCAATTCTATCATTTATATTTTCCTATATTAATTCATTCATTGTAGTCACTTAATCTGCTCCCTACCAAAATATCTTAAAACCACTATTTACATTGAATTTTGTTTTTCCTACTGTATTATTTACAGAGATTATATATGTGTGTGTATACATATATATATATATATTCTATATTAATTTTAAAGACCTGAGTCTAAATAAATAGATCCTTTTGACCAAATCTTCTTTCCTACAGTAAATGAAATACTGCATAGTGGAGTTATTTACAGATTTTTTGACAGCCTGAGTATATTTGCAGATGGTGGTAATCACTGTTTCTTTTAAAATCTGGTTTTATAATGAAGATATTTAAGAATTATTTTCCTAGCTTTAAATAGAGTGTATTCGGTAACTGCAAGGTAGTCAAGAAAAGAGAGGCAAACAGGTGAGGAGAACAAATTACTATCCGTGAGACAGTTATAAGAAAAAATTACCTATAGTAATACCTATGATACCAATATTATGCTAATTTGTTGTTTTTGAAAAAGAAATTGATTTAATGTATCTTTGATGAGGAGAAACTGCGTCCTTCTGTGTTCAAGTAAATAATTTGAGTGCTAGACCTGCCAAAAGACTATTTTAACAACAAAGTGACCCACATTTTATGTAATAAACTATATAATGAATACAAAGATCTGTTAAAATAAACATGAATCATTTTATGCTTTTGATGATTCTTGTACTCAAAAAATTTTTCCATATAATAGAAAAAAATGTTTCACCCAATTTTTACAATACGCATATACCTTGTTCTACAACTATCAATTTATATTGATATAATTAGATATAAAATAAGTTGAAAATATTTTACCAGCAAAAACCAATCAAAATTCAAATTTTATTAATAAATTAATGTTTATAGACTAATGATTAAATTATTTTAATATTATCCATTACACTTGTGTGAACTAAGGGCATTATCATATAAAAACTAAAACATAATATCTTTTTAGAAGCTAAAACTTATTAAATACCACATGGCTTTCATATTGTAAAATCCAAGTTTCCTTAGAAAGATGCAAGAGGTTTTAGAAGCAAACTATTTGTACTTTTTGATTACTTTGCATGCTAATGACCAGAAAGAAATCTTTCAAGTAAAAGCCTTCATTTACTATAGGCCTACAATGATAATGCATTTTTATCAAATCAATTTAAGTTAAAGATTTTATTTTATTTTTAAAATATTTATTTTTATTTATTTTAGAGATAGCAAGGAGGAAGGAGTAGAAGGAGAGAGAGTCTTAAACAGAGGGGCTCAATCTCATGACTCTGATATCACAACCTGAGCCAAAATGAAGAGTCAAATGCTTAAGTCACTGTGCCACCCAGGCTCCCTGAAAGATTTTATTTTTATTGAATTATTTTTATAAAGTTAACTAGTTTTATAAGTCTGACAAGAAAGGACACAGCTACTATGTTGATAGAGAAACCATGGTAATCCTTAAAAAGTTTCAATGGATTTTGAAGATAGAAGATAGTATTTAGAAATTTTGAAACAAATGGAAAATTTTCTTGTGTTGCCGTTACTAAGGAAAGGCAAAAATACTCAGTATGTAATGGGTTAGGTTGTAAATAGCAAGCTTTGAATGAGAAGTTCAAGTTATAAATCATAATTTATCATACATTTGGAAAAAAGTAAATCTTAGATGACCATCATCAGAGCTAGTTCTATGTAATGGTTTTCTGTCATTAGTGTACAAGTGGGCCATTACATCTCAGAGCCATGAAGATGGGTTACGTGAGGGCTTTAGCCACTGAACAAGCAAACACATATCCACACACATACGCAGACCCAGAGTGAGTTAAAAGAGGAAAATCTGTGAAATGGAGGCACAGAAAGTTGAATCATGGCATGACATCTGTTCCAACAGAAAAGCATTTTTGCAAGAAAGCTAATGTGTGACAGACAGTAATCTTTCCTTTGAGTCAGGCTGTGTTACCTTATTGGCCTATGCCCAGCCTTACATAGTAATAGTCTCTGCTTCTCAGAAGCCAAAATTGTGGTCCTAAACATGTTTCTGTGTAATAACTATGAAGTTCTTACATTCATGACACCGATTTTCCACATTAGCAGATGGATCTCTATGGCTTGAAAAATCTGACAGAGGGCACCTGGGTGGGCCAGTTGGTTAAGCAACTGCCTTTGGCTCAGGTCATGATCTTGGAGTCCTGGGATCCAGTCCTGCATCAGGTTCCCAACTCCTCAGGGAGACTGCTTCTCCATCTGACCTTCTCCCCTCTCATGTTCTCTCTCACTGTCTCTCTCTCAAATAAATAAAATCTTAAAACACACAAAAAAGAAAAACCTGATAAAGATACTTTATATATTTCCAAGAGGTGGCTGGTTATTGCTTCCAGCTTGTGTGGATGACATTACTGATTATGCTGAAAAGGTCAGACTTCCTACTATATATGAAGGATACCACTGTCACCCTTATTGAATGACTAGTTTATCTATGTTATAACTGATCTGTACCTTGTTTCTTAGTAATTTAGAGTAAAAAATCTTTCGATATTAATTCTCAAGCTTCTTTATATTTTCTAGTTATTTCTTTGTTTTTTTTTTTTTTAGACCAGCACTCTGATATATGCAATACTCATACCTGCGATCCTGTAGTGTCATTGCATTTGGGTGCCGTCATTAAGCAAAAGAATCTTTTTTAGCCTCTTGGCTTCTCATAGAGGAACAGGTGGCATAGAATAAGAAAAAAAAAAAAAAAAGAAAAACACAATAGAATAAAGAAGATGCAAAAGTAGACAAAAATGTTAACTATATGTTGAAATCCTGGCCCTTTAAGGAAGCCTGCTGTCGAGTTTATGACTGGCTAAACCTCCAGCTATACATTATTAGGGTAGAAATCCCAAATTCAAATGACTGTGGTTGAGCATGGAGATGTTCAGTTTTAGATAATCAGTCACTTAAAAATTCTGCACTCTTGTGCTGTTACTCATTTATGCCATTTTCTCATGCTGCACTCCTCAAGTATCATGAATTTATAAGTCTTAAGGGACATTCCTTGAACCCAGCAAAACTGGACAGATTTAAATTCATGTTAATGAGTGAAACATAAAGAAAATTTGGAAAGTCTTCAATTACTTTTATTTCTAGAGACAAAGAAGGAGTTGATAAAAGAATTTGAAGAAATTTAAGAACTCCTAGGAATGTATTCTTTATATTAAACATAAACCATTCGCATACTTCTGAATTTGAAATGTTGAAAATATTAATTATATTTGGTCCCTACATTTATGGGAGGATTCTTTTGATATTAGAGAGTGAAACAGATTTGGATATGATTTATTGTAACTACATTAGAAAATTCAGAAGTTGAGAACATAAGATAAGGCGGGATATTGCCATATTCTTTAAAGATTCCAAAATGCCAGGAGATTTTCTAAAATATATTAAAGTCTAAAATAAATTAAAGCGTAATTACCTCTGGCAAAAGAAAAGATAAGAGCAGGAGGATATGTCAAGTTTTGAAAGAGTACAAAGTCAGGGAAAGACACAGATCTTGATTCCATTGCATTCAATGGGAAGCTCCAAGTCTGCCTTGTTAAAATACAGGTTGGTTAATTTGCACTGCTTTTCAGATCATGGGATCTACAGCTATCTCCATGGGGCTATCTTTTCCTACTTTAAATATTGTACCAAGAATTATGTATCTAGAAGTTTAACCACTAACTATTAGTTTTCTCTTACATTATTTTTATCTTACAATTTGAAAGAACAAATTGCAATAAACCCAAATCTTGAGAATTAATTAAATTATTTTTTTCTATTATCATTAGGATGAAATTGTGAAATATTAATGGATGGTTCCCCATATCATCTATCCTGTATTTTTAATCCCATGGCTCTCCTCCTAATAGTAACATATAAGTCTTTAATTTCTAACACAGATATCCATTTAATGGAAAATTAATGGTATTCTTAGCTTTAAGATAAAACCCATAATCCATGTATGAAACAAAGAGATTTTGGTAGAATTGTATTTAAAACATCCAGTTCTCCCTTCCACATTTCCATTTGCTTAAATAAACATTTCTGTTTTCCTCCATCCTATTGACTTTTTTGTTGGAAGAGAGACAAAGTTAGATGTTGAAAAGAGTCTATAAAAGTCTCTCTCTGTCTGGTCCATTTACCTATGCCAGGTTAATACAAAAGTGTGGGGATGTTAAACATCTGGACACAATTAATAATTTGAGGATCATATGACTGGTAGCAGATTTCCCATTGATACTCTGAGAAGTGTTTGCTCCCAAAGTTTCCCACACTGGCATGATGTAAGAACAACAGACTCAGCATAGCTGAGGGGTATTTCAAGGGCTGCATAACTGTGTTTCTGGTGCCCTGTAAACCATCGCAGAGATAGAAAGACAGAAGGCCCGAAGAGGGCTGTACTTAGGTGTAGGAGAAAATTCTGAATTGCCAGGTGAAATGTGAAATGACTTGAGGAAACAATAAATTTGCTAATAATGGTATTTATTGCCAATATGCAGAGGAGGCCTCAGAACAGATTCAGAAACCAAAATTAACTACAGAAAAAAATTCACATCTGAATATGTGATTTGAAACTTTACGTGGTAGTTTAATAACATTTTATTTTTGATGTTATGATTTATATTAAATGTTAAATTTATGTTAATTGTTAAATGACTTCTCCTATTCATTTTTATTTCTCATTAATGGTTTATTTCCACAGTAAATGTAAGAAGTATTACTAGACGCCAATTAAGAGAATAGCCTATTCCTCAAGGGAGGGTGGAAATCTTTCTTTCCTTAGTTAGGTATTCACTAGTCTTCATGCATTTCAAAAATTTTCACCTATCATATTTTAAATAAAGTATTTAATCAAAACTTTCATTGGCAAGAAAAGAGTACAATGTGAAGAGTAACTATTACTCTTCCAGGTAACTCTGGAAAACAAGAAGTCAAATTGTCTCCTAAGAGTAAAAAAGAGTGACCCTAAAGAGAGTTCAGGGAAATCAATAGAAAAATGTAATTGTATTTACAGTACAGTTTAGAGATTCTATGGGAGAAGAGAAGGTATGATTTTTCTTCCATAAACATAATGATATTATATTATCCAATTTCTCTGAGCTACAAATGGAGCAGGTTATACACAGGGCAATTTATCAATGTAAGGTCTGCACTGTAATTTTATATTGGAAATGATAGAAAAGATTGTTTTGAATATCCCTTTAAGTTTTTGCTTTTTGAACTATAGAACAGATAGAATATTTTTGACCTGCTTATACAATAAAACCGATGAACTGCTTCATTTATTTTCAAATACAGAAAAGAAAGGGAACGTTACTGGTATCTAATTGATAATTTCCTTGTTTTATTTAATTTGGCAAACTGTGTGATTATTTTGATATTATAGGTATTTTTATCACATTTTATCAATCCGACATTATCTTCTATATCAAGCAACATAATATAAATGCTTATAAATTATCAGAAAAATATTAGATAATAGTAGCTGAGAATGTACCAATTATCAGCCTTTGTTTATAACTTCCCTTGAACCAAATGATTTCAGGGATGAATCTCATCTTGAAGTCCGGGGTTAACCAAGGTTTTGTGTAAATGCTCATGTCTTAATAGAGTGAGCCAGCATAATACAATACTCTAAGGTTTAGGAAGAAAAATAATGAATAAAATAGGCAAATGCCCACCCCACCCCCAGCTCATAAGAGAAGTAAATGTACTTTTCCTGTTCATTGTTATATCTCACGTTTTTAGCATATATACTGGTACGAGTTAAATATTCAGTAAAACATTTTTTTTTAATTATGGAAATAAGACTGTACTTAATCAGCTATGAGGTATATATTAAAAAATATTTTAACAACTTGAAACCACAGTTTGATAGGTTACAGTGAAGACATGGCTGTCACTGTTTATTGTTATTGTCATTGCGTGCAGAATAGGTATCAGTAGCTTTGAAGTTCATAATGGAAATAAAAATGGAATTCTCTTTAAAAATCTACATCATTAATATCCTTGCAGGTAGAGAGCATAACTCTTACTAATAATAAAAAAATATAACTCTGAAGTAGATAAATGTAATAGATTGGGGCCTTAGCTTTTAAAAGTTTGAGGTTTGCTCAAATCTATTTATTTTACTGATGCTATCATTAGTATGTGTACATGTATAAAATAATCTATAAAAATGTGAATAAAACTACAAATTCCAAATGAAAAAACAAGACAGGTCTTTTATGAAAATGCAGTCTTTTACAGATTTACTAAGCAATGATAATAAATAATTATACTACCTTGTAAAATGTGACAGAATAAACAAAAAGAATGATAACCACAGAACCAAAATCAGAAAATGAAAATAAATTAAAATCATATGGTAAAACTGAACAAAAATTTCTACCAAGAGCATTAATATTGTAGATAAATAGAATTTTTTTTCCTCCAAGCTCTATAATAATGGGATACCTTAGAAGAGGAGCTTTAAGTCAGTATTCTTATCTTTGTAGCTCTGGAAGAAAATAATGTACCAGAGACCCTCACTCAACTCTGATAATTACAGAGCCAGTCAAATCCAAGATTGTATGTTTTTTTTCTTTTTTCCTTCCATGTGTACTCAGATACTAAAACTTTCATATTCTAAATTTCAAGAAGGAAAAAGGGGAGTAAGAGGAAGAGGATGGAGAGGAAATCATGCTAACACTTTAGAATGCTTTCTCATCTCAATAAAATGTCTGCAAAATAAGAGATTTGGGGCTTATAATTTATATAGAAGTAAAATGTATGGCAGCAAAACATGGAAGCCTAGAGAAAATAATTAAATACTATTTTAATATTCTTATACAATGTTTGAAAAGACTATAATATAGTACTGACCAAAAGCTACACTAAAATAACAAAACAATATGTTGTTGCTAATAAACCAGCAAGGAAGTTAAATTGAATTATAAAATGTGGTAAATTACTTAAAAGAAATCCAGAAGGGGTGCCTGGGTGGATCAGTGGGTTAAAGTCTCTGCCTTTGGCTTGGGTCATGACCTCCGGGTCCTGGGATTGGAGCCCCACCTCAGGCTCTCTGTTCAGCAGGGAGGCTGCTTCCTCCTCTCTCTCTCTGCCTGCCTCTCTGCCTATTTGTGATCTCTGTCAAATAAACAAATAAAAATCTTAAAAAAAAAAGAAATCCAGAAAATATGGAAAGAGAAACAATAAGTGGAATTAATAGAAATCAGATAGAAAATTTTAAGATTAAATATCATATCAATAATTGCATTAAATATAAATGACAAATACTACATTAAATGCCAGAAGTTATTACATTGAAGAAAAAAGCAAAATCCAACTATATGCTACCTCTAAATATCCATTTAGGTATAAAGAATCACATAGGCTAACATAATGGAATAATAATAAACCATACTAACATTAATATATATTATTATATTATTAATATTAATAATAGATAATATATTAGACAATAACATAATAATAGATAACTAGATAATATATTAATAGATATATTAGATAATGATAGATAATATAACATATTATTTATATGTACATATAAATAAATACTATTATAATATTTATATAATATTACATAATAATATATATTATATATATTAGACATAGTAAAATATATAATATATAATAAATATTTATACAATATAAATATATATATATTTATATTATTATCATTATAGATGATAATAATGATAATGTCATTATCATTATAGATGATAATGATATTATCATCTAATATTATTAATAATATAAACATGTATATTTATATTATTAATAATGATATTAGATGATAATAGATAATATAACATATTATTTATCTATTATCATTATTAATAATATACCATACTAACATTAATCAAAAGTAACTAGAATGGCTATATTTATGTTAGAAAAAAATAAATTTTGGAGCAAAAAATAATGAAAGCAATAAGGAAAGTGATTTTATAATGATAAAATGGTAATTTCATGATGAGAACATAAAAATGTAAAATATTTAGCATGTATTAGCAAAGCTTCAAATCACATAAAACAAAAAAGTAGTTTTAGACAAGGACATAGAAAATCCACAGATGTAATTGAAGATTTCAATACTCCTCTGAATAACTGATATAAGAAATAGAAAATCAGTAAGGATAAAGAAGACTTGAGCAACGTTCTTGATCAGTTCACCTAACTGCTATTTATAAAGCATCTCACCCAACAGTGGATTATACATATTTTTTTCAAATATCCATGGCATATTTATCAAGTAAGGTATGCTTTGTTCAGTAAACCTAATCTCAATCAACTTTATTTGAGTCATGTACCACAAAATATTTCTGTTGACCAAAAAAGAATTAAATTAGAAATCATGGGGAAAAATATAATAGAAATATCTATTTGGAAATTAAATGACATACTTCTAAATAATACAAGGGTGAAAGAAAATAGAAATTAGACAGTAATCAGAACAAAATAAAAATTAAAAAAAAATTAGAATGTGTAGGATACAAATAAAACCCTAGTAAAAAATTCTAACACTAAATTTCTATTAATATTGATGAAAATCATAAATCAATTACTTCAACTACTTTGAGAATGTAGAAAAAGAAGAGAATACCATGAAATAAGCAGAAAAAAAGAAATAATAAATGTCAGAGCAGAAATCAATGATACTGAAAACAAAGAAACATGAAGAAAATCAATGGAACCAAAGGCAAATTCTGTGAGATCAATAAATTTGATAAATCCCTAGACAGAATATTAAAGAAACAGAGCAAGAGAAGAGGAAAAAGAAGGCAGACAAGGAGGAAAAAAAGGAAAGATGTAAACAAATAAACCCAGACGACACAAACTTCCAGAATCATTAAAGAAAGAAGTAGCATTACTTCACATCTTCTCATGTGTATTATGTCCATTAGTGTATATTACATCTCTAAATAATATTTTTAAATGGTAGATATTATGAATAAATGTTTACCAATAATTTCAACAACTTAGATAAAAGAGTCAAATTTCTTGGATGATACAAACCATCAAATGCTATGAACAAAGTAATAAATTCCTGGAGTAGTCTCCTAGTCTCCTATCCATTAAAAAAAAAAAAAAAAACTTGTACTTAAAATCTTTTCCGTAAGATAACTTCAGACCTATAGAGCTTCGCTAGCAAATTCTATGAAATATTAAAGGAAAAAAAATCAATTCAATACAAACACTTTTAGAGACAAATATATTTCAATTCATTCTATGAGGCTATTCTATACATATGTCAAAACTAGAAAAAAGATATCAAAACTACAGAGTGATATTGCTCTTGAACATAGTTACAAAAATTATTAATAAAATTTATCAAATCCAATTTGCTAATTCTAGACTTTGGACAATTATCCAATGTAACAGTACAGCATGACAAAATGGGTTTTATTGCAAGAAAATAAGTTTGGTTTAATATTTGTAAAACTGAATTAATGCACTTCACTGGATAAACAAATGAAAAAAAAAAGTTATGGCAAGTTACATAGAGAAACTGTAAATCTCATATACTGCTGGGGGAATGTAACAATATAGCCACTTTGGAAAACATAATCGATAATTTCTTAGAAAATTAAAAATCAATTTATCATACATCTAGCCAATTTACTCCTAGATATTTACCTAAGATAAAACCAAGCCTATGTCCCTTAAAAGAATAAGAAATTGTGGCATACAATGGGATGCTACTCGATAATTAAAAGGAAATATGCTACCTGCACACACAATAACATGTCAATACAATTATGCTGAATAAAAGAAGCCACACCCACCCCTCAAAAAAACACATATCATATAATTCCAATTATATGAAATATTAGACTATGTCATCTAATATGTAGAGACAGAAAGCAGGTAAGTGATTGCCTGGAGATGCAGGTAATGGGGAAGATCAAGGGAAATGGAGATTACAAAGAGACATGAAACTCTTAAAGGCGATGGATACATTCATTATCTTCATTGTGGTGATATTTTTATTATGTATACATATGTCAAAATTTATCTCTTATTATACATTAAATATGTGTAGTTTATTGTATGTTACCTATATCTCAATAAAGCTATTAAGTTGTTGTTATAGTTACAAGAGCGTTCCCATAGATATTAATCAATCTTGTTACAATATTTCTGAGAATGATGACAAATTTCTAGATCTGGCTTTGGAAATGAAATTTTAATTGAAGAATTGTTGAGATCAAGAGGCACTGGAGCTAATAATTTGATTAGGCCACTGGTATGAGCATTAAAATCATGTTAAATGATGATAAGACTTTTAGTAACAAGGAGGAATATGTTGTCGAAATCCTCAATGAATATCTGTTTGAGGAACAAAGATGGTATCACATTACATGCCTACTGGGGCTGGGGGAGAAAGGAATGGTATGATAAGATTTCATAAACTTTGTCTAAAGGAAAACCTGCATGAAGTTGGACAAGTAACGATCTGAAGTTGGTAACAGGGAATAAAGGTATTTATAAAGTGTTATGGTTAGTACAGGGTGTGGAAGAATGAAAAGCCTCACCTCAGGGAATTTCAGGTAAAGCAACGTCTTTCTAAGAGAAGATACACGAGTGTATTTGAAGGTATTTGAGAATATAAGAGAATCTCTTTGCTTTTATTTTATTTTTTCTTTCTTTTTTTTTTTTCTTTTTTTTTTTCCTCTTTGCTTTTAGGTCCATATCCAGGTACACTTGTAAGCAAGTTGTTCTCCTGTATCTAGGAGTTGTAGTCTCACTCAGGATTTCTGGACACATTCAATACCCTATCACTTTAGTTAATTTAGTTTTGGATATGGAACTTCAAAAGATTGCTTCAAGCACCCATGTTCAGAAATTTCCACCATATTTGAGTGTTTATGTAATTCCTGAAAAAAATTATTTTAATTTAATTATGTAAGAGGGTTTTTTTTCTTTCCATTCTGAATCTGCTTTGATCCTATTGTATATATGTATGTATGTATGTATGTATATATGTATGTGTATGTATATATGTATATGTATGTGTGTATATATGTATATATATTTGTATACATATACATGTATATATATTTTTGTATATATATATATGTGTATATATATATTGACTAATAATAGCCTTCCTGTCTCTCACTAATTCTCTTTCTGAAGACTTCAAGACATCCTCTAAAAAATGCCTATTTGGTCAAATCAGATGGAAAAATATCTATCAGAATTCTTTATAATCTGTCCCATCCATCTGGTTACAAGCAGAATATAAATGAAGTCTCCTGTACAAGCTCAGACACTGCCTAGGTGACCCAGCTGTTCTGTCTCATTCTAGCTCATGTTACTCAATGTTCCTAGCACTTCTGTGCCTTTAAGTTCAAGACTCTAGTAACCCTTCCTCAATCTGTCTCTACTCTGACATCTATTTCCTCTAAAAATATTTTAAGTTAGACCATTAAAAAGAACAATCCTAGAAATAACTTTGAAAAAAAATTAACTACCAGTCAGATCATCTTTCTTCATTACTGTAGCAATGTAGAAGTTTGGAGACTTAATCTATCCTAAAGGTCATTGAGTAAAAGGAAATAGTAAACATTAAGAGTTGTATGTAAATTGGCAGAAGATTTTTTTTAAAGCTTTAAATGAATGCGGATTTCATGTGCATGGAAACCAAAGTAAAGTTCTTGGAAAAGGAAAAAAAAAATCAATCAAACAGTGTTAAGGGATATAGAAAAATTGTGTTTGTTTAATTGTTGTTTTATTAATATGTAGCAAAACCAAAAATAGGGAAAGGATAATTTAGTAGCTTGTACTGATACATGAATTAGTGATAAAGCAGGGAATTGACTATGGTTTTCTGATTCCTCTATTGTAAACACGTTTATAAAGTTCCTATTTAATAATAAAGATAAGGGGGATGCCTGGGTGGCTCAGTTGGTTAAGCAGCTGCCTTCGGCTCAGGTCATGATCCCAGCGTCCCGGGTTCGAGTCCCACATTGGGCTCCTTGCTGGCAGGGAGCTTGCTTCTCCCTCTGCCTCTGCCTGCCTCTCTGTCTGCCTGTGCTCGCTCTCTCTCTCTAACAAATAAATAATAAAAATTTTAAAAATCTAAAAAAAAAAAAAAAAGATAAGTTTATCAATATGCAAGTTTACTTAAGAACATAATTCTTCTAATCCTTAGATTTTTTCACACTATTAATTTAAGGACTGTGGCTAGGATAAAAAAAGCTTATATTTTCAAATAAAATTGGGGCATTGTGAAGGCTCAGAACTTGCACCAGGACTAAAATCCCTAAAAAGAAAATTATTAAGGAAGGTTGGGGTCAAAAATATCTTGAGGAAAAGTATAAATGTCTCAGCCCATTTTCTACTTTTAGTTCTACTGTTTTGTTAAATTTTATTTATATGTAAGTTGATTGGCATATATTTATACATTTAGACCTCACTATAATTTTGTGAGTTAAGTGTTTACATCCTCCATTTTTAATGAATAGAAAGTGGAGATGTGAGATTCAGATGGAAATTTAATTTTCAGGGATTCTAATATGAATATCTCTTATACCAGAGTCCACATTCTTCCATTACATCCTTCTGTACCTAAAGTGCATCTTTAAAAAAATAAAGAAAAATACCTTTATTTGAATCCATGATTTCTAGCATGATTTCTCACCTCAATTTTGTTTAAACTTTAAGCAAATTCTGACAAGATTACTTCTCAATTTGAGGATGGGTTTCCTGGTGAGTTGGGATCTAGAATTACGTTCAGCTCTGCAGATTTCTGTATGTGACTATTAAGTTTGTTAACATTTTAGAGCTTTATTTCATAGATCTGAAAAATAGATATTAAAACAAGTGTTTACACACACACACACATACATACACCTTGCAAGGTGTTATTTGAGGCAAAAAACAGTTTCCTTTGCTCAGTCTTACCTGCATGTGTTTTGCTTAACATAGCAATGCTCAAATCTTCATAGGTGTTCAGAAATATTATTAATCATAATGTTAGTAATAACTTCACACTCCTGAGCAATGTGCTAAATTAAATGATTGTAATAGGATAAAAAGTATCTCTTCACCAGATGGCTGTTCTCTCAGGGAGAAAGACCTGTCTTCAAAATTAGCAAGGCTGACAATTTCTCTTTTCTTTGACCTCAGTTAATACACTCTCGCTCCAACCTACTTTAAAAGATAAAAAGTCTCCCAAATATTTCTCTTCCATTAGTCTTCAATCCACAGAGTCTATTCGCACTAAATTAGATTCTTTCAACAAATGGTAAGAATAAGTCAGCTTATTTGCTCATCCTAGTTTTATTGCTACAACTTCAATACCTTTAATCTCTTAAAATATACAAAACTCTATATATGCTTCTCATCCTCCTGATTGTCATCTTCTGTGGCAAGTAGACACAGAGATGCCTTAAAACTCCCACTCATTGGCCAGATTTCTTAGGAATGGATCTGTAATATGTTAATACCTTTCACTCCAACAAAGGTCATTTTGGGTTTGTAATTATATAGAGAATTTTAACCAAAGGTTCCTTAGTACCAACATGTATTACATTAAAATATTTTCCTAAATTCACAAGTAAATATTTTTGGAAGGGTATCTTGCAACATTTTCTTCTTAAAAAGATGATTTTTTTAAATACAGAAAATTTACAAAAAAACAAAGATGTTTATATATAATTCATAATTTATACTCATTAACTTGTGCATTACTTTGTTTATATCTATGAAATAAAATATTCAGTTAAATTTAAATTTTGCTTTGCTCATCCTGGATTTAATCCCACATTCATCTACAAACCTCAGGTGACCAGAATAATACTTATTTTACATATATCAAAATTGCAGTTTGTTATTCTAAAAACTTATGTAAATTATTTTTTGTGTATCATTAATCAACTTCTTTTTAGTAAACTTTGTATTATTAAGGTGTTTCCATGTTGAGATACATAAATTTAAGTCACAGACGTTATCTTCAATGTGGTACTGCATTGTATGGATAATTATAAATATGAATGAAACAAACATGAAAATAATATTTCGGTTATCTATCCACTTAGGGATGGCCAGTATTTTTCTAAAATACATTTAGGGAAATTAGTAATAAAATTATCAGTAAATTCTATTTAATTTTTAACTTGGTAAAATTTGAGGTTGTTTGGCTGAGCAAGTACTACAAATATTAATAACACATATCTAAGTTCTTGTATGTATGCCCATCTAGAATATTTTATTGGCATATATTTATATATAAATTTATATGAAATATGTCAACACTCAGAAATTCTACTAGATATTTCTTTAGATATAAGTAAGTTAAGGAGAAAAAAAAAACACTTCATCATCTGGGAAAATTCCATTGAAGTTCATATATAATAAGTCACAGTGACAAAATAATTATGGTTGAATGTAGTAACAATAAAATCAAACAATGATTGATAGTCTATATATATGCTCCACAAGCAGTGAGGACCAAGTTGGGAAGAGTACCTGGCTCTTTTAGAATTGTGTTGTTCTGTCCCATTCATTCTTCTCAGATAAAACCATAATACTTTGGAATATTACAATATGGTCAGATTAGTGCACAGCCTACAAAGTGGGCTTTCAGAAATTCTTTATATCTATGTTATCTTCAGCCAGTTTTTCTCCTTACATTTCAGCTCTGTTTATTTTTCATAGTTGAATCACTAATATTATTTAGTGACCACTGTTACAGATTGATTGAGAATACAAAAGCCAAATAATTGTAAAATAGTTATTCTTTTGGGGGCATCTGGGTGGCTCAGTTGGAAAAGCATCTGCCTTCACTCAGGTCATAATCTCTGGGTCCTGGGGGTCTCTGGGTAGCAGGGAGTCTGCTTAACTTTATCACTTTTCTCCTCACCCCACTCTTGCTCTCTCTCTCTCAAATAAATAATTAGAGTATAAGAACAAAATAATCATTCTTTTGTTATTGTGAATGTGTATAAAATATTTTTAAAAATTATGATTCTTATCAGTATTACCAAAACATTCAGTTAAAAGAAAATGTCATGTCTCAAATTTTATATTTATCTTTCTAGACACATAAGAACATAATAATATAATGTTCTCACTTACTTACATTCACACACACTTACCAAATCCACATACACTAAGGTTAATATCATGTGACTGGGTTTTGGAGCAAGTGAAACATCACTCTTAGGTTTCAACACAAAGCCATGCAAAACTGTTCATATCATGTCATTAATAATGATAATGTCACAAGATAAAACCTGGATAATGGAGGGAATACTTACAGAACATCTGGACCCATATGTGATTTTTGACATGATAAATAAATTATCTTCATTCACTAAAAAAAGGGTGTCTTAAATGCTTATTGTCATAATAACAGAATATCCTAGCTTATTCTAATACAATTTGAAGTTGATTGGACCTTACTGTTAAATTAAATACATATACTGAAATTTATTTATTATGTGAAGTCTAGGGCAAAAAATAAAATTTCCCCAGCTACAAATACCAAATGCTGACTTTTAACAATGTATGGCAAAATTTAAGAATTGGTATTTAAATATTATTAAAAGTACTGATTAGAAAAAAAAAATGTTTTAATGCCTTCAGGTATATAGAAGGACTAAATTGGAAATATTTTCTTTTAAAATAAACACATTTGTAAAGTTGAGGAACTGGATTTTGCTTTATCCTTACAATGAACACAATGACTGTTCAATGGAAGTAGAACTATAGTATAGTTCAGTAGTTACAGATTGGGTTTTTTTCTCTCCATTCAGCAACTTACTAAATGTTTAATTTGGGGATATTTATTTCACATCTTTAAGGCTCAGGTGATTTTTATGATTATTTCATTAATTTCTATCTAGATCATTGTAATGATGACTTTACTAGTATAGAGACCAGATCTGTTTTTGTCCATTATTTACCACTACTCCTAATATAGGGTATGGGCCATAAGAAGCATATGCCAAATTCTTAAAATACATCATAAAATTTTGTGAAAATTAGAGATTAAAATATCTTTAACTGTGTACCTGGTATATGGTATTAAATTAGAAGCACATGGTGTTTAAATAATAAACCAAAAATTATAACTTCAGGCAAAACGAATGTTGCAAATAGAAAATCACAAATGGGTACATGGTGACATGTATAGTTACTGCTCTTCCATATTCAAATTTCTTGCATGACCGCATGTCCTTTGATGGTCCAAATTGAATATTTACAGCTTCTTGAGAATTTCTATTTTTTGTGATACTAACAGACTTAAAAATTGTTCATTAAAATTCAGCAGGCAGTTAATATAGCCTATCATAAATATATCTATTAAATTAAACTAATATGTTGTTTGTATAGTTTTCAGATCTTTAGCCTCAAGGTATCTATACTAGATTATCACTGTGTAAAGACAGGAGACAGAACATGAGTATGTTTGCCTACATTTGTTAGTGATCTTTTATCTATAGCTCTCTTACTATGTCATCATTTTGATAAAAGGGAAAAATACTGCTAATGAAGAGGTTATATTAGTTATTAATGGATTACTCACATCTAGCTGACCTCTTTATTTGTGCTTGGCACAGAATTTTATATGGAAGTTATAGTAGTGACTGCTAAATAGAGTTGGCCTATGATATTCCAATCATATCGATCTTGATTCTAACTACTGCTTCCAATACCACAGTAGTTCATGTCATATTGAAAAAAAATGTGCACCCCCCACTCCTCCAATAAGTTTCTCTATGTTTACCTTGTTTTGTAGTTTTCTTGAACATTTAAGCTAAGGGTCTGCTTAATTTTGGTGAGTTATACTAACAGAAATCTCTCTATGCCAGTAATGTTTAAATCTACATATTAAAAGGCCTGAATTTATCATGAAGTAAGTAGAATTATTTTATTCCATTGATAAAGGCAGCATAACTATATCTCCTTCCCTAAAATAAGAGTTCTTAAAATAGGATAGCACTAGTTTGCAATTTCCCCTTGGTTCTATTCCCCAAAACTGTTGAAAAAGATGCATGAAAATAGTTCAAAAAATGATACATGATTTAGATATCATCAGTTTTAACCAACTTTTACCTGTACTCACAAGCCTGTGGAACTCAATCTCTTCAGTGTTCAACTTGACACAAGCACTATATACTAGAGAGAGAGGGAAGGAGTTTCACTACCCATTTATTATTTTTACAGTTCAATATTTCTGTCGAGTGCCTAACTTCCATAGTGAGAAGCACTGCAAAGAAACATAGATCAGTGCCACAGACAGGAATATGACCCAGGAATACCAACCAGATTTGTTCTATTTTTTTTTTTTTATAATTTTTACCTGGCTTAAGTTTCCCTCTACTTCTCCCTACAAAATATTATCCCTTTCATTTATTTAAAAGATAAATAAATCTGGGACACCTGGATAGCTCAGTGGGTTAAGCCTCTGCCTTGGTGCAGGTCATGATCTCAGGGTCCTGGGATCAAGCCCCGCATCAGGCTTTCTGCTCAGCAGGGGACCTTTACCCCCTCCCCCCTCTGCCTGCCTCTCTGCCTACTCCTATCTCTCTCTCTGTCAAATAAATAAATAAAATCTCTTAAAAATAAAAGAAATAAATATTGCTTATTACTAGGTGTAACTCATGGGTTTTCTGTGTGATAAAAATGGAATCTATGAACGATAGTTAAAAAAACTATGAACTGAAAAATGATACTGTTAGGTTTATATTTTTGTCATCATTGTTAATTACAATATAGAAACCACAAAGCAAGTTACCAGTTATCAACCTCCTAAAAACATCCAATAAAAAGGATGTCCATCAGACTTGAAAATAATTCCTTCTGCCATATAGCATTAAAGGAAAGGGGAGGAAAACTTATCAGTTCAACAAAATTAAACATAGAAGTAAATTACAAGGAGAATTCATGGTAAAATAGCAATAAATAATATGAAGCTATAAGATAACAAATCTGACACCATGACTAATATTTTGCTTTTCTTTGCCTCTAATCTACTGAAGAAATAATATAAGTGGTGATGATCATGAATTATCTGAAAAGGAAAGATGTATATTTCTAACTGCTCATCTAATTTTGACAAAATTTTGACTGACACTGCATTTTTCTGAAACTCTCAAAGTTTGACTCACAGAACATTATTTTCTTTTGGTTATCACCAACTTGAGTCCTTGGTCTCCTATTTTTTTTCCAGATCTCTCTGACCCCTTATCTTTTTAGAATGTTTAAGGATTTAGTCCTGTGTATCTGTTATGCAGATTTATTTTCATGATGGCCTTCTAAATGCTTTCGATAAAACTGTTTTGTGTGTTTGTGTGTGTGTGAAAATGCAGATACCCTTAAAATAGTGGGTTGTGAAATCAATTTAATGTATAAATACAAGCAAGCTTTAATAAAAATTTAAAAAAGAAAAAGAAAAAGAAATGATCAGAAAAAAAAAAGAAGGATCAATGGTACTTCAAAGAACAAGAAAAATAGTTCAGAATATAGGGGAAAATATTTGAAAATCATATATGTGATAAAGGACTAGTATCTAGAATACATAAAGAACTCTTACAAAAAGAAAAGAAAAAGAAAAAGTCAAACTACCTAATTAAATAGCCCAATTAAAAATAGGCAGGGAGATGTTAGCATTATGGCAACATAAATCATTTCCTTCTGCCTACCTCCAGTTTACAATGAGTTGGACATCTATAACCAAAAATGAGTGCCCTCTGCACAGCATACTAGGATACCCATGATATCTTTCCAGCTGTGCACCTGAAGTGGATTTGATTTCAGAGGAAGCTGCTGCAGAGTGAGAGAAGACAGGGACAAACTGGCAGTAGGCCAGGATGATGGCCCCTCTGGAAGAGGAGGTAGAATGTGAAGGCAGTGAGTAGGAGGGATCTGTCTAGCTATATGTACTGTAGATGAAGGGACCCACTGCTCTGAGGAGAGACTCCAGTGGCTGAGAGAAGAGGAATGAAAAGTAGACAGATAAAGAGAACTGGAGTAAAGTGTTTCCTATTGTCTTTCCCAGGAATCTGGCAAGAGGATTACCATGGACCACTAGGATGCCCTCATGCAAAGACAGAGGAACCACCTACCAGGCCAGGGAAATAGCAAAAACTCTAAATGTAAAGTATATACCTCCCTCCACTTTTCCCACCTCTGGCTCCCAAGAGCTGTTTTGTTATTGTTGCTGTTGTTGTTTGTTTGTTTTGTTTTGTTTTGTTTTGTTTTGTTCGCCCCCCACACTCCAACCTTAACAGCCAGTCAGTGGAAACAAACAAACAAACAAACAAACAAACAAAACTTGTGTTATAGAGCCACCTCTTCTGGCAAACAAAAGGAAGGCTTCTAACTACCAACTTGTGGAACTGTTAGAACCGAAGTAAGCAAAACCTTGCCTCAATAAGAAAGGCTTTTTTATTTTAAATGCTGCAGCAGAGGTACTTTTCATCAGACACTATGAAAAATGGTGATATGGTATTTCAAAAAGAAAAAAAAAACACAATTTCTATCAACTGAATCCAAAAACATGGATTATTATAATCTAAAAAATAATTCAATAGAGCTGTAATGAAGATATTCAGGAGCTACAAGAAAACTCAGAAAGACAATACAATGATCTCAGTAGTAAAATTAATGAACAGAAGGAGTCCTTTATCAAAGTATTGAAATTCCAAAGAAGAACCAAACAGAAATTGTGGAGGTAAAGAACTGAATAAATAAAATGAAGAATGCATTATAATGCATTGGAAGTACAGCAGATAAGATGGAAGAAAGAATAAGTGAGCTTGAAGATAGAAATGTAGAAATAATTCAGGTGTAAGAGGAGAGAGAACTAGGATTTAAAAAGTGAAGAAACACTATAAGAACTATTTGACTCCGAGAACATAATTTTAATGGGTATTAAGATAAGAAGCTTTGCACAGCTAAGGAAACAGTCAGCAAAACCAAAAGACAATTGAGAGAATGGCAGAAGATATTTACAAATAACCTATCAGGTAAGGGGCTAGTTTCCAAAATCTATAAAGAACTTATGAAACTCAACCCAAAGGACAAATAATCCAGTCAAAAAGTGGGCAGAAAACATGAACAGACATTTCTACAAAGAAGATACCCAGATGGCCAACAGACACATGAAAAAGTGCTCAATACCACTCATCATCAGGGAAATACAAATCAAAACCACAATGAGATATCACCTCACACCAGTCAGAATTAACAAGCCAGGAAATGACAGATGTTGGTAAGGATGCAGAGAAAGGGGAACCATCCTACACTGTTGGTGGGAATGCAAGCTGGTGCAGCCACTCTAGGAAAAAAAAAAAAAAAAAAAGGTATGGAGGTTTCTCAAAAAGTTGAAAATAGAACTACCCTATAACCAGCAATTGCACTACTGGGTATTTACTCTAAAGATACAAATGTAGTGATCCAAAGGGGCACGTGCACCCAAATGTTTATAGCAGCAATATCCACAATAGCCAAACTGTGGAAAGAATCTAGATGTCCATCAACAGATGAATGGATAAAGAAGAAGTGGTATGTATACACAATGGGATACTATGCAGCCAACAAGAAAATGAAATCTTGCCATTAGCAATGACATGGATGTAAGTAGAGGGTATTATGCTAAGTGAAATAAGTCAATCAGAGAAAAACAATTATCATATGATCTCTATGATATGAGGAATTTGACAGGCAGTGTTGGTGGGTCATGGTGGGGGTTGGGAGGGAAAAAAAAATGAAACAAGTTGGGACCGGAAACATAAAAAACCATAAGAGACTTAATCTCAGGAAACAAACTGTGGGTTGCTGGGTGTTGGGGGGTGGGGTAGGGATAGGGTGGCTGGTTTATGGACATTGGGGAGAGTATGTGCTATGGTGACTGCGGTGAAATCTGTAAGCCTGATGATTCAGAGACCTCTACCCATGGGGCAAGTAACCATTATATGTTTAAAAAAATGTATGTGAGGGGGACACCTGGGTGGCTCAATGGGTTAAGCCACTGGCTTTGGCTCAGGTGATGAACCCAAGGTCCTGGGATCGAGTCCCACATCGGGCTCTCTGCTCAGTAGGGAGCCTGCTTCTCCCCTCCCCCTCTGCCTGCCTCTCTGCCTACTTGTGTGATCTCGGTCAAATAAATAAATAAAATCTTTTTAAAAAAATGTATGTGAGAAAATATTTATAAACCACATGTTTGATTAATATCCTATATATATATATATATATACATATATATGTATATATATATACATATATATATATACCTCAGTCAATCACAAAAACAAAACAACCCAAAGTTAAAAAAAAAGAAATCAATGAAAAACCAAATAAACATTTTTCCAGAGGACATCAAAATGGTCAGCAGAAGCATGAGGAGAATTTCAACATCAGGGAATTAAAAAGCAAAACCGAACAAGGTATCACCTCATACCTGTTAGAATGGGTAGAAGATAAGAGACAACAGGCATTGGTGAGGACATGAAGGGAAACCTTTACACTGTTTGTAGGAATATAAAATGGTCCAGCCACCATGGAAAACAATATGAAGGTTCCTTAAAAAATTAAAAATAGGGGGCGCCCGGGTGGCTCAGTGGGTTGAGTCTCTGCCTTCGGCTTGGGTCATGGTCTCGGAGCTTACTGCTTGGCAGGAGACCTGCTTCCTCCTTTCTCTCTGCCTGTCTCTCTGCCTACTTGTGATCTCTCTCTGTCAATAAATAAGTAAAATCCTTAAAAAAAAAAAATAGGGACACCTGGTTGCTCAGTTGGTTAAACATCTGCCTTTGGCTCAGGTCATGACCCCATGTCCTTAGATCAAGTCCCACACTGGGCTTCTTGCTCAGCTAGGAGCCTGCTTCTCTCTTTGCCTGCCACTCCTTTTGCTTGTGTACTGTCTCTCTTTCTTTCTCTCTCTGACAAATAAATAAAATATTAATAATACATTAAAATTACAAAAATAAGGAAAAAATAGGTCTACCCTATGATTTAGCAATTACACTTCTGAGTATATAACCAAAGGAAATGAAAACAGGGTTTCTATGCAGTATATGTACTCCTGCATTTATTGAAACATTATTCACAATGACCAATATATAGAAAAAACCCAAATGCCCATCAATGAATGAATGAGTAAAAAGGATATGGCATATATACACAATGAATATTATTCAACCTATGAAAAAGGAGGCTTTCCTCTCACTTGGGACAATACAAAAGGATCCTGAATACATCATGCTAGGCAAGATAAGTCAGACAGAGAAAGATAAGTACTGTATGATATCAAAGGTAGAACCCAAAAATGTTAAATTTGTAAAAAAAAAGGAGTAAAAATGGTGTTTACCAGGTGGCAAGGCTAGAGGATAAGAGTGATAGTGTTTAAGGTTCAAACTTATAATGAATAATAAATAAACCATAAAGACCTAAGATATAATATAATAAATATAGGTAATAATATTGATATGACTACATATTGATATTATTTTATACTATATTTTATAATATTACTGTACTTAATGTATACATTATATTATAATTATTTAATATGTCAATATCACTGTATTGATGATTATATTAGAATATAATTATATCAAAGCAAAATTATGTACACTTAAACTTATACAATGTTACATGTCAAATATATTTAATTATAGAAAAGAGCAAAGGGTTTGAATAGCCATGTCATATATATATATATATACACAGTTCCATATACCCATTATTTAATATACAGTAAATATAATTATATTCATCAGCATAATACTTTATTAATGATTATATTATGTCTGTTATGTTAATATAATTATTTTAAAAATAATAGACATGATTATATTAGTATAGTTTAATATAATTAACATAACTATATTAATATAATTCTATGGCTTTATATATATGATTACAAAGAAGAAAAATTTGCTCATCATTATTAGTCATTAGACTTATGCAAATTAAAACCTCAATGAGATATCACCACTTACTTAGAAAAAGGTCTTTAATTAAAAAGACAGAAAATAGAGAGTTTTGGCAATTATGTGAGAATTGGAATGCTCTTATATTAGTGGTAGGAATGTGAAATGACTCAGTTTCTTTGGAAAAAAGTTGGGCAATTCCTCAAATAGATGAATTTAAAGTACAATGTGTCCCAGTAATATACCAGCCTTCTATGTATATACCTAGGAAAACTGAAAATGGAACTCCACGCAAAAACTTGTACACAAATGTTTATAGCAGTATTCATAAGAGGCCAATAACTGATAATGACAATCAATTGAGGAAGGGATAAACAAATATGGTATATCCATGGAATGATTATATTTCAGCCATAAAAAATAACAAATACCTACTAGAACATAGATAAATCTTAAAAATATGATATGCTAGGTGAAAGAATCCCAATACGAAAGACCATATGTTTTATGATTCTATTAAAATGAAATGTTTAAAACAAGCAAATTGAGGAAGAAAGATAATAGATTAAAGGTAGACAAAGGTTGAGTTGGGAGGTTGGAATAGACAGTGATACTAATGGGTATTTGGTCTCTTTATTGGGGTGAGAAAAATATTATAAGATTATATAACAAAGTTTACACCTTTATGCTTATATGAAAAAAACTGAATTGTAGGTTTATAAAGATGATTTTTATGCTATGCAAATTTTATCTCAATTAATAATATAGATAACTTACTAGGTCGCAAATCAAGCCTCAATAAGTACAAAAAGATTTAAACCCTACCATACATATTTTCTGACCACAATGCTATGAAACTTGAAGTCAATCACAAGAAAACAATTTGGAAAGACTGCAGATACATGCAGATTAAAGAATATCCTACTAATGAATTATGATTTAACCAAGAAATTAAAGAATAAATATAAAAAAATACATGGAAACAAATAAAAATGAAAACAACCATCCAAAATATGTGGGGTGTAGCAAAAACAGTCATAAGAAGAAAGTATATAGCCATACAGGTCTACCTGAAGGAACAAGAAAAATCTCAAATATAAAACCTAAACTTACATCTCAAGGAGCTAGAAAAAACAACAAATGAAGCTTAAAGCTAGCAGAGGAAGGAAAATAGTAGATTAGAACATAACTAAATGATAGAGGAGTGACAACAAAAGAGCAGAACAGATCAGTGAAACTAGGAGCTAGGAGCTGTTTTGTTTGTTTGGTTGGTTGGTTGGTTTTGTTTTTTTTTTTTTTTTTTTTTTAAGAATTGATAAAATTGACAAAACCCCAGCCAGACTTATCAAAAAGAAAAGAGAAAGGACCCAAATAAATAAAATTATGAATGAGAGAAGAGAAATCATAACCAATACCACAGAAATACAAACAATTATAAGAGAATATTGAGAGAAATTATATGCTAACAAATTTATCAATCATGAAGAAATGGGTAAATTCCTAGAAACTTATAAATGACTAAAACTGAAACAGGAAGAAATAAAAATTTTAAAAGGCCCATAACCAATAAAGAAATTGAATTGATAATCAAAAATCTCCCAACAAACAAAAGCCCAGGACCAGATGGCTTCCTAGAGGAATTCTACCAAATATTTTTTTAAAGATTTTATTTATTTATTTGATAAAGAGATCACAAGTAGGCAGAGGTCAGGCTTCCTGCTGAGCAGAGGGCCCAATGTGGGGCTTGATCCCAGGACCCTGGGATCATGATCTGAGCTGAAGGCAGAGGCTTTAACCCACTGAGCCACCCAGGTGCCCCTCTACCAAGTATTTGAAAGAGAGTTAAGAGAATTACAGACTACATCCCTGATGAATATGGATGCAAAAATTCTCAACAAGATACTACCAAATGCTAGTACTTTGAAAGAATTATTCACCACAATCAAGTGAGATTTATTCCTGAGGTGCAAGTGTGGTTCAATATTCACAAACACAGTCAAAGTGATACACCACATTTTATGAGACTGACTCAGGACCTTGATACACCACATTTTAAAAGAAAGGATAGACATCATATGTTCTTCCCAATAGATGCAGAAAAAATAAAACAAAACAAACAAACAAACAAAAAAAAACTTGACAAAGTACAACATCCATTCATGATAAAAAACCCTCAACAAAGTAAAGACAGAGAGAACATACCTCAACATCATAAAGGCTATATATCAAAAACCCAGAGTGAATATCATCCTCAATAACCAAAAACAAAGCTTTTCCTCTATAGTCAGGAACAGACAGGGATGTTTACTCTCACCACAGTTATTTAACATAGAACTGGAAGTCCTAGCTTTAACAATCAAACAACAAAAAGAAAAGGTAAATAAATTGGTAAGGAAGAGGTCAAACATTCTCTTTTCACAGATTACATGATATTCTAGGTAGAACCATCCCCCAAAGAAGAAAGAAAATCAAAAAGACTTCACCAAAATTGCTAGAACTGATACACAAATTCAGCAAAGTCATAGATACAAAATTAACATACAGAAATCTTTTGCATTTCCATATGACAATAATGAAGCAGCAGAAAGAGAAATCAAGGAATTGATCCCATTTACAACTGCATCCAAATCCATAAGATGCTAGGAATAAACCTAATAAAAGAGATAAAAGATCTGTACTCTGAAAACTATAAAACACTGACAAAAGAATATGAAGATGACACAAAGACATGGAAAGATAGTCCATGCTCATGGATTGGAAGAATGAATACTGTTCAAATGTCTCTACTACCCAAAGCAATCTACACATTTCACACAATCCTCACCAAAATACCACCAGAATTTTTAACAGAATGAGAAGAAACAATCCTAAAAGTTGTATGGAACCACACAAAAATTCCAAATAGTCAAAGCAATCTTGAAAAGAGAAGCAAAGCTAGAGGGATCAGAATTCTGAACTTCAAGCTATATTATAAAGCTGTAGTCTTCAAGACATTACAGTACAGGCACAAAGATAGACACATAGATCAATGGAGCAGAACACAAAACCCAGAAATGAATCCACAACTATATGGTCAATTGCTCTTCAACAAAGCAAGAAAGAATATCCAGTGGGGAAAACAGAGCAAAACAAAACAAAAAAAGAAACAAACAACAACAACAACAAAATTGTCTCTTCAACAAATGGTGTTTTGGAAAAACTGGATAGCAACATGCAAAAAAACAAACTGGACCACTTTCTAAGACCAAACACAAAAATAAATTCAAACTGGATGAAAGACCTAAATTTGAGACAGAAAACCACAAAAATGCTAGAGGAGAACACAGGCAGTAATCTCCTTAACACTGGCTATAACAGCATTATTAAATACATCCTCTGAGGCAAGGGAAACAAAAGCAAAAATGATCTTTTGGGACTTTGTCAAGACAAAAATATGCACAATGAAAGAATCAACAAAACTAAAAGCAACTTTTGGAATGGAAGAAGATTTGCAAATGACATATCGGATAAAGGGTTAGCATACAAAATCTGTAAAGAACTTATCAAACTCAACACCAAAAAATCAAATATTCCAGTTAAGAAATGGGCAGAAGACATGAATAGAGATTTTTGTAAAGACATCCAGATGGCAAACAGACACATAAAAATATACTCAACATCAATCATCATCAGGGAAATACAACCAAAACTACCGTGAAATATCACCTCGTTGTAAGAATGGCTAAAATTAACAACACAGGAAACAACAGATATTGATGAGGATGTGGAGAAAGGGTAACCCTCTTAGACTGTTAGTGATAATGCAAACTGGTGCAGCCATACTCTGGAAAACAGTGTGAAGTTTCCTCAAAAAGTTAAACAAAGAACTATCTTATGATCCAGCAATTGCACCACTATGTATTTGTCCATAGGATACAAAAACAAAACAAAACAAAACAAAACAAAAAAACAACCCACCAGATTTGAAAGCATACATGCGCTGTGATGTTTATAGCAGCATTATCAGCAATAGCCAAATTATGGGAAGAACTCAAATGTCCATCCACTAAAGAATGGATAAAGAAGAGGTGGTGATGGAATATTATGCAGCCATCAAAAGAATGAAATCTTGTCATTTGCAATTATGTGGATGGAACTAGAGTATATTATGCTTAGTGAAATAAGTCAGTCAGAGAAAGACAAATACCACATGATTCCACTTATATGTAAAATTTAAGAAATGAAACCTAGCAGGGAGGGGAGTGGTGTTGGTGCCTGGGTGGCTCAGCTGGTTAAGTATTCACCTTCATCTCAGGTCATGATCCCAGAATCCTGGGATCTCTCTTACTATATCTCTCTCCCTTCTCTCTCTCTTCCTCAAATGAATACAATCTTTAAAAAATAAATGAAACAGGAACATAAGGGGAAAAGAGGCAAACCAAAAACAGACTCTTAACTGTAGAAAACAAACTGAGGGTTGATGGAGGGGGAATGGTAATGGGTATTAAGGAGGTAATGGGTGATGAGTATTAAGGAGGGTGCTGTGATAAGCACTGGGTGTTGAATGTAAGTGATGAATCAATAAATTCTACTCCTGAAACTAATATTACACTATATGATAACTAGTTGGAATTTAAATGCAAACTTGAAATACAACAAATCATAATCATAATCATAATCATAAAAATAATAAATAGATGGATAAAACAAGCTATCAAATTCCCCAACTTATTGATCCACATGATTATTAGACACCTTGATTTTATATTTTGAATTTCATTTTCTCCATAAAATAAAAATATAAATAAACAACACTAATAAGATTGGTATACTTCAGGCTTTCTGAATTTAGTATATGGCAGCTCTATTTTGCTAGTTTAAATCAAAATCTTGAAGTTATTGCTTGCTTCTATTCTACCATATCCTCAAGGCAAACAAATGTTCAAAAATATCAATTTTTAAAAATGGAGATATGATTCTCATACCGTATAATTCATCATTTCAAATTATACGTTGAGTGGCTTTTGGTGTACTCACAAAGTTATGCAACAATCACCACTGTTCAGTTACAGAACATTTTTATCAGCAAAAAAAAAAAAATAAATAAATAAAATAAAAAACCTACTTCCAGAGAGGACATTCTTCTCTTGTTCCTGGCTTCAAGGAAAACTCCAGTCTTGCACCATTATGTTTATCTTATCTGTGAGTTTTCTTTGATGTCTTTTATTAGGTTGGGGAAGTTTCCTTTCATTTCTAGTGTTTAGGGTGTTTTTATCCAAGAGTAGTGTGGTGTTTTATCAAATTTTTTTTGCACCTATTGAGATGAGTGCTTTTTTTTTTTCTTTTCTTTTCTTTTTTTTTTTTTTAATTCATATTCTAACTACTTTTCAGCAACTCCACAAGTACCACCTGGATCAAATATTATCATTTCTACACATATAATGACAACAGCTCAATAAATAGACTTCCTTTTATTCTCTTGTCCCATTACAGTGTAGTCCTCAAACCATATCCAATGTTCTTCTAAAACATAAATTACATTATGTCACTCTTTTGCTTCAAACTTTCAATGACTTCCCTCCCATAGAGTAAAATCCAAATTCCTTATCATGACCTGAAGGACCTTGCACATCTTGCCACTTTCATTTTCATAACTAATATCATACAACTTGTCTTAAACACTGTTTTTCAAAGCTATTTGTGGCATTATTATTCAGGAGTCATTTATTGGACATTTAATAAATGCAAAACACCCATGACAACTCTTAAGAAAATATCAAAGAAATCCCATATTCTAGGCTTAAAACACTTTCTTAAAGGAATTAGATATACAAACAACAGTTGTAAAAAAATACATAAAAAGTAATACACTACAAACAAGCAAAGCGAAAATATTCAGTGAGGTCACGAGTAATATCCTATGCATAATTTTAAATAATGTTTCAAATATCAAGATTTTATATGCTTTTGGGAAATCAGCTAAGTGAATGAGAGAAATGTAGCAAAGTATATAACACAAAGTAATGCTCAGAACACATTCATTATTATGATTTCTCTACATGACTACTACAAAAACTATTTCCAGAAAACAATTAAGAATATCATTCATGAGAAAATACACCTACATAAAATTATTTAATATATATTGTTATATAGACAAATCAGAGGCTATTGGTTGTGCTATTAATTGACCTTTCTCTATGTAGTATATTGGGTAAGGAGAGTATTTTAGTGCAATGATAATGTAAATTTATACTTCATTTTGAGAGCAATATTTCAATATTTAGAAAATATTCATATTTTAGTTTAATAGACTAAAATGAGCAGAGTTTTAGTGGCAGCATAAAGGAAAGGGGACATTCATTTGTATGTAGCATCTACACTGTAATTTTGGCTAATATGAATGTTACTTGAGCTGAATAAAAATGTGGATTAGAATTTATTATCTGATTTACAAAACAATTGATTATGATGAAATATTAGTAAAGATATCTTGAATGAGCCAAGTGGAAGAAATTGACTAAATAACAGTTGTGAGGTTTAGATAAAGTACCTATGATCAATAAGAATGGTCATTCTTAAGATTATACATTATACATACAGAATTATCATAACAAAAAATGGATTTTAGATGACTATATGCAGCAAGTTTTTGCTTCTTTGCACATGGATTGTCCTTTTGCTGGACTTGCCTTGGCAAAACCAAGTTGATTCTTACTAACAAATGCAAGGTTATGTGGTCGGTCCAGGTCATAGAGTTTATAGAATGCAGATGGGTATTGCCACGTTGATAAGCAACAAAGTGTTGACTATATAAGTATCATAACAATGATCTCCCCTAGAGCCATCTGGCATTGTTTTCAAATGTACCTCTTAGGACTCATCAGAGCTTCAAAGTAGTAACTCTTCTCTTACTATTCCAACTACTACAATAGAATCTGCTGTTATTTCCACACCAAGAGTCTTCAGAAAGTTTCCCTTTAAAATATATGTTTTCCTGGGACTGAAGTGGGTACTGTTACCATTTTACTTTTCTCCCTTAATTCACATTGGAGGTTGTGTGGGAAGTTGATCATGAAATGGAAAGACCAATAATAAAAACGTGACCTAAGGGCGCCTGGGTGGCTCAGTGGGTTAAAGCCTCTGCCTTCGGCTCAGGTCATGATCCCAGGGACCTAGGATCGAGCCCCCGCATCAGGCTCTCTGCTCAGTGGGGAGCCTGCTTCCTCCTCTCTCTCTGCCTACTTGTGATCTCTGTCTGTCAAATAAATAAATAAAATCATTAAAAAAAAGTGACCTAAAATATGGGAAGATAGACAAGTTTTTGTGTGTGTGCCTGCATTTGAGTGTATTAGTATACACACATCATGAATTATATTCTTAGAACATTAGAAATTAGGGATTTTCATTATTAAGGGTAGCTTTTCTAGTTATTCACAGAGAAATGTAGTCCCATAATTACCTTTGAAATCCCATAAAATATAAGTAATATCATGTTAACTTTTTGAATACCTGGATTAAAAAAGACATGAAGGTAAATCATTCAAATAAAATAAAGTTGAAAATATTAGAAAGATATAACTACCCTCTCTGCAAAATAACATTATAATCTTTTAGGTCAATATTAAATTGTAATCATAGATTTTCAAAAGCTTACATTTAAAAATGATTCTTAGGCAAAATCAATATTAAGATTTTCAACAATACTTCTGAAAGAAACTAAATTCACTTGCTGTGAAGGTAACAGAATGCAAAGAAATCAACACATAATTGCCTGATTTTAGAATTGAACAGTCATTTTTTTTCCTATTACATAAGGAATTGACAACTCTTTAACTGAAATGATAGATAATGTTGAGAATAACTACTTAAATTAGACAACTCTGGGATATCTAGTTCAAAATATATTGCAGCAAAAAAAAAAAAAATCCTATTTCTTTGAGTTTTATACATAAGTGGAAAACCATCTAAATCCAAAAAGAACCAGAAGATGACAACTTCTAAATGAAGCCCTTAAAAATTGTTTGAAGAAAACTTGGAAAGGAAATGACTTCAACTCTTAGACCATATCAATACCATCTGGATGAAAACGTTTTTCTTGTTGTTGCTATTGTTCTTTTGTTTTGTTTTGTTTTGTTTTGTTAAGGAAAATAAATTAAAGCTTAAAAAAGAGAGAAAAATTGTTTTGTGTGTGTGTGTGTGACAAAGTTGATATAAAGGAAGCTATTTTTAAAAGTGACAGTGGCATCCAAACAACAAAACTTGTATAAGACATTTGCATTCAATGTTCCTAAAGGTTTTTAATTAAAATTCTAAGGTACTATTTAATGAAATAACTAATGCTTTTTTAAATAAACCAGTATTGGAATCATAATTAAAAATAATTTTCTGTGTATAAGATTTTAAAATCTTTTAAAATGCTTTTCAAATATTTTGTGTGGAACATTGGTGAAGCTAAAATGATGCATTTTTTTTTCCTTTTTGGAAACAAATATAAAACAATATTTTGAAGGAAAATGTAAGTTTGAACAGTATTTTGATTGTAAGACATTGCTTTAATAAGACAATATTTAGCATGATTTATGACCCATCAATGATCGCTGTTTCTTAGTGTACCTGTGCTTCTCATCATGTAATTGGCACAAAACTCAATTCCCCAGGGAAGTGAATTGACAGTGTAGTAAAATGGGTAATAAAATACTTAAATCTTCTGTACATATATACACAGCCACTATATTAATATGTAGATTTGTGTGTGTGTGTTGTTTTGAGACTTACTTTTATATACAAAGGATTAAATATAGTGAGGGCCTGGAAAGACATGGAAAAAATAAGTAACATGCAGGTTTATTTTTAAACTTTTAAACTTAATAGCATGTAGTATTTTAACATGTATTTATCATTTAGGTTATTTCCAGCTTTTTTCTTGAATAATCAGAAATTACTTTTCTAAGGATAAATTAAAATATAAAATGTTATTATTTTATGAAAGAAAATGGTTTTGAACTTGAATCTGAAGCAGATAAAATTGATTGAAAATAAACATTAAAACAAAATTTTTATTGAGAGAAAAGAGAATGGCCTTAATAAAGACTTATTAGGGACTCATATGCTGAGGAGTAATAAGGAAAAAAAGTGGTTTATTAGGCAATGGCAATGAAAGAAAATTTTATGTTAGACTCTTTTGAAAAATGTTGGTAAAAATATATATACTTATCTAAAGTAGGTTTCTCTGGTTGTGAGGATGATTGGGAGTTACTATAAGTAGTAGTGGATCTGAAACTAGAAGGGCAAGCAACAGTTCCTGAAAGTGTTTGTTTTCTGGAGATGAAGATAGAGGAAGAGTTTCAGCAGCACATAAAAAAGAGATATTACGTTTTTGCAGCCTTAAATTTAGTACTACTGGGCATGCACACACACACACATACCTCAAACTATGTCAGTGACAAAAATACTAAGAATTTGCAATCTTGGGGCACCTGGGTGACTCAGTGGGTTAAACCTCTGCCTTCAGCTCAGGTCATGATCTCAGGGTCCTGGGATCGAGTCCCACATCAGGCTCTCTGCTCAGGAGGGAGCCTGCTTCCTCCTCCTCCTTCTCTCTCTCTCTATCTCTCTCTCTCACTGCCTCTCTGCCTACTTGTGATCTCTGTCTGTCAAATTAAAAAAAAAAAGAATTTGTAATCTTGACTGGTAGAAAAGTAGAGTAACATCCTTTAAGTCCATTCTACAGACCATTATTTTCACCAAACAATGGATACGAGAGTGACAATGATTCCCATATATACATCCTACTGAACAGAAGAAGGCCAAGTCATAAACTCTCTTACTGATAATCATGTGCATATAAACAAATAATAGCAATGATAACAGCAAAGAACCAATGTGCATTAAATTTGGAAGCTGGAATCCTCCTATGCTGAGAGAAGCAGATCTGAGAAAAATGGAAAAGTAGCTGACTGTTTACTGACAATCTTTCTGTCCTTAGTTACAGCAAATTCAAGGTCTAACTAAATTTACTTCTCTCTCTCTCTCTCTCTCTCTTTTAGTTGGATCCTGAAATAACTTTGATAAATGTTCACTTATGCTTGAGGTTATTTGAAGGAGGTTGATGATTCTTCCAACCAAAAGAATCTTTACTCAATAGTGCAATTAGTACAGAGTTGATATGTCTGGGTTGTCTTAATTTGAGGATAAGGATGAACTTATCCTAAATGCAGAATATAGAATAATATATTCAGTGTTTTTAAGTTCATCCAATTATTCACAAGGGCACAGTAGAATTACCATTTGAAAATATAGATAGTGAATTCAATTTACAGTGAAGCTAAGAACAGTGATTAATAAACAGAACAAGTGAATTGTTGTACCAAACATACAACAAATGATGCCTGACATT
Source organism: Taxidea taxus jeffersonii (assembly GCA_003697995.1). Taxonomy (NCBI): domain Eukaryota; kingdom Metazoa; phylum Chordata; class Mammalia; order Carnivora; family Mustelidae; genus Taxidea; species Taxidea taxus. The sequence goes on along the minus strand of ML106010.1, from coordinate 6,763 downwards.
TGATCCCAAATCAGGGGTTACTCAAATTCTGTATTACTTGTGTTTTTCCTGGTGTTGTTTAGAGAAAAATAAGTAGCAACAAATGTTGTTTCTTAGCATGAAGTATAAGTCTGCAAGTGTGAGTGATTTCAACAAGTATCAGATTCTCTTCAGAGACCATGAAGATTTAAAAATTACTTTTGGAGGCATTGCAATGACATTAGAGCTAATACAAAGCTACTCAATATTATATACAAGTTACATTAGAAGTTTTACATATATAGTTAATTTAATCCTCATAAAAAATCTATAAGTTACTGTTATTAGTCACCTTTAGTGGTAAAATACTTTGAAGCATAGGGAAGTTAGGTAAACTGCCCAGCTAACAAAGGTAGCAAATCATCCAGTCTGAGTTCAAACGAAGGTCTCCCACCTCCCAACTCTATCTCTTTAAACCCTTAGGCTATATCTTCTCCTTGCTAATAGAAGGAGGTGTGACAGAAAGATCACTGAGTCTAGAGTTAAAATACTTAATTTCTGTTCTTAATTCTCTTAATTACTATCTCTTGATCTGTAACGAATCACTTAAACCTGCTTCATTTTTCTTCATCTGTACACTAGGAGCAAGACTTGGTCTCTTGAGGATCAAAATGTGGTGCATTAATTATAAAGTGTTTCATTAAATGCAAAAGTTTGTGGGGGAGGAGTCAAGATGGTGGAGAAGTAGCAGGCTGAGACGACATCAGGTAGCAGGAGGTCAGCTAGACAGCTTATCAAACCATTCTGAAACCTACAAATCCAACAGGAGATTGAAGAGAAGAGCAACAATTCCAAAAACACAAAATCTACCACTTTCTGAAAGGCAGGACCAGCAGAGAAGTGAATCTAAAGCAATGGAAAAATAAACCGTGGGGGGAGGGGCCAGCTCCCAGCAAGTGGCTGGGCAACAGAGAACAAACTCAAGACTTTTAAAAGTCTTCCCCACTGAGGGATATCATTCCAGAGGCTAAACCGGGGTGAAGCCCATGCGGGGACAGCATGGCCTCAGGTCCCGCGGGGTCACAGAAGGATTGGGGGTGTCTGAGTGTCACAGAGCTCACAGGTATTAGAGAAGGGAAACCAGCCACAGATACAGAGCCAAGAAGTGAGCTCTCAACTTGGGGTTACCTTGAACGATAATCCGTGACATAGGCCACTGCTCTGTGAGTGGGGTCCCCACAAGAACCAGGGAGACCTTCCTGGAAGAGCTCAGGGATCTGCGGGGTTCAGAGACTCCTGGCAGAGTTGTGTGCCAGAGACAGAGATGCTTGGTCACAGGCTGGGTGAGCTCGGAACACAGAGGGAGGCCAGGGAGACAGGAGTGACTGAGCGCTTTTCTCCAAGGGCGCACTGAGGAGTGGGACCCCAAGCTATTGGCTCCTCCAGGCTGGAGATTGGGAGGCCACCATTTTTATTCCCATCCTCCAGAACTCTACAGAAAGCATTGAGGGCACAATAGCTCCAGGAAGCGAACCTGAGCAGATTACTTAGCCTGGCCCCTGGTAAGGGCGGTGCAATTCCGCCAGAGGCAAAGACACTTGAGAATCACTACAACAGGCCCCTCCTCCAAAAGATCAACAACCAACTTCTCTCTTATCAACTCTTTTTAAAAATTAAAAAAATAATAATCTTTATAATCATATTCCATCCCTTCATTCTGTTTACCCTTGTATATGTCTCTCATTCTTTAAAATTTTGGGAGGTAGTTTATTCTAAGAGACCAGAATACTTCCAAAATTAAGTGGGTGACCCTGTTCTAGTCACCAGTCTAATGTATAGTGTATATATATATACATATATATATACTTTTTTTCTTTATTTGTTACCTTTTTAAATTTTTTTTTCTGAACTTCTTTTTGCCCCCTTACTTTCCCCCCATGATTTGGGGTCTCTTCTGATTTGGTGAAAGCACATGTTCTTGGGGTCTTTGTCACCCTTTTAGTATTTTGTTTGCTCCTTCACATATTCTTATCTGGACAAAATGACAAGGTGCAAAAACTCACCACAAAAAAAAAAAAAAAAAAAGGCAGTACAAAATGCTAGGGACCTAATCAATACATACATTGGTAATATGTCAGATCTAGAGTTCAGAATGACAATTCTCAAGGTTCTGGCCAGGCTCGAAAAGGGCATGGAAGATATTAGAGAAACCTTATCCAGAGGAATAAAAGCCCTTTCTGTAGAAATAAAAAAACTAAAATCTAACCAAGTTGAAATTAAAAAAGGTACTAATGAGGTGCAATAAAAAATGGAGGCTCTTACTGCTAAGATAAATGAGGCAGAAGACAGAATTAGTGATATAGAAGACCAAATGACAGAGAATAAAGAAGCTGATCAAAAAAGAGACAACTGCTGGACCACGAGGGGAGAGTTTGAGAGATAAGTGATACCATAAGATGAAACAACATTAGAATAATTGGGATCCCAGAAGAAGAAGAAAGAGAGAGGGGAGCAGAAGGTATATTGGAAATAATTATTGGAGAGAATTTCCCTAATTTGGCAAAGGGAAATAACATCAAAATCAAGGAGGTGCAGAGAACCCCCCTCAAAATCATAAAAATAGGTCTACACCCCATCATCTAATAGTAAAATTTACAAGTCTAAGTGACAAAGAAAATCCTGAAAGCAGTCCGGGACAAGAAGTCTGTAACATAAAATGGTAAAAATATTAGGTTGGTAGCAGACTTATCCACAGAGACCTGGCAGGCCAGAAAGAACTGGCATGATATACTCAGAGTAATAAATGAGAAAAACATGCAGCCAATAATACTATATCCAGCTAGGCTATCATTGAAAATAGAGGGAGAGATAAAAAAGCTTCCAGAGCAAACAGAAACTGAAAGAATTTGCAAACACCAAACCAGCTCTACAGGAAATATTGAAAGGGGTCCTCTAAGCAAAGAAAGACCCTAAAATTAGTAGGTCAGAAAGGAATAGGAACAATATACAGTAACAGTCACCTTACAGGCAATACAATGGCACTAAATTCATATCTCTCAATAGTTACCCAAATATAAATGGGCTAAATAGCTCAATCAAAAGATACAGGGTATCAGAATGGATTAAAAAACAAATAAACAAACCAACAAACAAAACAATATGCTGTCTACAAGAAACTCACTTTAGTCCCAAAGACACCTCCAGATTTAAAGGGGGTGGAAAACAATTTACCATGCTAATGCACATCAGAAGAAAGCTGGGGTGGCAATTCTTATATCAGATCAATTAGATTTTAAGCCAAAGACTATAAAAAGAGATGAAGAAGGACACTATATCATACTCAAAGGGTCTGCCCAACAAGAAGATCTAACAATTTTAAATATCTATGCCCCTAACATGGGAGCAGCCAACTATACAAACCAATTAATAACAAAATAAAAGAAACACATTGACAAGAATACAATAATAGTAGGGGATTTTAACACTCCCCTCACTGAAATAGACAGATCACCCAAGCAAAAGATCAACAAGGAAATAAAGGCCTCAAATGACACACTGGACCAGATGGACATCACAGATATATTCAGAACATTCCATCCCAAAGCAACAGAATACACATTCTTCTCTAGTGCCCATGGAACATTCTCCAGAATAGATCACATCCTGGTTCATAAATAGGTCTCAACTGGTACCAAAAGACTGAGATCATTCCCTGCATATTTTCAGACCACAAGATTTGAAGCTAGAACTCAATTACAAGAGGAAATTTGGAAAGAACCCAAATACATGGAGACTAAACAGCATATTTCTAAAGAATGAATGGGTCAACCAGGAAATTAAAGAAGAATTGAAAAAAAAAATCATAGAAACAAATGTTAATGAAAACACAATGGTTTAAAATCTGTGGGACAAGCAAAGGCAGTCCTGAGAGGAAAATATGTAGTAATACAAGCCTTTCTCAAGAAACAGGAAAGGTCTCAAATACATAACCTAACCATACATCTAAAGGAACTGGAGAAAGAACAACAAACTGAGCCTAAACCCAGCAGGAGAAGAGAAATAATAACAATCAGAGCAGAAATCAATGAAATAGAAACAACAACAACAAAAAAAAAAAATAGAAAAAATCAATGAAACTAGGAGCTGGTTCTTTGAAAGAATTAATAAGATTGATAAAACCCTAGCCAGACTTATCAAAAAGAAAAGAGAAAGGACCCAAATAAATAAAATCATGAATGAAAGAGGAAAGATCATAAGTGATCACTACCAACCCCAAAGAAATACAAACAATTATAAGAACATATTATGAGTAACTATATGCCAACAAATTTGACAATCTGGAAGAAATGGATGCATTCCTAGAGACATATAAGCTACCACAACTGAACCGGGAAGAAATAGAAAACCAGAACAGACCCATAACCAGTAAGATTGAAAGAGTCATCAAAAGTCTCCAAACAGGGACGCCTGGGTGGCTCAGTTGATTAAGCAGCTGCCTTAGGTTCAGGTCATGATCCCAGGGTCCTGAGATCGAGTCCCACATTGGGCTCCTTGCTTGGCAGGGAGCCTGCTTCTCCCTCAGCATCTGCCTACCACTCTGTTTGCCTGTGCTCGCTCTCTCTCTATATATAAAAAATAAATAAATAAAATCTTAAAAAAAAAAAAAGCCTCTTCAACAAATGGTGTTGGGAAAATTGGACAACCGCATGCAGAAAAATGAAATTGGGCCATTTCCTTACACCACACATGAAAATAGACTCAAAATGGATGAAGGACCTCAACGTGAGAAAGGAATCCATCAAAATCCTTGAGGAGAACACAAGCAGCAACCTCTTCGACCTCAGCCACAGCAACTTCTTCCTAGGAACAACGCCAAAGGCAAGGGAAGCAAGGGCAAAAATGAACTATTGGGACTTCATCAAGATCAAAAGCTTTTGCACAGCACAGGAAACAGTTAACAAAACCAAAAGACAACTGACAGAATGGGAGAAGGTACTTGCAAATGACATATCAGATAAAGGGCTAGTATCCAAAATCTATAAAGAGCTTAGCAAACTCAACACCCAAAGAACAAATAATCCAATCAAGAAATGGGCAGAGGACATGAACAGACATTTCAGCAAAGAAGACATCCAGATGGCCAACAGACACATGAAAAAGTGCTCCACATCACTGAGCATCAGGGAAATACAAATCAAAACCACAATGAGATACCACCTCACACCAGTCAGAATGGCTAAAATGAAAAAGTCAGGAAATGACAGATGCTGGCGAGGATGTGGAGAAAGGGGAACCCTCCTACACTGTTGGTGGGAATGCAAGCTGGTGCAACCACTCTGGAAAACAGCATGGAGGCTCCTTAAAAAATTGAAAATAGAGCTACCTTATGACCCAGCAATTGCACTACTGGGTATTTACCCTAAAAATACAAACGTAGTGATCTGAAGGGGCACATGTACCTGAATGTTTATAGCAGCAATGTCCACAATAGCTAAGTTATGGAAAGAACCTAGATGTCCATCAACAGATGAATGGATAAAGAAGAAGTGGTATAGGGGAGGAGTCAAGATGGCGGAGAAGTAGGAGGCTGAGACGACATCAGCCAGCAGGAGATCAGCTAGATAGCCTATCAAACCATTCCGAACACCTACAAATCCAACAGGAGATCGAAGAGAAGAAAAACAATTCTAGGAACAGAAAATCGACCACTTTCTGAAAGGTAGGACCAGCGGAGAAGTGAATCCAACGCGATGGGAAAATAGACCCCAGGGGGAGGGGCCGGCTCCCGGCAAGCGGCGGAGCACAAAATCAGAACTTTTAAAAGTCAGCTCCACGGAGGGACATCACTCCAGAGGCTAAGCTGGGGTGAAGACCTCACGGGGACAACGTGGACTCAGGTCCCACGGGGTCACAGAAGGATCAGGGGTGTCTGAGTGTCGCAGAGCTCACAGGTATTAGAGCGGGGAAGTCGGCTGCGGAGACAGAGCCGAGATTTCCTAGTGGTCTGTGACACGGGCCGGTGCTCTGTGGCATGGGCCGGTGCTCTGTGCGAGGGGTCCCCACAAGATCCGGGGAGACTCCGACCCGGGAGAGCTCAGGGATCTACGGGGTCCGGAGACTCCAGGTGGGACTCTGCCAGAGACAGAGATGCTTGGTCACAGGCTGGGTGAGCTCAGAGCGCTCCCAGAAGCCAGCGAGACGGGACTGATGACGCACGATTTTCTCTGAGCGCGGTCTGCGAGCGCGCGCGGTCTGCGGGTGCGCGCAGTGTCGGCGGGCCCGCGGGGTCGGCGGCCCGCGGGGTCTGTGGGCCTGCGGTGTCTGCGCGCGCGCGGTGTCTGCGGGCGGACGCACGCGCGCACTCCCCGGCGCAAACGTGGGCTAGGGAGACTGGAGGGATTAAACGCTTTTCTCTGAAGGCGCACTGAAGACTGGGGCCCCTAGCTCTCGGCTCCTCTGAACCGGAGATTGGGAGGCCGCCATTGTCATTCCCGTCCTCCAGAACTCTACAGAAAGCGCGTTCAGGGAACAAAAGCTCCTGAAAGCAAACCTGAGAGGATTACTTAGCCCGGCCCCTGGTAAGGGCGGTGCAACTCCGCCTGGGGCAAAGACACCTGAGAATCACTACAACAGGCCCCTCCCCCAGAAGATCAAAGAAATACAGCCAAGACCAAGTTCACTTAACAAGGAAAACAGCGGATTCTTATCTGGACAAAATGACAAGGCGGAAAAACTCACCACAAAAAAAGAGCAGGAGACAGGACCGAAGGCTAGGGACCTAATCAATACAGACATTGGTAATATG
>ML106009.1:26659-52561 GCA_003697995.1 Taxidea taxus jeffersonii | reverse complement strand
TGTGTGTATAAAATATAAAAATTCATGTATAAAATTAAATATAATATATAAAATATATTATATATTTAAATATTTTATATATAATATTTAAATATATAATTATATTATATATTTATGTATTATATATAAAATATTTAATAATTATATATTTATGTATTATATATAAAATATTTAAATATATTATATTATTACATAGAATATTATATAACATAATATAATATAGAATTATATTATTAAATATATAATATATTTTAATTTATAACTTATGTTATAACAAGATATTTAATAATATTAAATAATTAATATGTATTTCATAATATGTATATATTTTAATAGAGAAAATCATAGACAAAAAGATGAATGAAATTCCACACAGAACAGGTATCTATTTAAAAATACAAGTGGACATTCTAGAACTGCAATACCTGAAAGTAAGAAACAATTAGATATACTTAACAGCAGATAGGACATAGAAGAAGTCAAGCTAGTGAAGTTGAAAACATGTGAATAGGAAAAAAAATACTGAAGGGTAGATGGAAGAAAGGATAAACAAGAGTAAACAAGAGTATCAGAGACATGCAGAATACAAAGAGTCTAACATATACACAATTGGTATCCTAGAAGACAAATGAAGAATTAGGAAGAAATATTTAAGTCAAAGTCCTTACAGATACCAATGGAAGATGTATTATACTCGAATGTTCATATCCTGGGCATTACATTTACTGATGATATGTGACACTGATTGAATACCTTTTCTTCTCTAATCTTCCTTTCCCTCATCTGTAAAGCTGAACCAATATCATTATAGTATTATTAATTCATAGTTTTACCTATAAGCCATAAAATTGTATATGGCAATGTGAAAAAAATTTTAATTATTGTCATTGTCTTTATCACTGTTTCCTTACTCAGTTATTCTAGTGGGCCAATGTATAATTTCTAGCCCTAGCACACACCAGACTAAAACTGGCAATTGGCTAAAATGAAATTGGATTACACTTAGGTTGCATCTCTCTTCATTCTAGGATATTTCTACTTTTATTGCATATATCCTCATATTTTTCCAATTTGTGTAACAAGCAGTATCTATTCCAGAAATCACTGAAATAGGATTTCCCTTCTGAGATTATTTCCTGGGACTGAAGTTCTTGGGTGGAGGGTGAACATGAGATACAGAATGGGAAATATGCCCCTAATTTGAGTTAGGGAAGGCTGAATTCATCTAAATTCTTTAGTCATTTAGTCCCTAGTCACATTAGAACTGAGTGAAAGCCAGAATCATATCAGGAAGGGTGGACCCATAAGACTCACCAAAATAACATGTAATTGTGAGAATATATATATATATATACATATATATATATATATTCATATATATTTTTTAAAAGCTCTAATGGAACACAAGCTCAGGAAACATGACTTCAGTTGGAAGATTTGCTACCATGGAAACCCAAACTTCCAGTGTTCTGATTCTGAGCTATCCAATAGATTTCTAAACCACAGTCTCCAAGTTAGTTTGTTCTTTTGTCATTTTTGTTTCTGCTTTTACAAAGAAATAAAGAAAAGAAAATAATGGAAGCTGGAAATCGAGCAGGTAGGAATATAATAGGGAAAAGAAAAGGGTGGAGAAAAAAATGAAAGCAGCAGGGTATTAGCTCAGGCTGTCATAACAAAATACCATAGACTGGTGGCTAAAACAACAGAAATGTATTCTCGCACAGTTCTAGCAGTTGGGAGTCCAAGATCAAGGTGCCAGCAGGGTTAGTTTCTTCTGATATCTCTTTCCTGGGCTTATAGGTGGCTGTCTTCTTGTGTCTTCCCATGGCTTCTCTCTGTACACCCACATCCCTGGTGTCTCTTCCTCTTCTAAAAAGCATACCAGTTCTATTGAATTGGGGCCCCAAATATAGTCATATTTAGAGTTAGGGTTTCAAATATGGGTTTTTAGGGGACACAACTCAGTTCATAATAAGCAGAGAAAAAAAAAGGATCGGTGTTAACTAATGGCTTCATAACTAAAAAATGCTTTGCCATGTCCTCACCAGTACCAGCAGATCAGAAAGCTACAGATCTTTGTTTCTTTTCTTTTTGAGGATTGGGCTAGGGTGACAATCTGCTTCCTTTGTTAGCTTAGATGTGTGGGTTTGGAGTCCTGAGTCTTTCCTATCATCACCTTTCTGATTATCTGCTCTCTGTTCTGTTCTCTTCAAATATCCTATCGTTTGATAAATTAAGTCTTCTTGTTATGCCAGGTGTGTCTCCAAGATTAAGCTACCCAACTTTGGGTAACCCAAATTGCTGGAAAGGGGCCAACAGAGCACCTACCTTAGCACATTGAGTTCGTAAAAGAATGGGATGCTGTATGTCTCTGGCCTGATTCTTTATCCAAAACAAAGCTTACCCTTTCCTGCCAATGTATATGAAACGGTACATCCACCCAAGTCAATTCAGAAAATGCTTATTATGTGGGAAGCTGTGGCTACTGGGATGAAAAACATGTCAGACACTGTACTCAGGGTGCTCACAGGCAAGTGGGAAAGACAAAAAATTAATGAGGTAAAATCAATACATCTCAATAGTCAAGGAGCAGCACCAGTGAAAACTCACAGGTGAGAGAGATTTATTCTGATTGGGAGAATCAGGGAATATTTCATGGAGAAGTAAGGTTTCAACAGGAGCTGGAATAATGAACAAGAATTTGGCAGGTGGAAAAATCATGGAATGTGGAATGTAGGGGATGGCGCATGAAGAAGGCAAGTCATTCTACTCAGATGAAAGAGCATGAGCAAAGTCATACGGGCACAAAAATAATTGTAATCTTCAGAGATAAATGTTAATCTGATACCACTGGAGCGTGGTTCTCACTCTCAGAGTGCATCTGATCATCCAGAGTGCGGGTTAAAACATGGATTGCTGCCTCTCCATTAGGAGTTTCTGACTCAGTAGATCTGGGGTGGAGCCCAAGAATTTGTGTTTCTAAAAAGCTTCCCTTTGACATGTTGACATACAGTTGATCCAGTGGCTGTGCTTTGAGAACAACTAGACTAAGAATATTGGAGGAGGTAGTGGTATAGATAACACTAGACTGTGGGCTTTATTCTTTAGACAATGGAGGGTCATGATGTCACCCAGACAACTGTTTGAAGGATGAATTGTAAGCCTGGGTGAAGCTTGACAGCTGTCTAGGGATGAGGCAAGTTCTAAAGCTATTTTATTTATTATTATTATTATTATTATTTTAAGATTTATTTATCTAAGAGAGAGAGCATGTGAGGGATGGGGGCAGAGGGAGAGGGAGAGAGAGAATCTCAAGCAGACTCCACACTGAGCATGGAGTCCAATGCAGGGCTTGATCTTACAACCCAGAGGTCATGAGCAAGAGTTGGATGCCCAACTGACTGAGCTACCCAGGCACCCCTAAAGCCATTTTAATTGTCCAGCTGAGAAATGATAATAAGGACCTACCTTGGAATTTTCTCACCAGAATGGATAGGAAATTAGAGATGCAAATGACATTCTGAAGCAGAATTGAACATGGAAGGAGAAGAGAGGAAGGTGAAGATCACATTACAGTTTCTTTTTAGAAGACTGGACGGATTTTAAACATTCCAGAGAAAAAGCACAGGAAGAGGAGCAAGAGACAAAAGAAATGGTTCTGGTCCTTGAGATGGGTTTTGAGTGCCCAAAGTTGGGGAGTTGGGAAAAGACTGGAGCTCTACAGAAAGGCAGGGCTGAAGATAAAATTTAGCATGAGAAGAAAATATGCTAAAAGCAAAACCTGAGGAATACATGCTAAGAGGCCAGAAGAGGAGGGGGAACCAGTGAAGTGGACTGAGGGGGAGCCAAGGGCAAAAGCCTCTGAGAAGCCCAGAAGAGACAGAAGAGGAAGCAGGTCAGCAGATGAGGTGGCCGAGCGAGGTAGAGAGAGGTAGAGAAACACTTCGGTAGCTGGTGACCTGGAAGCTACTATTTACTTATTCTTTCAAAAATGTTTGTTGAGTGCCAAACCATACCATACATAGTTTTGAGGGCTGGGGGCACAGTAGCGAGCAAAATAATAGTCTGCCACCAGGGAGCTTGAGGGATGGGGTTGGAGCCAAAGTCTTTTACCAGTGGAGGCATCCTGGAATCTATCATTACAAGTTCAAAGGAAAAGATCAGGAGGGAATAGTGGGTAAGAGGGTCACGCTGTGGAAACGGCACATAAGCTTAGGCTAGACAGATGAGCTAAGCCAAATGAGGCAAGAAAATAATGTGTATGAAGTCCTGAGACAGGTAATATGTGTTGTGTCGCAAGAAACTCAAAGGAAGCCAGGTGACAGGGACACAGAGAGTGAGTGGGAGAGTCGTTTGAGGTGAGGCTGGCTAGGTAAGCAGGGACCAAAAAATGCAGGGGTTTTGCTCAAAACCTGGTTAAAATTCCCCTACTGCAGAAATGTCTTCAGCGTGGGTTTGCGAGCTCTTCAACAGCATCCCCCTTGTTGCTTTATGCTAATGCCAGCTTGTTTTTAAACAAAACTGAAAATTCGAAATTGATAAGTCACCTCCTTCACCAAATTTGGCTCTGAATTGCCTTGGATTTCTCTAGCATTCAAAGCTAGCCTCACAGGACTAAGGCTTGCCATGATTGAAGATATATATAAAAATATATTTATGTGCCTGAGGCTCAGAAAGCAATTTCCAAAGAGAATTTCTAAAGCTGTTTTGAGCATTATATAGTCTCTTGAGATGATGGATTCTTTCCAAACACATAACAGAACTCTATACATCCTAATGGAAGTTCACAGCAATAATATTGCTTTTTGTCCTCTCCCTGCATGCCTAGCACTTCTGGGGTCTGAGGGCACATAAAGCAGTGTAAGGCCTGAGCTTTTGCTCTCATTAAGCGCTCATGGTCTCACTGAAAAAATCAGTCTTGCCAGAGGGAAGAGCTTGGCAGTTCCTCAATCCTATTATTAACATTTTTCTACAATAGGATTCATAGTCTTACCTGGAGAGGCATGTGTATCATAGTACTAAGGTGCTTGGGAGCCAAACAGACCAGGGTTTGAGTCCCATCTCTGCCCCCTGGCCAGCTGTGTGACTTGGGCAAATTGCTTTACCTCTCTGCTCTTTTCTGTGATGATAATAATACCCACTGCCCAAGGTACTTGTGAAGACTAAGTAAGTTACATATATAAAGCACTTGATATTTTATCTGGAACCAAAGTTGAGCTATCATAACTATCCTGACAGAGTAAATTGAGGCAAAGGAAAAATGTACCAGATGGGCACAAACCACTAGTGATGGGCTTAGGTCCAGCCTGCTCTCTGCCCCCAACCAGAAGAAGAATATGGCTCCTGCACCTTCCATAACCAGCCTCCTCCGGCCTCCTCTCTGCCCATGGCTCTGTCAAATGTGGGATGACTCTTGTCACCCAGCCATCTGTCACATTTATAGACACTGCGTGTCTATGCCATTTTATAAGGCAGTTATACATTCACAGGCTGCCCAAGGTGAGTCAACTGTTAATATAGAATTATATTCATGTTCCTTTCCTGACAAGCCACAGACTTTAATGCTTCACCTCAACCTGGCTGTCCCCTCAGACCTTTTCACACTCCAGGAGTTTCAGGATTTAGGGCCAGCTCCAGGGTCTTCAAGAGCCACCTTTGTTTCCCTTCTATCCCACCTGGCAACTTGGCAAGGTCTGAATGGGTAATGTTTCAGGAAACCCTTAGGGAGGTAAACTCCAGGGTCCCATTGATACATCAAGGGGCAAAAGAAAGTGCTGAGCTGGTGGGTCCCTGCAGCCCCATCAGAGGTGGAGAGGAGTTCAATACACATGTTTCCATTCAAAATGAGTCACCTGCTCCAAAACTGGCAACTGTGGGCCCTGGAACAACTTGGCAAATGGAAAACTAAGGGGACTGTTCATGATGGATGTTTTTATCCCCAACACCATGATTTAAATACCACCTCCCTCCGCACACCTCCATTACGTACAGTGAACAGATGCACACATGTCCCAAACCCCCCCCGCCTGCCCAGGACTCTGACCATGAGGCAGGGTAAGACCCCTAGGGACACCAGCCCTATGAGTTACTCTAGGCCCTTGGGGAAAGGGGACCTGGGCGAGGGTAGGAAATTAAAGTCTCAGAAGACAAGATGACAGAGGCCATTTTCAAAGACATAACTCCCTGACTGTCATGCAAATATAAAAACGAATACATATCATAGAGTTTAACCACTGCATTAATTAATGAGGAAATCAGACATTAGAACTGCTACAAATGACAATTTGAAATTTTTTTAATTTTGTAGACAATTTAAGAAAGAGAAGTTAGCCCACGATCACTATGTTAAAATCTAAACCGGTTAATGTCTCATAACCATAACCTTTGTGGTCCTTCTCCTCCTCCCCCAGGACAGATATTTTTTGCCCATCACTAGATTTTGAGCGATTTTTCTCCAGCGTGCTCCAACCTACCCTTCAACCTACCCTCTCTTGTCCCTTCACCTGGCTCAGATCTCTGCTCTATCCAGACAGGTTGAGACCAATTTAACCCTTTCCTCCTCCTCCTCCTCCTCCTCCTTGTCTTCAGTCCTAGCTGCATTAGCAGCTAATTCAGCAGCTCCCTAGGGCTTCATCTCTTCATTCATGGGAGACATGCACAGCAGGAACTGGGAGATAATGCAACATCGGCTCTCAGTGATTCTCTCTTAACAATAAGTGGCAGAGGAGCTCCAATGGCTCCAGGCCAAGTTGATCCACTTACTGGGATTGCTATCTGCCAAGACTTGAGAGGCCATGTTTTAGTTGGGGTCAAGGGCATAAAGGAGAAACAGCCTGAAACATAAAGGCAGAATTAGGAAAAATGGCCATAGAAAACCAAGAGAAATTCATTAAACAGGATGTATAAATTATGTACTTCATTTCATGCTAATTATTTAATTTAGTTAAATTAGTTTAACTTATTTAATTTAGTTAAATTAGTGTTAGTTAATTAGTTAATTTAGTGTTAATCTCATTTTTTAAAAAATTGAACTTGAAAAGGGAAACCACATTGAACATCATCACTCCTTTCATTTTTACACATTCAGCAACTGTTTTTTTTTATAAAATACATATCTTTTATTTTTTTCTATTTTTATTTTCTTTAATTTCTTTCTGGTGTTCCAGAATTCATTGTTTATGCACTACACCCAGTGCTCCATGCAATACATGCCCTCCATAATACCCACCACCATGCTCACCCAACCCCCTACCCTCCTCCCCTCCAAAACCCTCAGTTTGTTTCTCAGAGTCCACAGTCTGTCATGGTTCATCTCCCACTCCAATTTCCCCCAACTCACTTTTCTCCATCTCCCCATGTCCTCCGTGTTATTCCTTATGCTCCACAAGTAAGCGAAACCATATGATAATTGGCTCTCTATGCTTGACTTATTTCACTTAACATAATCTCTTCCAGTCCTGTCCATGTTGACACAAAAGTTGAGTATCCATCCATTCTGATGGAGGCATAATACTCCATTGTGTATATGGACCACATCTTCCTTATCCACTCGTCTGTTGAAGGGCATCTTGGTTCTTACCACAGTTTGGCAACTGTGGCCATTACATTCAGCAACTGTTTACAGTGCATCTCTCTGTAAGCCTGTACTGTACACAGTGGTGCATACAATAGACACCATACTTGCCTTTCTGAAGCATAGGGTGAAGTGACTCCAGAAAATACTAGTCTTCCCTTACGTATTTCATACCTTCTCAAAAGGTTTTCATGTAAAAAGCCCTCAAGCCTCAAATCCTTTGAGCTGTTCCTCTGGAATACTCCTGACTATAACCAAGTCCATCTGCACCCCTATCTGGGGCCCAAGCCCTTCTCCTCAATAGTGTCCCTGCTCTCCTTCTGATCTCACCACGTCTGTTCTCAACACATGCAGAACATCTTTTAAAAACGTTGAGTTATACTCTCTCTCCATAGTCTCTCCATAGCATAAAACCCTGTCTATCACTTGCAAGGCCCTGACAGTTTGGTGCTTACCTATGCCTGCCTCATGCTTACCTCTCTCTTCCTGGAATAGCACCAAATTCACTTTTGCCTCAGGGCCTTTGCACGGGCTATTTTCTACCCCAGTTCTTCTCTGACTGGCTCCTTTTATCATTCAAACCTTGGTTCAAATATAACCCTTAGAGTAAGCTTTCCTTACCCCCAGTCTTGGTAAGTTACCCACCCCAGGTCTCTCTATAATATCTCCCAAGTACTCATCATGGTAATTTCTTTGTTCTTTATTTATCAATGTACTGTCACTCTATCTTCAGTTGCAAGATCCATGAAAAGGGGGCTGTGTCTGTGTTGTTTACTGTTGAATACCCAGCACCTAACTCTTGGCCCTTGGGGTATGGGAATGCCTGACATCATGCAGTTTCCTATGAATGTTTGTGGAATGAGAAAATGAAGATGAATTTTTTTATCAAAAATCCAAACATCAAAAATTTTACTCAAGTCAACATTGGACAGTTAAAAACATGGAAACAGAATTTAATAAGTTTAGAATTAGATAATAAGCTCTGTGAAAGGAGCTCCCATTTCTCCTGCTAACCATATACACTAGGGCCTAGAGTAGAGCTTGGGACATAACTGGTACTCAGTATTTACAGAGGTTAGTGCATTTCTGGGTGAGAGGACCAGCTCAAGCAGGGTGGAGCCAGGCAAGCTGTTCTCTCTGAGCTGACAGGGAAGGCTGGGTTGGACAGGAACTTTATAGTCCTTGCCTGGCATGCATGCCTTCTAGAAAGGATTCTTGGGAAACTGGAGGTCATCTCTGCTCAGTTATGGCTGAATTTGAGAATGATTTTCTTCCAAACTCATTGCTTTTATCCTAAGTGCCTCTCACCATGAAGCTCCTTAAGTGTATATTCGGGAGTTTATCATCCAAGCATATTTTTTTTGTCTGTTTCTAACCATAATTCCTCATTTATAAAAATGGGGGCTCTGGAATAGATCTTTAAATTCCCTTCAGAGCCAGCATTTGATGGGTTTAAGTGAAAATGTGTTCCACCTGGAACCAAGAGGTGTTCAGGTCAAGCCTTTAAAGAAAACAATTCAAACTTAACTGGAAGGACATCCAGAGTTGGTTATAGAAGCTCCTTCACAGCAGGTGTCCCAGGTAATGAGGCCCTCACTCACCTGACCCCAATGTAGTACGAAACAGCATGAGACAATTATGAAGCCCATATCCTGTCCCCTCCAGGGCTTGGCATTTTGGTTCCTGGAACTTCTCCACTCTAAGCAGAGATACTATTAAAGAATGTTTTAAATTGAGGAATGAGAAACATTCTCCACATGAGTTTTTAAAGTCCACATGTGAGACTGGTGTTCTTAAGCTCAGAGTCACCTGGGGGTGCTTGTTAAAAGTGTAGTCTCCGGCTGACTTCCAGCACTCTGACTCAGTGGATCTGCACTTACAGAGATTCCAGCTGATTCTGGTACACATTTGTGGTGGAAAACTACCCACAACCTGGTGTGAAGAAACATGCACTCTGCAGGGACATGGCCAGAGACAGGTTCGGGGCTCTCCCCTCCCTAGCTTCCTGTGGTTGTGTGAGATGCAGAGGGTCCCAGCAGCCTCTTCACAGGTCAGCTCCAGGCCAGCAGGCTCAACAATCCCTTCAGGCATCTGAAAGGCCTGTATGCACAAGGCCAAACAGTTGGACACTTTGAGAGAACAAGGCCACTCATGTCCAGACATATAGAGTAAGTAAACCCCACCTCTGATGGGAGCAAGTTCTTTTAGATCAGTGAATACAAGTGGATTACCTTAAGGCTATCAAAATTCTAGAAAAAAAAATGTGTTGTTTATTTACTTACTTACTTATTTATTTATTTATTTATTTATTTTACTTAATCAGTCATCTCTTGTTCCCCTGTTAAGCTGATTGAAGGAACTTGAATAGCAAGCTTGATTTTGCATGAATGATATTTTCTTCAGATCTTCTGAAAATACTCTGTTGCTCTACTCCTGCTTTCTAGATGTGATGGCAGGGAACATCAAGTTCTTTTACAAAGTCTCTCATCCACCATCACATATAAACCTACAAAACTAAAATTCATGCAGCATTTGTCCCCAGAGTTGGAGAATCTGACAAATACAGAGAGTTGTTGGAGTCACATTTTCCAATGGCAGCCATCCTACTCTTTCTCACCATGCAGATAACCAAAAACCAACAGTAATATTGAAAACCCCTACCCTGAGGTAGGAGCCTGGGGGGAAGGGATGTGGCCAGGATTCACACAGGATTATTCACTAGGGGTCAAAGAAATGGATTCACTCACCCAGGAACAACAACCAAGTGGTCCCTCTCAGACCTAAACCTATATCCCTTCCAGAACTCTCCCCATACCCATACATAGCACCCTACCCTAAGGGGTCTGTCTGAGGCAGATAGGAGAAGGCAGCTTTCACAGAACTTCTGTGCCTGTGAAGAGCCTGTGAAGAAAAGAATCAAAGGCTCAGGGCTTTTACCTTCATTCTGTGCCTCAGAATGAAGAATGAGAATTTCTTCTCTCCCATTGTGGTTTCACCTCCAGCCCATAAAAAATAAAAAGCTGGAAAATTAAGAGAGAGAGAGCAAGAGGACTCCTTCCCATCATGGTGCTTCCCACAAAGCACCAAGGTACTCCTGGTTAGCAGCCAGCAGCACAGTCTAGTATTGGGTATTGAATTGGCTCAAGAAGTAACATTCTTTGGTGCTAGATCCAGGTAGCTCTGGAGACTCAAAAAAAAAAGGGGGATGGGGGCCAGCCAAAAAGTACTGATGTCCATTACCCTTATGCCCAAACTGTAAGCACAAGGTCATGAGCATTTTAGACTTTGAAGAGAGAGCAAGGAAGACATGATACTGAGATGACCGGTGGTCAGTGGCAGGCAAGGGAGACACCAAAGCCAGAAGGTTCTGGCCCCAGATATATTACTGAGAGCAATAAAGGCAACCACTCTATTGGATCACAAAGAAGAGGCTAGCAGACTTCTCTCATGTAAGCAGGAGAAACATTCATTATTGGCAAGGTAATCCTTTACTTGCTGAGTTCCAGAAGCCTTTACTACCCCTCAGTGAGCCAAAGTCTCTAGAATTCTAAAATCAGAAAGGACCTAACAGGTGTGAGGACTCAAGGGCCTATGCTCACTGGGAAGAGAGAACACAAAGGGGAGACCTGGGGCCGATGGTGCACCGGAGGTGTAGACCCCCTGGAAAGTCGCGAGCTTCTACTCAGCCTTGAAGCTAGCTGCCTGTTACCATGCAAAAAACTGGTGCCAGGTTTGTCAGAGCTAACGATTTTTCAACATAAGCCCCAAATTCCAATTTTTATATGAAATTTCCCAATTTTAAGATCTTGGCAACTAAGTCAATGTTATTTAAAATACTGCATGGGCCAAACAAAACCCATCTGGATCTAGGGGAAGGGCAAGTTCAGGCTGTGGGCCTCCAGCTAATAACTTCTGATAGGTATCATTGATTTCATAGCAATAATGGTAATAGCTAATAAAAATTGGGTGCTTCGCACACATTATTACACTTAGTCTTCACAGTTGAGAAAGTTAAGTCTATAGAGAACAATAACTTCACCACAGTTGCATAGCTACATGCATAAGAGAGCCAGGATTCAAATCCAGGACTGTCTGACATCAAGTGCTAAACTCTCAGCCATGAAGCGATATTGCAATTCCAGAAGCAAACTATAGTTGCCCCTAAACTCACTCATCCCAAGGCATGGCACTCTGAAATTGACAACTGGTATTTGAATCACTTAGTGTTTGTGGGAGGATAAGAAAAGGAAAGACAGGCTTACAGAAGAGAAGCCATAACCCCTGCCAGCACACAATGGCAGGAAAGTTATACTGAATGGAAGTTATACTTTCATTCTCCATAGTACAAGAATCCCTTCCAGGCCCCATGGAATGAGTGTTCTAGCCCCTTGCTACTCAAAGGGTAATCAGTGGGTCAGCAGCTTTGGCATTCCCTAGAAGCTTGTCAGAAAGGTCAACCTCAGCTACACCCAGAGCAGCACTTATTGAATGGACCACTTCACAACATAATCAGCTGATTTTTATGCAGGCGGAGGCTTGAGAAGCCTTTAATGGGCCCCACTGGCCCCTCTTGGAGTTGTTCTCCAGTCCATGTGGGCCTCCCATAGTTCCTAACCATACTCTACATCAGACGGCAAACTCCCTAAAGATGGCAGCTCCATCTTCCTTTTCGTTTTTTACCTCTTCCTGGGCGTGGTATATCGTCAGTTGGGCCCCATCAGCCCAGCTGCATGTAAGGAAGGTGGGGTGGTTCATAAAGCACACAGCAGAAGAGATCCTTCCCTAAAACCACAAACATGCACATTAGCTCAGGCTATCAGACGGGTGGCAGGCCATGGAGAATGTGAGAATAATGAGTACCACACTTCAGATTCCCCAAATATTATCCTGGTGCTCTAGGAATATAAGTGGTACTGGCACCAAAAAAAGTGAATATATCCTATTGGCAAAAAAAGATGGTTGCAGGCTCATTGATTCTCAACATTGTCTTCCATGAAAGAAAACCAAGATTCCCGGTTGGGTAGGAGTTTTTGTGCTCCCATACAGCCATTGCTGGCAGAAACCCTCACAAAATGCTGTGGGCATAGATGTGAACCCAGAACTGGGCTGCTGGTGCTTAACTGCTTGCTCTTACCTTGGCTAGAATTTCACATAGCAGGATGCCTGGACCTCTAATCTCTTATACTTAGAGCTTACTCTTTGCTCCATGGCACATGAGTCCTTTCTAGAAAATGGGGCCAACTCCTGTTCTAACTCTTAGGCCATTGCTGCTAAATTTTCAGCTGTCCCTATATGCTGGTTATCTTCGGAGAAGAAACAGCATGGGAGTGCAGAGGACAGACAGGCCAGTTAGCTCACATGCCTGCTTATACCAACATACCCTTTCCTGCTTTCCCAAAATATAAGGCCTCCCCAGTGATCGTGCCTTGCAGGAAAATTCTCACTATCCCTAAGGCAACCCAAATTCTTTAAACACGTATGTCACCCCAACTCCTTCTACAGCCCTCACCTGCCTCAGAGACCATAATCACTCAAGGAAAAATAAAGTAAAATTTCCCAACACCCTCCTCCTCCTCCCCATGGACCAGCTTTGTGCACACGTGCAGTTGGAAAGCAGCTCCTGGCTCTAAACCACCAAGGCTTTCCATTCCAGTGAAACTGTGATGTTGCCATGGAAACAACCAGTGAGGTGTTTCTCTGGCTGTGACCCAGGCTGAGGACCCGAGGCCCACATTACAGACACCCTCATCGGCTGGCATTGCAGGACCCCTATGCCACCCCCCAACCCAGGGCAGCTCCCAGGACATCCGTGGTGCTTTGATAGCCCTGCATGTGTAGGTGCATGGGCTCACATGGTTTCTTTTCAGCCCAGCCCCTCTCGGTACACAAAAGGCACATTCTTGGAGGGAGGGGGGAAGAGAGAAAAAAAGGGAAGAAAGAAAAGAAAAAGAAAAAATGTATTTTTTTTTCCTGCATTCCAGCTGCCTGAGCTAAGCGGAGGAATGAATGGTTTGGGAAAAATCTCACACAGGAATAAATTTACAAGGGACAGCTGAGCGGATAAATTCAGTCCCCAAAGAGGGGCATTACGAGGCCTTTTGGCAGGAGACTTGCCCCTTGTGCAAAGCTGTCTAAAAAGAAAAACAGAGCAAGAGAGGGGAGCTTTCAAACCCACCCCAAAATAAACCTTTCAGAAATCCTTTTAACTCCCTCTAGCTGTTAGCATTTCAAGACAGGAGGAGGCCCATTAGCAACGGCAAATCAATCCTTTCTTGGTGGACTTCCCTGAGCTTGTCTGGGATGCAACTCTCACTCCTCCCTTGCCCAGGTACATGTTTCAAGCTTACCCAGGTTGACTTGTCCACATACGCAATGACAAATACGGAGTTTGGCCTAGTAAGAATCTGGCAAACAGCTAGGGATGTCTCCTGAGGTAGCC
Source organism: Taxidea taxus jeffersonii (assembly GCA_003697995.1). NCBI lineage: Eukaryota > Metazoa > Chordata > Mammalia > Carnivora > Mustelidae > Taxidea > Taxidea taxus. The sequence continues at coordinate 38,549 of ML106009.1, read as the reverse complement.
CCCTTGGCTGAAAAGTGGGCCAAACAGAATAGGGACAGACTGGACTGGGTGAGCCTGGGAGCTGGACGTAGGCCCACCTGGTGGGAAGAGGGAAGCTCTACAGGAAAGGATGGCTCTGTGACAGGCTGAGGATGGCTGCCACCAATGCTGGAGGGGTCCAAATGGGACGTGTTTATTCCCTTGAGTGACCGTAGTTGTTTCTACAAAGACTGGGTAAGATTGAGCCAGAATCATTTTTGGACATTTCCCCTGAGAAGTGGTGTTAAACACTTGCCTTGCCCCTGCTTCTTCTTCTTTTTTTTTTTTTTTTTTAATATTTTATTTATTCATTTGACAGAGAGAGACACAGCAAGAGAGGGAACACAAGCAGGGGGAATAGGAGAGGGAGAAGCAGGCCCCCCCACGGAGCAGGGAGCCCCATGTGGGACTCAATCCCAGGACCAGACCGCAGCATTATGACTTGGGCTGAAGGCAGACACCTAACAACTGAGCCACCCAGGCGCCCTGCCCCTGCTTCTTTACCACTTCCTTGACTCACCACAACTAGCGGCTGGTTACTAGAATTAGGAAAAGTCCCCTTCGTTATTTTGAGGTCTGAACTCAGTTAACCCATATCTTCTTCCCTTTCTCTGGAAACCAAATCCTAGACCCTTTACAGCTGGCAATGACCTTCTTGTTCCTCATCATAGCTTTTCCCAGGCTCTTTCACCCCCAGGAGAGCCTGAGACTCTAATCCCAGCCGGACAGGCTCCTCTGGGAAAGCCGAGCTGTTGACGGTCACCAAACATGTCCACGTTGCATGCCTTGAGCAGTGTGGAGCTCAAGTTACATTGCTCCTTATCCACTGGTATTCTTATTTATGAAGTCATTGGGGGTCAGGGCCTGGTCGGCATTTGGCGCTGTCCTGCTCTGCATGCGCACACGGAGACATAGAAAGATGTATGCTATGATTAATCCCTGACTCTAGTGAGCTCCAAACTCTGACTAGACAATAATTACCAGTTGCTGGGTACTGGGTATGTTCCAGGCCCTGAGCTTTTGACTAAGCATTTCATTGTGTTAAGTACTTTATTTGCATTCAATATGCAGGCTTTCCCTGCTAGCTGAAAGTGGAGTTCCTACAAAACCTTTCATAAGCTGAAATGGTGTAAAGCAAAGAATCAATATTATTTTGCTGTCTTTCAGTTAGAAAAATTTCTTTCAGTTAGCAAAAGATTTCTTTCAGTTAGCAAAAACAACTACTAATGCAGGTCTTTTGTAGAAGCAAAGTGGCATAAGGTGAACTTTTGGGTAGCAGGGGAATGGGTAGTGTTCAAATGCTCAGAGGAGTCTGACTAACGGAAGGTGAATCCTGGTCCACCTCTTATCAGCTGTGCATCTTCGTGCATTAACCTCTCAGAGTCTGGTTCTCCTCATTTGTGAAAGAGATTATAGTATCTACTTTGTAAGACTGTTGTTAAGAATTGAATGAAACCATGTTCGTAAAGCTCTTGGGTCAGTGACAAGCACATAGGGCTTGAAATGGTATTGCTCAGAGAGTGCTCAAAAGGCATGATTGAGTTTCTGGTTGGTGAAGACTGTGGAGGTGCTGGAAACAGCACACCTAAGAGTACAGAAGCTCTGCCCTCCTTCCCGCATGTCTTATTTCATGCATCTCATCCATCTGGCTGTTCCTGAGTTGAAGAAACACTTCCTTTACCCACAATGGAGTAAACCAGTTACCCTTCATGTGAAAATCCTATAAGGTTCTCAGACAAAACAGCAACAGCCCTTGTTCGTTGTTTAATCCTTGCATGTTAAACATGGAGCAGAATTCGTCCTATTACAAGAGTGAAAAGACACAGGGGAGCTCCAGAGGGTCCTACACCTCTTCAAAGGAAGAATGCTTCACCAGTATCTTGCTTTTGTCTATGTCCTTTGAATCATATGTAAATATAAACTGGGTGAGGGCTACCATCCATATTCAGTCTGATTTAGCAATTAAATGTTTTGCCTCAATAAGGAAAGAAAAAGGGGCACCTGAGTAGCTGAGCCAGTTAAGCATCTGCCTTTGGCTCAGGTCATGATCCCAGGGTCTGGAGATGGAGCCCCGCATTGCACCTGTTTAGTGAGCCGTCTGCTTCTCCTTTTCCCTCTACCATTCCCACCCCGCTCGTGTGCTCTCTACTGCTATCTCCCTCTTGCTCTATCTTAAATAAATAAATAAATAAATAAATAAAATCTTTAAAAAATAAAAACTAGGAATATTTTAATGTGTATCTATGTAAAAACATACTTATATTCATACACATACTTATATTTGCAAAAGTCAACTGGAAGAAGAGTCCAGACACTAATGACAATGGTTAGCTAAAGAAAGTGGGTTGAACACCCAAAGAACAAGTAATGGGCAGAAGACATCAACAGACATTTCTGCAAAGACATCCAAATGGCCAACAGACACATGAAAAAGTGCTTGACATCACTTGGCATCAGGGAAATACAAATCAAAACCGCAGTGAGATACCACCTCATACGGGTCAGAATGGTTAAAATGAAAAGTCAGGAAATGACAGATATTGGCAAGCATGCGGAGAAAGGGGAACCCTCCTACACTGTTGGTGGGAATGCCAGCTGGTGCAGCCACTCCGGAAAACAGCATGGACATTCCTCAAAAAGTTGAAAATAGAGCTACCCTATGATCCAGCAATCACACTACTGGGTATTTACCATAAAGATACAAATGTAGTGATTCAAAGGGGCACATTCACCCCAATGTTTATACCAGCAATGTCCACAATAGCCAAACCATGGAAAGAACCTAGATGTCCATCAACAGCTGAATGGATAAAGAAGATATGGGATGTGTGTGCGCACACACACACACACACACACACAATGGAATACTATGCAGCCATCAAAAGAAACGAAATCTTGCCATTTGCAGCAATGTGGATGGAACTAGAGGGTATTAAACTAAGTGATATAACTCAATCAGAGAAAGACAATTATCATATGATCTCTCTGATGTGAGGAATTTGAGAGGCAGGGCAAGGAGTCATGGGGAGTATGGAGGGAAAAAAATAAAACAAGATGAGATTGGGAGAGAGACAAACCATAAGAGACTCTTAATCTCATGAAACAAACTAAAGGTTGCTGGGAGGTAGGGGGCAGGGATAGGGTGGCTGGGTTATGGACATTGGGGAGGGTATGTGCTATGGTGAATGCTGTGAAATGTGTAAGTCTGATGACCCACAGACCTGTACCCCTGGGGCAAATAATAAATTATATGTTAATGTTAAATGTAATGTCAAAAAAAAGTGGGTTGAAGTTTTGGATAAAACTGAAATCTTCTGAGCGTATGTACTGCAGTATTTTGTATTTCAATTAAGTAAATGTTTTACATATGAAAACCATAGTTAAAGCAAACAGGAAAAGAAAACAAGCCATAAAATCAAACATAAAAAAATACAAAAGAATCCAACTGCACAGCCTATTAAAATGACAAAAGAAATAAATGATTAGTAGTTTTTATGTTACTAGCAATATTGACAATGCAATTTGAAACTTTTATAAAAATTGTAGGAAAAAACATCTGTACTGATGTTTAAGAAATAATGTTCTCACTAGAAGAGATACAATTATAGAATGAAAGAAACCAAGGAAAACTGTAACATTAAATATGGAAAGGAAAATTAGCATTATTGTTATTAATAACAATTAAGAGTCCCAATGGCTGCCCCAACCACCACAGCCTGCCACTGGTGCTGGGCTTGTACTGTCATATCAGAAGATAAGATCTCTCTCTCTCTCTCTTTTATTTTAAAAGATTTTATTCATTTGTTCAACAGAGAGAGCATGAGTGGTGGGGAGGAAGAAGCAGACTCCCCGCTGAGCAGGGAGCCCAATGCAGAGCTTGATCCCAGGACTCTGGGATTATGATCTGAGCTGAAGACAGATGCCTAACTGACTGAGCCACCCAGGTAGGTACCCCCTGAAGATAACGTCTTTGTGTCACCACCCCTTCCTAGCCACTAACCCTCAAAATCAGCTGCCATCTTCCCCCAGCCAGAAAGGAACCTGGGAGAAGACTTCTGGGCTGCTTAGAACCTGTAGAACTGTCTTGGAGGGACCATTCAGCTGTGGCTCTAAAATGTTTCCTTTGGGTGGCATTTGAATGACCCAAGTCTGTACCCTTCTTCTTTCTTCTACTGGCTCCCTTAAGCGTCAAGAAATTATAGTGAAATCAAGGAAATGCATAAAGAGTCTAACCTTGTCTCTTTCAAAACTTTCCTCCTTTGAACTTGTATCCTTGGATAAGTCATCCTTGTTTTCTGAGTCTCAGCTTCCTAATCTGTAAAACTGGTGTATAATAATGCCCATCTTGCTAAAATTTAGAGATAATGTGTATAACATACTTAGTATATATATTCTATAAATGGTTAGTATTATTCTTATTATTTTCATTGGCATATAAAAATGTTTCATGAGTTGCAAAGTTTCATGTAAATGTCAAGTGTCATTAATTATGCTTCAGTGTTATCAGAAATCGTACATGACACTGCTGGTACTGTGTAAAGAAGTCACACAGACCCTGTCTCTGCCTCAGTGTGGCAGCAAGTACAACATATGGGCAGGATCCACAGTCTGCAGAAGAAAACCATCCAGCAGATATCTGAATTCACATTATGCCTTGCCATTTAGGGGCTAGGCTGGAGTATAGTCATCATTGGGTTGGAGATCGAAAGAATAGCCTTAAGCATGTTCCTTTCCTGCAATGAATAGCAGTTAATAAAATCCTTTCAGAGTAACACAAACATTGGCCATTCAGTAGTAGGTGGAGAAAATGGAAGTGGCTGGGCTTGTTTTTGGTGTTCTGTGATCACACCACAGGCTGCAATGTGTTTTTTAATAAGGAATTATTAATAAATGGACAAAACCTGCTTATTAAGCCTAAATTAAGTGCATGTTTGAGATAATGAAGCACTATTGAAGAGGGAACTCACTGATATTTTCTTATTATAAGCTATTACTTTTGAAATGTTAGAGCTCCATTCTGTCCAGGAGATCTTGGCTTTCAGAGGAACTCAAAGTCCAAGCAAGAGATTAATCTATCTGAAGAGAAAATGATGGCCTTTCTGAAGGGTGTGGGTAATGGTCACAAGAATGATGATAACCAGCTAGGAATCTCATTCTCAGCTGGGCCAAAGGGAAAGGACATCCTGGAGAGGTTCCGCATCCAAGCCAAACATTGTGATCATTAACATCTATTGTAAGCTTCCAAATGTTTGCCAGGATGACACCATGTAACTTACAAACATCACCTTGTTTATTTCTGATGACAGTTCTCTGAAGTAGTTATTATTAGTGTCACTTACAAGAGACCACTGCTCAGAGAGATTCAGAAACATGCCTAACATTGCATAGCTGGGATGTGGTAGAATGAGAATTCCAACCAGGTCTGGCTGCCTGGCTCCAGAGCTGACACCCCAGGCTGACAGTGGCTTCCCTATGACATCACTGTATAATGCCCATTCCTGTTTTCAGTGTGTGTCCTCCAACCCCTGTTCCCAACTTCTTTCTCAGTAATAGAACCCCACAAAAGTTAGGTGAACATGTTGCTACTGAAAGTAAAGACACATTTCCCAGTCTCTCTGCAGCTACATCAGGCCATATGACTAAGTATTGGGCAGCAGGAAAGAAGTCTGAAGCAATGTGTTTAATTTCTGGGAATTGTCCTTAAAGGGAAGAGATGGGTCTTTCTCCTCCCCTTTACTCCCTTTCCTTTTCCAGCTGCTTAGAATGCAGATATGATGACATATCTGCATTCTAAGATGGTGGTTGGAGCCACCATTTTGGGCAACAAGACAGAAACTGCTTATTGAAGATGGCAGATGAGTAACATAGGAGTTTGGTCACCGACAATTATGGAGCCACAGTAACAACCCACAGTAACAACAATGCTGGCTCTCTAGCATTTAATGTGCAGATTGGATAAACCTTAATGTACTGATTTTGGGTTTTCTGTCACTGAGCTGGATAGAATCCTATCTATTGCACTGGATATCTCCATTCTTTCCCCTATCTCTTCCTACTTAAAGTCATTGTTCTTTTCTGAATTATCTTCTTTTCCTCCCATATATTTCATCTAAATGGATTCAAATTACACATGTATCATATTAAACAAATTGCCAAAGGGATAGAAGGATAGCCTAGGACCTCTGAAGAAGGCAGGCAGTGAGTTGGAGCTAAGGACTGGACTCTTAGAGGCCATGTTCTTGGGCTTGGTCATCCAAGAGAGATTAGTTCAAACCCAGTTCTTCCTGCTCATTTAGCCTCTCTGCCCATTTATGAGGCAAAATATAAATCTTGCCAACAAAATCTTTCCAAGAAAATAAATTCAAGTCATTCTGCTTCTCTGATTTCTCTCCTGCCATCATTCCCAGAAAGATGTACATGATGTTGCTGTCATGAAACATCTGTCTCTAATCTCACCCAGAAGTGCCAGGTTCCAGGCAGGACCAGGCCAGACTAGACTGGACTTTCCCCTCCTGTGTGTGTCATCCTTGTTTATCTTCCAGAACATGTCCATCTGAGTATGGCTGCAAAGAGAAATGGTTCTTACATCTCCCATGGGAGTGGTTCAAAGAATTCCAGCATGGATGAGCCCTAAAATTTCCCTGAATCACTGAATCTTAAAGCTGGAGAAACTACAGAAGTCACTTTGTCCAAAAAAGATGATAATCTTACAGTTGGAGGAAGCAACCTAGCCAAGGCCAAATAGTTTGTTACTAGAGAATTGAGACCACTAATAATAATAATAACAATGAGAGAAACATTTAATCAGCTCTTGCTATCTGGCAAACCCTTTGCTAAGCACTTAACATGGACTATATGATTTAATTCTCACAACAACCCAATGAGATATATACCCAATCCAAACGTTCAGAGAAATTTAGTAACTTATCTGATATTATAAGATGATAGGCTTTTGAGTTAGGATTCAAACCTGAGTGTGTTTGCTGCTTTAGCCTAAGCTCTGCTCTTTTTTTTTTTTTAAAGATTTTATTTATTTATTTGACAGAGATCACAAGTAGGCAGAGAAGAGAGGCAGGCAGAGAGGGAGAGAGGAGGAAGCAGGCTCACCGCCCAGCAGAGAGCCCGATGTGGGGCTCGATCCCAGGACCCTGAGATCATGACCTGAGCTGAAGGCAGAGGCCTTAACCCACTGAGCCACCCAGGCGCCCCTGAGCTCTGCTCTTTTTACAGCATCATGCTACCAATTCATTACTTGCTAAAGCAAGACAACGTCACAATCTCCTTCTTCACAATCGAGTCAATCCAGACACCCTGTAGTCTCACAGAGTTGTTGTCATCAAGCTTATTCACACAGGGTGTTGTCCTTGGGATACCCAATGACCTTGACACAGATAGTCCCCTCTGTGGAAATCTAAAATCCATAACTGCAGAAAGGCTGGGCTTCACATCTATCCACAGACACCAACCTAAGCAACCACTTTTAAGGTTCAGGCAAAAACCTGATGCCAGGGTCTTCCCCGCCCTTCATCCCTCACTAGCTTATTCAGTCCTTCAAGAAGTATTTATTTGGCCAAATAAAACTATGTTCAACATTAGGGATAAAGGCTGAACAAAAGAGATCTGGTGCCTGCTTTAAGGAACATTTCAGTGGGAGAGATAAAAAATAAATGCATAATTTTCACAAATATTTAGTGACAACTGTGATTAACACCACAAGGGAAAAGTTCACACGAGTGTATAAAAGCAGCATATGTGGGGCGCCTGGGTGGCTCAGTGGGTTAAAGCCTCTGCCTTCGGCTCAGGTCATGATCTCAGGGTCCTGAGATCAAGCCCCACATCGGGCTCTCTGCTCAGCGGGGAGTTTGCTTCCCCCTCTCTTTCTGCCTGCTGCTCTGCCTACTTGTGATCTCTCCCTCTCTCTGTCAAATAAATAAATAAAATCTTTTTAAAAAATAAATAAAAATAAAAGCAGCATATGTGACAAGCAAGTGGGATGTGAGAAGCCTCTGAGATGGACAGAAACTTGGTAAATTCCAAAGCCTGAAAGAAGCCAAGGTGCTGAAGACATGATAGGAGTCAGACCATTTAAGACCTAAAAGACCATGTTAGAACATTGGACTTGATCCCAGGGGTAAGGATGAGCCACAGGAGAGTTTTACGCAGGCAAATGATAGAGTCTGATTTGCACTTATAAATATTTTAGCTGTTAAGTGCAGAAGACATCAATTGGAATGGAGGCAGAGAAGCCTGTCAAGCTATCACAGTCACTCAAATGAGGGGTGCTGAATTTGCCCAAAAGAGGGAGCAGAGGAGACAGACAAGTAGATGCATTAGGGTAGTAGATAAAATCGACAGGCCCTGCATGTGAAGGGAGTGAAGAGCTCAGAAGATCAGCCTTATCTAGAGACATAGGTTTGGGAGCTGTCATCCTGTAGATGGTATTTGAAGCCATAGAAGTGGGTGAGATCTCCCAGAGAAAAGTAGCAGAAGAAGAAAAAGTGGTGTAGGATCAAAACCTGAGAACTTCTACAATTAAAGATCAGGCAGAAGAAAAGGATCCATCAAAAGAGACTGAGAGAATAAATATCCAGGAAGCCACCAGGAGTGTGTGGCATCACAAAGGCAACAGAATGTTCCAAGAAGGAGAGATTGGTCAGTGGTGTGAACATGCCATAGTGGACAAGAAAGATGAAAAATCTTTCTTCATCTTTGAAACTTCCAGGTTGGTGACTACATGGAAATGCTGGAAAGATGGCCTGACAGGGCAGGGCAGGGAATCTCCTTCCAACCCTTGCCCCATGCATCTCTTCCAATTCATTTGGCTGTTGCTCTATCCTTTATAATAAACCAGTAAGACAGGCACTGGTCTAGAGACTTCTACCCAAAGCAGAAGTCCAAATACCAATATGTCAATACCACCTAGAAATGTGTCTATTTTAAATCCCCTTTAAATCTATGACAGGAGTGTTCCTAAAATGTTGCTACTACAAGTTATTCAGGGATTGATTAAGGATAAGTCAGATGGGGAAGAAGACATGTTCCTACAAAGGTGGTTGAGCATGTCCCAGAGCCAAAAAGCTAAAGGGTAAATTTGAATCAGATGAGGATGATAATAATGATCATTTTATGAGCATTAGTTCATTAAAATGAAACATAATATATTTAGAAATTTTTAAGATTCAAAAAAATAAAAATGAGTGCTTTGGGAATTATGGCGATATCCGATATAATATGCTGGAATCTCTTGGGTTGACATTTCCTGGATTCCCATTTTGAACAGTGGAAGTGTCCTGGATCACTTTTCAGAAAGAAGTAATCCTTTTTTACCATAGGACGTGTAATAATGAGGTGGTCAAAATGCAGAGGCTAACATTAGAACACTTAAATCAAATAGAGTGGAATACATCCTTTTACATGCTCAAGAGCCCACTCTGTTTATCTTTCAGAAGCAAAAGCGGCAGTTCCCACCCAAGTTATCCTGCTGGTAGATTACCTCTTTATTAACCTCTTTATAATTTTAGTAATTTCTAGAAATTCTTCATTTCCTGAAGGCAAAAGGATCTATGGGAACAATGTCTAAATTCAATGCTTGTTACTACTTACTATATCATTGCTGGAGTGATCTATTAAGCACCAGACTTGGGGTCAGTTATAAACTCTAGGGTGCTTACTGCACTGCACGTCATTCAGTCAGCTTTTGATGAACGTATGGCATACCATCGATATCATCCTTCCAAAGGGTAGTGGTGGCACTTCAAAGATCATGAAGAGCAAGATAATGTCAAACCTAAAGCCAAAAGGAAAGAAGAACCAAGCTCTAGCTTTCAGAGACAACATGTGATGCTTTACTCCTAGACCTAAGACAGAAATTTCCACCCAAAAATTCCCAAAAATCTGGGAAAAAGCCTGTCCCAGTGGATCAAAGAAAGAGGCAGAACCTATACCAGAAACTGTAAAATCTAATGAGAAGGATACCACAAAGAACATCCAACAGATAGTTCAAAGGCCCCCTGAAAAAATGAATGAGACTTCAGTGAGCAATGGATAGGAGAGAAGCTTGCAAGACACCTCTTGCCCATTATTGATGCCTCATTACTGTGACAGGCTCTTGAACTTTAAAATTCTTTGTCACAACCTTTCCACTTATATGAATGTGCTTGTTCTTTAAAAAAGGATGTAAGGATCCTCATGCTTGTGATATGAATATTTTTCATGTATTTTTATAACCTTTCCCCTATTGGACTTGAATAGCCTCCTTACTCAAATGTATACTGCTATATACATCTAAAAACAAAGGTATTTGTATTTAAAAAATTAAAATTAAAAATTAAATCATTACTACTAGAGTTTATAGTTAAAGTATTTTTAAGTATTTCTGTTATTGAAGAATTTGAAAGAGACTCAGAGAAACTATTGTGTAAGAATTTATATTTTTGAATATTAGCTCCTGAAGATGATTTCATTACTAGAGAAACTTCACAGCTCAAGCACATATATAACAGCATTGGTTCTTATTGTTTAATCTGGTTGACATTACCTAGAAATGTATTATAAATTTTAGAATGTCATTTTCCTGACATATCTGAATATATGTCTTACTGAATGAGGGCTTTACTTAAATGTCATTCTTGGGTAGGGATTAAAATAAATCCACTATGATACATTGCTGCTTCATGATCAAAGACTATACTATGTCAGTATTTTAATGTGGTTATATTTAGCAAAATTTGAGGGAAAAAGCTTATAAATATTAACCTCTTTATAATTTTAATAATTTCTAGAAATTCTTGATTTCCTGAAGGCAAAAGGATCTATGAGAACAATGTCTAAATTCAGTGCTTGTGTTACTAAGTATGTGTTCTTTTTCTAATGCTTATGATAACATCAGCCACACAGACTTTGAATAATTAGTCCAAAATGTGAATTGAACAGTCCAAAAAAAAATAATGATGCCCATTGAATAGAGCACATATTACTGACTTTAGCAAAAGCCATTTCAATAAAGTGGTGAGGACTGAAGCCAAGTTGAAATGAAATCCAGAGTGAATCGAGGGAAGGGAGAGGGAATGACCATTTCTATAGACCCTTTTTCATTTTAGACTTACCCTGGATTAGCTCTGAATCATAATCCTTTCAGGGTCACCCTAATTCTTGTTTCAGTCCCATAGGAGGAAGATGTTAGAAGATTGGAACCAAAACTCCCTGGATCTAGTCCAGCCCCAAGACTAAGATAATGATTAAAGAAGTAAAAGCACCAAGTCTAAGTTTATATGAACTGGGTCAATATTTTTAAGAACCTTGAAACATTAAATTATATTATAAATTTTATATGTAGACTTGGGGAATGGTAATTTTCTAACAAGCTAAGAGTTGACTACAGGGTCAGAATAATAGACATTAATTGATGCTAAGAGATCTGGGACAAGGAGGTGTGAAGGAAGTCAAGGTGTGATTAGTGGGAGTAAAAAGGGTTAATAGAAGGACCTGCCAAAGAGAAGAAATAATCAAATAGGAATAAAATGGTCAAGGCTAGAGACTGAGGATCAGGATAGCTGATGATGCTTGACCAGATAAAGGCAGATAAAGGCACCCAAGATGGAATCGAGGGGTGTGAGATTAAAGGGTGTGAAAAATTCACATAAATGTTAGGTGGTAGGGCCCCTAGGTGGCTCAGTCAGTGAAGCATCTGAGTCTTGATTTTGGCTCAGTTCATGATCTTAGGATCATGAGACTGAGCCCCACTTTGGGCTTCAAGCTCAGTGCAAAGTCTGCTTGAGATTCTCTCCCTCTCCATCTGCCCCTCCTCCTGCTCATGCTTTCTTTCTCTCTCTCTCTCTCTCAAATAAAATTAATTAAAGAAATGTTAGGTGGC
>ML106009.1:0-26649 GCA_003697995.1 Taxidea taxus jeffersonii | reverse complement strand
CTCTCTCTCTCTCTCAAATAAAATTAATTAAAGAAATGTTAGGTGGCTAGAATGGGAGAAGTTACCACTGCTTCCAAGGTTGGGGCTTCTAACCTTATGGACACAGCCTCAATATTTCTTCCACCTACCCTATGAAGTATCATTAGTCTCATTTTACATAAGGCGACTTGTCTTGGGTCACACAGCCAGTGAGTAGCAGACTCAGGATTCAGCCCCAGGCAACCTGACCCAGGGCCCACGACAACACTCACTCATGGTAATACGTGAGCCCAGCCAACATATCTCCCCTCCTGGTGTGATATACTATCATTGGTAGGTAGAGGTTTCATTGCTCCAGACCTTCTACTTTTTTTTCTTTTTTCTTTTTTCTTTTTTTTTTAAGATTTTATTTATTTATTTGAGACAGAGAGAGAGAGAGAGAGAGCGTGCACAAGTGGAGTGAAGGGTAGAGGGAGATGCAGATTCCCCACTGAGCAGGGAGCCCAATATGGGGCTCGATCCTGGGACTCCGGGATCATGACCTGAGTTGAAGGCAGCCAGTCAACCGACAGAGCCACCCAGGTGCCCTAGTTTCTTAATCATACCAGTTTCCATGGTTAGGGGCCAGGGGCACAAAGCAATCTTCACAAGGTTACTGCAAAACTCTCTTGCCCTGCTGCTGCTTCTGATTTAGCAAGCTAGCAGAAAATTCTTCAGTTTAGCTGTCCTGATGAAAAATCTATCCATTACCTTAAAATCATCTCTCTATGATAATCAAATACCTAAAGCATCTACAAAGGCAAACCAGGATTACCAGTTGATTAAATCCTGAAATTAGTTCCTTGAAACCCACCCCACCTCCCCACTTTGTGTGGCTGACAGCAGCATTTTGTCCCGGATGTTGAACTTCCCCAGCTTGTATAGTTTATGCCATGCAGAAGATCCAGGAAGGACAGCAGGTAGTGTTTGCAAAATATTGCCAACTGAATATCTTTTTTTCTCATTCACTGTTACAGACACACAGGAAGGCTCAGGCTCCCGGCCTCTGACTGCAAACAAGCTGACTCAGCACAAACTGATGGAACAGAAAGTCACCTCAAACTGTGTGTGCATGTGCATCTGAATGTGTGCATCGCTGTGTGTGTTTGAACCTTTGTGTGCATCTAAGAGAGGACTTAGAGATATCCCAAACCTGAATGCTTATTCCATCTCATCTGCCCCTTTTAGGCACATGTTGGAGTGTAAGGGAGAAGTGAAGCAAGATGCAAATAAGATCACTCCCCTGAGTGTCAGGCAACATGAAACATGATGTTTGGGGACCAATTCAGTTCGTTTGTATCTTTATTTCAACTGAAGCTCTTCCGTTCCCACATGCCCCAGGGATGAAGTGCAAAGCCCCTGTGGGGCCTGCTGGAGCTATTTTCCCAGTTGCTAAGCAATATCAGTCCTACTTTGTGCATGGTGAGCTCATGCCTGTGCTGACAGTGACTGTGGGTGATCTGGGGTTAGCTTTACAACAACCAGAAAAAGTTGGGGGTGTGGAGTCGTGTGTGTACAAATAGCACACATGAGCAGTGACAAAGTGATGAAGGATGACTAGGGCCATGAGGAGCAGTAAAAACAATGAGTGTCATTTTAAGGATCTACTCTGTGCCAGGTATTAGGGTAGGCACATGAGTTCACTGAAATAAGGAGGACATAAACAGGGGAGGCGGCCACATGAGAACAGATGCCTGCCATTCACTCTTGTATTTGCCTCACATGGTGCCTGGCACATGCTGTAAGTTGAGAAATTATTATTCAAATAAGTGAGTCACAGTATTTAAGAGCAGGAAAGAGCCACCATCTAATCCAATTCTGTCATCTACTATACGAGACAATCTTTTGGAGAAAATCCATATAAACACCCTCTGTCTATCCCTCATACACATCTGACTCACATTTAGAAGACCCACACAGGAAAGCTGCAAATAGAGGAGGTTCTGGCCCTCCACTCTCCTTTGCAGAGGACCCAAACAACCACTGGCAATCAAGAAGAGAAGGTGGGAGCCATGCCTGATTGCAAATACTTGCCTTTGGCCCTTCATTCCCACTCCTACCACCCCCCCAGCCCAAGCCCTGAGAGCTCAGGTGTGGGCTGCTTCAACAGGATCCAAGCCATTCCGGCTGACTCCTTTCTCCTGCGGTTTCTCTTCCAAACCATTCTGATAACACATCAGCAATGGTTTCTCTTCCTGCAATTGTTTCCTTCCTAAGAGCCTGCCCCGTCTCTTCCCACCCCCACCAAGCAGCCTTCCTTCTCCTGCAGGCTCCTCCCCACTACCTGGGTTTATCCAACTTCTTCTTCCACAGAGCCCCAGTCCTGTTGGCTGGCTGCTCCTGCCAAACCAGTCTTCTCTGCACCTACCACACACATTTTACCCAGACGGAACTGTAAGCCTTTGACAAATGACCCCACTCTTCTCTTTATCAAACTGCAGTCATTACTTCTGTGTAAGACCTCCTCTTCCAAGAAGCCATCCTTCTCCATTCTCTCCCAGGCTAGTAGTATTATTTTCATCTGGATTTCCAGGGAATTTTTTTTTAATTGTGGTAAAATAAACAACATAAAATGTATCATTTTAACCATTTTTAAGTGTACAGTTTAACAGCATTAATATATTCACATTTCAGAACCCTTGTCTTCCTAAAACTGAAACTCCACATTTATTAAATAATAATTCCCCATTTCTCCCTCCCCTCAGCCCCTAACAACTACCCTTTCTGACTTATAAATTTGACTACTCTGAGTACCTCATATAGGTAGACTCATACAATATTTGTCCTTTTGTGTCTGGCTCATTTCACTCAATAATATCTTTAAAGTTTGTTCATGTTGTATCATATTTCAGGTTTGCATTCCTTTTTAGGGCCAAATAATATCTCATTGTATTTTGTTTATCTGTTCAACTGCCAATGGACATTTAGATTATTTCCACCTTTTGGCTATTACAAATAATGCTACTATAAACACTGGTGTACAAATATCTGTTTGAGTTCTTCTTTTCAATTCTTTTGGGTATATACCCAGGAGTGAAGTTGCTAGATCATTCAGTAATTCATTGTTTAATTGTTTTCCACAAAGTTGAACCATTTTATCTTCTCATCAGCAAAGCACAAGTGTTCAATTTCTCTACATCCTTACTACACTTGTTATTTTTGGGTTTTGTTTTGATTTTTAATAGCTACTCTAATGGGTATGAAAAATAGCTCTTTTAATGTCATTGTGGTTTTAATTTGCATTTTCCTATGGCTAGAGATGGTGAGGTCTTTTCTGCTTATTGGCTATATCTTTCCTGAAGAAATAGTTATGCCAGTCCTTTAAGATTTTTAATTGGGTTGTTTTTGTTGTTGTTGACTTATAGGAATTCTTCATATATTCCAGACACTAACCTGTTATCAGATATGTGGTTTGCAAATATGTGCTTCCATTCTGTGGCTTGCTTTTACACTCTGTTGGTAGTGTCCTTCGATGCATAAAAGTTTTAATTTTGATAGGTCCAATTTATCTTTTTTTTTCTTTTGTTAGCTATGCTTTTGGTATCACAAAAAATATCATTGTTTAGGGGCACCTGGGTGGCTCAGTGGGTTAAAGCCTCTGCCTTCGGCTCTGGTCATGATCCCAGGGTCCTGGGATTGAGCCCCACATCGGGCTCTCAGCTCTGCGGGGAGCCTGCTTCTTCCTCTCTCTCTGTCTGCCTCTCTGCCTACTTGTGATCTCTCTTTCTGTCAAATAAATAAATAAAATCTTTTAAAAAGAAATCATTGCCTAATCTACTATCATGAAGATTTTTTTCCTGTATATTCTTCTAAGAGTTTTATAATTTTAGCTCTTACATTAAGGTTGTTTAAATCCATTTTGATTTAAATCCATTTTGATTCCACTTGATCTGTAAATGGCATTAGGTCAGACTCTAATTTCATTCTTTTGCAGTGGATATCCAGTTTCCCCAATACCATTTGTTGAAAAGACAATCCTTTCCGCTTTGAATGGTCTTGATACTACTGTTTAGAATCATTTGACCATACATGCAGGGTTTATATCTGAGCTCTTTATTCTATTCACTGGCTTATAGGTCCATCTTTATGTCCATACTGTATTGTTTTGATTATTGTAGATTTATAGTAAGTTTGGAATCAGGTAGTGTGAGAATTCAACTGTTCTTTTTCTTTTTTTTTTTTAAGATTTTATTTATTTATTTATTTATTTATTTATTTATTTATTTGAGAGAGAGAAAGAAAGAAAGAAAAAGAGAGTGAGAGGGTGCATGTGAGAGAGTACAAGCAGAGGGAGTGGTGGAGGGAGAGGAAGAAGCAGGCTCCCTCCTTGAGCAAGGATCCTACTGTGTGGCTCAATATCAGGACCCTGGGATCGTGACCTGAGCTAAAGGCAAATGCGTAACTGGCTCAGCCACCCAGATGCTCCTCAACTGTTCTTTTTCAAGATTTTTTTTTCTTCTTCTTCTTTTTTTTTTTTTTTCCATTTGTGCTCCCTTGAGGTTATATATGAATTTGGGGGGGGATTTTTTTTTCCTATTTTTGCAAAAAAAGATGGTATTTTGGGAGGAATTTCATTTAATATGTAGATTGCTTTGGGTAGTACCTGGGAAGTTTTAAAAACATTTCCTTAAAGTTATTTATTGTTTTTGTGCATGAATATCTTCTTTAGCCAACTAAATGATAGATTTCTGGTCATTAGAACTGTATCTTCTGTCTTTTCTATCTCTCATTGTATCCAGTACAATAGTGAAGACACCAAGCTATAGGCAAAAAGATGAATTATTATTTTTCTAATTAGATTTCTTTAATGGGGAAACTAGGAACTATTAATAACTACTCCCAAATTTTCTTCTAGGTTTGGATTTTTCTATTGGATGACTTGGAGCTGATCAAGAAAATAATAGGAGCCTCCAATCCCTGTCATATATGGAAGACACACACTCCCTTCCTAGATCACCACTTAAAGTTGATAACTGACTGTAGACCACACCAGAATGGCCAACACCTCTTCCCTCCCTGATAATTGCTGCTGTTTGGATATGACTGTTCATAAGAAACCTGAACAGAGGGCCACCTGGGTAGCTCAGTTGGTTAAGCATCCCACTCTTGATTTCAGCTCTGGTCATGATTTCAGGGTCATGAGATTAAACTCTGTGTTGGGCTCTGCTCTGGGCATGGAGCCTGCTTAAGATTCTTTCTCTCCCTTTCCCTCTGTCCCTTCCAACCACCCCCTCAACCCCCAACCCTGCACTCTCTCTCTCTAAAAAAGGAACTCGTACAGGTGATTTCTAGACCTAGGGTGCCTATGTTGATGTTACAGTTGTCATGTTATGGGGGTAATTTTAATTAAATAAATACCATTTATTCAGAGTTTTCTATATATCAAATGTTAAACAATAAGTATGTTTGACATGCATTATCTTGATGCTCAGGGACAATCAGGGCCAAGGGTTTTGTAGAAAGGAAAAAGATTTCAGATATAACTCTCAAGTGAGTGGGAGACCTCAGGGGAAGAAGTCTAGGTAGAGTGCATTTTAACATATAGTGAGTAAAATGCTACTTATATACAAAATTGAAGTAATCACACATTAGAAGTTTATTTTCAGCTTGCATTTACCTGGAGTTGGGTTCTGTCTATAATAGGACCATAGTGCTGGCCTCTAAAGAACTAGCAATGAGACCTAAACAGAGCTCTGCAGAACTGAAAATATACAACACAAGCAAAGGACAAGACTTGGTCCCAGTAAACTCGCCCACCAGAAAGGCCAGGCTTGGTCCCAAGAGTCAAGGCAAAACAACTTTCCTACACCATGGCTCATACTATGAGCTGAGCCCTCCTGGACCAATGGAAATTTCTGGCCACTGGTGGGGAGTGTTGACAAGTTAATTACTAAGCCTATATGGTCTGTGGTGACTGCTGGGTTGTCCACAAGAATCATGTGGTGCCAGATGTTGCTGTTGCACTGAGTGACGTGTCAGATGTGTCAGGCACTAGGACTGTGCCCATTTGTTGCCACAGCAACCAACAACTGAGACTAAACAGTAGTTTCCCTTGAAATTAGTTGGCATCACATAGACCGAACAATTGATTGGTTGGGTACATTTTTAATTTTCCACGGTGTTTTGGTCCTTGTATGACCTAGTGTTGAGATACTAATGTAGCAAGGATGAAGAACCTTGGCAGTGAGCTGTTGCTACCTATAAAACCTGAGCTCCTGAAACCTTCAGTTGTATTTTCTACCATATTTTGATTCAGTGAGCCACCTGTTCCTTTCAGAATTCCCCATTCCTCACCAGCATTTCCTGATTAATACAATCTGCCAGATCTCTTTTGTGTATCCTCCCTTCAGCCTTGAAAACATTATGCATTCCCTTAATTTGGTCTGATCCCCATATAAATCATGTCAGGTGGCCCACAGACAAGTGCTCATCTGCTCATAGACCGAATCCCAAAGTCCAACCAGCCAAGGCCGAATATATGTAAAGAGCTCCAGACTGGATAGAATACGAGTTTACTCATCCAATTTCACTCCTGCAAAGTGACTTGTGTGTACACACTAATAACATCAGTCTCTAGTGTCATTTTTGATAACTAAGGCACATACTTACATGCTTCAGGTCTTATTTGAACTGCTTATTTGTCTTTGTGATATGTGTCATAATCCTTCAATGGCTTCTTTCTGCCAAGAATACAAAGTGCAAACTCCTTACATCAGTAGTCAAGGGCCTCCAAAGTACTCCCTGGCCTATACTCTCCAGTCTAGTCTGGCTGGTTTCCCTCAAGCATACCCACATATTTGTGCCTCTCTATCTTTCCTTATCACACTTTCTGCCACTGTAATGGCCCCTATGCCTCACCATCACCAAGTTCCTGTCAAGTCCTGGGTCAAGTCAATGCAACTGAAAGGATAAAAAGTTAAAGTTCAGGAAATTTCCCAGAATCAAACTTAAGGAATAGAAACTAGGAAAGGAAATGTAGAAAGTCAGAGGATAAATCCAGACAGACCTATAACCAATTTCCAGTACAGAGAAGATATAAAATCAAAAAAAGGAAGTAATTAAATAATACAAGAAATTTCCCCCAAACTGAAATGAGTTCCAAGATTGAAGGAGCCCACCAAATTATTAAAAAAAAACATAAAGATATATTACTATATGATAGAAAAATAACATATAGAAACATATAGAAAAATAACATAAAGATATATTACTATAAAATTTCAAAATGGGCAAATTAATAAGATTCTAAAATCTTCCAGAGAAAGATGGGGGGAAAAACCCATAACGAATCAGGAATCAGAATTGCTTGGACTTTCCATGAACAATAATAGAAGCTAAAATACAGTGGAACAATGCCTTCAAAATTATGTGCAGAAATCTTTTCCAAATAGAATGCAAAGCCAGCCAAACTTTCAGTCAAGTGTGAGAGTAGAATAAAGACATTTTTAAAGATTTGTCTCCCTGTCTAAGGGCATCTCAGCTCCTTCCACAGTTTGGCTATTGTGGCCATTTTTGCTATGAACACTGGGGTGCATATGCCCCTTCTTTTCACTCCCATCTGTATCTTTGGGATAAATACCCAGTAGAGCAATTGCTGGGTCATAGGGTAGCTCTACCTTTAACTTTTTGAGGAGCCTCCACATTGTTTTTCAAAGTGACTGTACCAATTTGTATTCCCACCCACAGTGTAAGAGTGTTCCCCTTTCTCCACAACCTCTCCAAAATTTGTTGTTTCTTGTCTTGTCAATTTTTGCCATTCTAACTGGTGCAAGGTGGTATCTCAATGGTTTTTTTTTTTTAAGTTTAATTTTTTTCAGTGTTCCAAAATTCATTGTTTATGCACCACACCCAGTGCTCCATGCAATACATGCCCTCCATAATCCCCACCACCAGGCTCATCCAACCCCCCATCCCCCTCCCCTCCAAAACTCTCAGTTTGTTTCTCAGAGTCCATAATCTCTCCTGGTTCATCTCCCCCTCCAATTTTCCCCAACTCACTTCCCGTCTCCATCTCCCAAGGTCCTCTGTGTTATTCCTTATGCTCCACAATTAAGTGAAATCATATGACAGTTGTGGTTTTGATTTGAGTTTCCCTGATGGCTAATGATGTTGAACATCTTTTCATGTATCTGTTAGCCTTCTTTGGAGAAGTGTCTGTTCATGTTTTCTGCCCATTTTTTGACTTGATTATTTGTTTTTTGGGTGTTGAGTTTGAGAAGTTCTTCAACAGATGAATGGATAAAGAAGATGTGGTCCATATATACAATGGAATATTACTCAGCATCAGAAAGGATGAATACCCGACATTTGCATCAATGTGGATGGAACTGGAGGAGATTATATTAAGTGAAATAAGTCAAACAGAGAAAGACTATTATCATGCATTTCACTTATTTGTGGAACATAAGGAAATACATGGAGGACATTAGGAGAAGAAAGGGAAAAATGAAGGGGGCAGAATCAGAGAGGGAGAGGAATCATGAGAGACTGTGGACTCAGGAATCAAAAGGAGGGTTTTAGAGGGCTGGGGGATGGGGAGGATGAGTTAGCCCGGTGATGGAGCACTGGTTGTTATACGCAAACAATGAATCATGGAACACTATATCAAAACTAGTGATATACTCTATGGTGACTAACATGACATAATAACAAATTATAAACAAAAACAAAACAACACAAAAAGTTTGTCTCCTGTGTACCCTTTATCTCCATTGTACCTTTCTCAAGAAGCTGCTGCTCCACCAAAAAAGAGTTAAGGAGGGAGAAAATAAAGCAAGAAAGAGGAAGATGCAGTATGCAGAAAATAGGGGATTTAAATCAGAGGAGAGCATGATGGCAGGGTATGATAGTGGAGGGAATCCCAGGGATAGTTGTATAGCAGGCCTGGAGAGGAACCTGTACAGTCAGAGCAGGGTGGGGAAAGCACTGAGAGGGGCCTGAGAGGGGTAAGGGCATAGACCAATAATCTGCTTGATCCTTCTGACCCTACTGAGAGGAATTTATTTTTTTCTTTTAAACAAAATTGTATTTAATTTCAATTTTTTAACATCTTAATTTAATTTAATGTTTTTTTAGTGTTCCGAGATTCATTGTTTAAGCACCACATCCAGTTCTCCATGCAAGACATTCCCTCCTTAATATCTACCACCAGGCTCTCCCATCCCCTTCACCTCCCCCACCCCTCCAAAACCCTCAGTTTGTTTCTCAGAGTCCACAGTCTCTCATGCTTCATCTCCCCCCCTAAATTGTATGATTCTGTAAGAGTTTGAGGAAAAATTTTGATAGATTCATAGAAAACTTGAAAAATCACTCCAGGAAAAAAAAAAAAGTATTTAACAAAGAAATTAGTTATATCTAGTGGCTCAACTACTAATAATGTTTATATAGCCATAATCGTGTAAAAATGTAGTATTGGCTTAAGCAAAATTGTGACATAACTATGGAATGTAGAAAGGAAAACTTTGTGCATATTGCAGGGACAGAGAACTAAACTGTACAAACTATGTGCACTAACCATTGTGAAAGACCTAAAATTTTCATCTTCCATGTAGGATGCCAATGCATGATGTCTTAAGGTTTTTTTTTTTAATTTAAGCTTTATTTAAATGTCTTAAGTTTTTAAAAAAATCCAACTATAGTAAACAAATTACTTAGAAAAATAAAAGTAAAGCACAATGAAAAAGTCAAGGGTTGCAAATGACACACACTCCCAGTGGTAAGGCTTAGGGATGGGGAGAGGTGGGACCGTTATCAGCCCCTGTTATCTTCCTGTTATCTTTCTATTATCAGCCCTATCACACTACTTGACTTATATTAATGCATTAATGCATTAGGATTAATTAATTCATAGGATTAAAAAAATTAATAGGGCAGAAACAAGAGGGAAAACAAATGGCATAGTGAGAATAGATCTTCATCCCATGAAGCCTTAGACTTAAAGAAGTAGAGGGATCTTAGAATTCATTAGTTGGTGGAGTTTAATATTAAAATGGAGCAGAGATAGGTGTGATGGCCCAGGTGGACTTTGACATCAAATGAACAGTGACCACAGCAAAAACAATAAAGTCTCACATACTTGGGAGGAGGTAGAAGAAATACCTGCCAGAAACAATGTGCCAGTCAGTATAGGTGACTCAAAGCTTTTACTACCTGAAAGCATGTGTCATAAAATATGAAAGATGAGACATGAAAGTAGAGAAGCAAACACAAAGTCCTCTGAATATGTCCATCATCTTCTAACTGGCAGAATGTATTCACAACATCCCATTAAACCCCCAAGGAAGGGTTATTCTCAAGCTTTATAAGCCCAGTGACTACTGGGGATAATTTCACCCATATTGAAGGTCATTGCCTGTTAGCAGACTGTCCTTAATTTAGTGAACATGAACATTTTTTGTAAAAAACTTTCATAGGTTTACTCTGGAGTCTCCAACCAAATCTCCCCTCAAGATTTCACGTTTGTTCACTGTAAATTCACTTACAAAGGAGTTTTCCAAACAAGACCATAGACACCCCGTGTTGTTCATACCTCTGTATTATTCCTAAAGCCTAGAATTCCTTCTCTCCTACTGCCACTTTTATCTGGCTATCTGGGCCCATTAATAAGATTTCTCAGGCATCCTTTTCCTTCAGGAATGTTTCTTGGGCCTCTTCGTATATTCTACTCCCTATCTAAGGTGGATAAGATTGTTTTCCTCTGTGCTCCCAGAATGTGTTGTGTATAGCTCTACTTTAAACTTAATCCATTGAAATGGAATTATCCCATGGCCATCTGTCTCCTCCAGTGGATGAAGGATCACCTGTCTGTATCATCTGTCTCCCATATAGGACTGGAAATCTCTGAGGTATGTAGCTATATTTGATTATCTCTGGGTTTCTACAAGCACTGGCACCAAATTGAACCAGTGTAGAAAGTGGAAGTCACAGATGATGGTAAATTAAGACCTGAAGAATGAGTGTTGCTCCCTGAATACAGAGCAAATTAGGAGAGGAGGCTTCCTGTGGATACAAAGAGTTTAGCAAACAAAGGCCTGGATAGATTTAAGGCTTTATGTACCCTACCACTTGGTGCCCTTGTGCAGGTATAAGCTACCCAACTTTATGCAATGTCAGTGCTTACCAGCCATGTAACCTTGATTACAGACTCTCAATGTTAGTTTTCTCTTCAGTTAAGTACAGAGAACAGTAAACCTTGTCTGGTAAGGTTGTTTGGATAATCTTATCCAATCTTATTGAAAACTAATCTTATCAGAAGTAATGCATGAAAAATACTTTGCTAACTGCCTGGTACAGAGTAAGAACTTCATAAACAGTAGAAGCAATTGGGATTATTGTTTATAACAAGATACCAAGGAACTATTGGGGGCTTTTAAGCAAAATAATTACATTTTTGTGTTTGACAAAGTTTATCCCAGCAGCAGCATGGTGGATAGACTGAATGGGAACAAGGTAAAGGCAGAGAAGGATTTGGGAGCCTATTTTCAAAGGCCTGATGAGAGACAGAGGCCCTGAGTCAAAGCAGAGCGGACTTGAGGGGTGGAGCAACAGAAACATGTTTTCTGCACATCCTTTGGCATTCTGTCCCCTTTCTGCAGTTCAGCCTCCCTGCCGAGCCTCCCCCAGAAATCATCAGGAACCTGTGCAGAGAGCCCTGCTCTGAGGACTGATGCCAAAGCAATTCAGCATGTATTAAAATAGAAAGGCTGGTCAGAGAAGAGGAAAAACACCGTAAACCTCCTCAAGGGACTTAGAAGGCCCTAACATGCATCCATAATCCCCCGGAAACTTCTGCAATCCAAATGTCCAAATGAGAAGTTTTAAATGAGAATGAAACCCCATACAATGCACACGTGCTCACAGAAACAGGTATATATATTTTGAAATGGGTGCCAGACTAAGGGAGCCCAGGCCAGCTGAAGAATATTTTCCAGACCCCCGGTACCAGAGCTCTCATCCACTGGAGTGCAGGCAGGGAGTGGGATGTGGAGCAGCAGAGGAGGGGCCCTATGCCTGATGGCCTCTCTCTCTAGATACTGAGCTCACAGGTTCATTTCAGATTAGAAACACATGCGCTATCAGGCAAGGCAGGAACCAGAAATCAACAACATATAAAAATATTTCCTTCCACAGACACTTTTCCCTCCACGGTCTTGCCCCTCCTCCCCAACCTCCCTTCACTTCTTTATTGGCAATGGGGCTTGCTAGGGAGGGACAGGCTCTTGTGCCCCATAAATAATGAGTGGAGACTTTACATATGGTTTGTGTCTCTATTTCTGAGTCATTCTGAATGCACCTGAAATTGTAACAGCCAAGGGAGACATTTCCAATGGCACGTAAAGCCTGCTTTGAGAAATGTGTAAAGAGGTGTTCTCTTTCAGTGTTTTGTTTTTTCTACTAGTGCCATATGGTGGTGGTACCATCTCAACACTTATAATCAGAACTTGGAGGTAAATACACCTCCAAAAGCATGTACCAGTGCAGAAGTGTCTTTTGAGTAAGGGCTTTCAACCTAGAGCACGTAGATGGTGTCTAGGGATGCATGAGCATCCTCACTCCCTAAAATGTTGCATCGTGATGGTTTGCATCTCTGTGCACACATGGGAATTTCTAGGGAGAAAGTCTACATATTGTCAAATTCTCAACAGAATCCATTACAAAAAATGTTTAGAATTACTAACTTAGCTGTTAACCAGCCCAGTGAACCTCATTCTCATCTGAAGTTTGAATCCCCTACTTATTGTTTCATTCATGCACTAATCCAATTTATGCTTGAACACCTCCAGTGATGAAAACCTGACAGAATAGCCTAATAACTGAGAACATAGGCATTGGAGCTGGTCCTCCAAAGCAGGTGTTCAAAGCTTCATGCTGCCACTTTCTGTGACTTTGGGCTATATGTTTTGTCAGCTTGTCCTCATTTTCGTCATCTATATGTATGGATTATAATACCTCATAGGTATTTTGAGATTAAATGAGATAATGTATTCACAACTTTCAACACAGCACATGGGAACATTGTAAGTATACAACAAGTGTCACTGCTCTTGCTATCATCATCATCTTTATCATTATTATTATAGAGGCAACTCATTACTCTCCAGAAAAAATGATCATCTTTTCTGTTTTTCTTCCCTAACAAAACTCTTCTTCCTTAGCTTCAACCAAAATATTCTTCCCTGCAGCTTCTGGTCATTGGTCTTCCTTGACACTTGGTTATGCAGAACAAGAGAAGGAGCTCAAATGCAGTCTTTCCCATCATTCAATCCTAGCATTCAAGGAAAACTTGCATTCTAAAATAATGCATTATGGTAATAATCATTCAATGAAGAGGAGAATATTAAAGCTAGAGAGATTGAGACTCAAGATAAAGTAGAATATTTTATTTGTTTCATGAAGATATTTTGACAATAACCTTTCTTTATAGCTTTACATGGAGAGTTTTAAAACTTAAACGTCCTTGAGCAAATGTAGTGTCTGGGTATACTTACCTTTTATACAGAAGATCTCTCCCTTTCCTATCATTACCAGCACTGTAATTAATACACTATTTCTTACAAATTCTTCTAACCCTTTACCTCCTACTGTTAAGATAGACACGGGCTTTCAGGCAACATCAGCATGTTACACGCAAGAGCTTACATCCTCCCAGAGCAGAGCTAGTTCCTGATCCTGATGCACTGGTTTATTCCTGATTCTGTAATCTCCATGACAGCCAGAACAATGGCAGAGATAACTGTTCTCCCTTGAGTTCCCAGCACCTATCACTGTGTCTGGCTCCTGTTAGAACCTTAAAGATAGGGGTGCCTAGGTGGCTTAATCTGCTAAGTGTCTGCCATCAGCTCAGATCATGACCTAAGGGTCCTGGGATCGAGCCCCATGTGTCTACTTCTTCTTCCTCTGTCCCTCCCCACTGCTTGTGCACTCGCTCACTCTCTCTCTCTCAAAAATATAAAATCTTTAAAATATATACATATATATAAATTTAAAAGACACTTGTCAAATGAATGAATAGTAAGTAAATGAGTGAATGAAGAATGACCAAAAAAACCAGCTTATAAGCAAAGTAGCTTGTGCAAAGTTAATTATGTTCCTTTATTAACCCACTATACCATATCCAATTTGTACCATAAAAATTCATGTTTTTATAGCTTTTATAATTAAAGTACAATGAAGACAGATTTCATGTTTTCTCACTTCTGAAATCACTCCTTTTCTTGGATAAATACCCACGGATCTTTAAATCATTCCTTATGTTATATGCTTTTATCTTCTTTCATTCATCCTCATTCTCCTTTTGGACATTGAAGACTGATTATTCCTACACCCTAGAGATGTCAGGGTCCTTAACTTGGGTCCTTGCTGGCTATCCAGAGTTTGCCTGATGCCCTTCTCCTTGGGAAGAGTCAGTGGCTTCGGAGTTGGAGGTTTCATGATGACCCCTTGGGAGTTGGAAGTTTAAAGGAGAAGTTAGTATTGAAGAGACATTTTAGACCACTGAGCTCAATTCTTCTTTACATTTAAAGGATATTTAAGAGTAGGTACATTGGGCTGTGTAGTAGCAGAAGTGAAACTTGCCCATGTGACCTAATCATATGATTCAGAAGGAAGATTTTAATACTCTAATCATGGTGGGTGCGAAAGACAATAAGATTGGAGCAAGCTTGACTATTGCCACCCTCCTTCTATGCCGGTATCTGGTAAAGCCCTAGAAACCAGACACTTAAAAACATCCTCTTACAGTACCTGCTCTGTTCTAGGTACTATATTGGGCCTAAAGAGCCTCTGCTTCAAAGACATGAGAAACAAATACTGAGACGATGAGAAAACAATAGAGAGACATAAATAAACAACTGGCAAAAAAAAAAAAAAGCTACAAAAATCTATTCAAAATTTCATCCTCAATGCCAGCAAAGACATTAAAACTAAAACTTCAGTGAGGTGACACTTTTTTTTAATAGTTAAAATCTACAGATTTAAAAAGAAAAAGAAGTCCCTGAGCCAATGAACATGCAGAGTCAGGCATTCTCCCACACACCGGTGGTGGAAAGAAAAGTAGATCAGTGGAGCCTTTCCAGAGAGCAATTTGGCAGTTATTTGCAAAAACTTTAAGGTACACATCTTTTGACATGGGACTCCCACTTGTAGAAAATATATCCTCAGGAAATTATCAGGGACATATACAAAGATATATGTGCAAAAATATTCATTGCAGTATAATTCATAATAAAAAGTAGGAAACAAATATCTAATGTTGGGAAATTTATTAAACTGCAATATATCCATCTGATTGAATACTACACCTAGACAAAGTCTGAAAGTAAAAATGAATTCTAACCGGGGAAATGTTTGCAGTTTATTCATAAGTGCAAAAACAAAAGGAAAAAAATGCAAAGCAGATTATACTCAACAGTATACAAAACTTCTGAGCTAGTTAAACCGTAGTTTCTTTTAGATCTTAACTCACTCATCTTGATCTCCTGAGCAAGTCTGTTCTCTTTGTCTTATGCCCTCACAGCTCCATATGCCCCTCCTTTTTTATAGTGTCAACTATATAAGTAGAACTGTATCTAGCATTTATTTGTGTGATTCTGGTTAAAGCCTGACTGTCCAACTAGACCATAGCTGAATGAGAGTAGAGCCTGTGCCTGGCACATATGAAAATGCTCAATATATTTTGAAAGAATGATGTATGATACCATTATTATATATGAACCCATGTGCATAAATACACATAGAAAGGGGACTTGAAATACTATTCATATTTCGATAATGGAATTTCTAAAACTAGTGAGATTGGAAGAATTTTCTTCCAAGTCTACCAACTTAAGTATTACTTCAGCCATTTAAAAAAGAATTAGTTAGGAAAAATAGAAACGTAGGAAAAATATGTTTGCGAAATCAGTGTGGTGAGTGACATCTGTCCACAGATGATATGCCTTGAGCACTGAGACATATCTGCATCACTGACACAGGCAAGCAGGAGTGGGTCAGGAAGCAAGGATTGTCTTGATAGTATCTAGCAGGGAACAGATTGTGGAGGAGAAATAAGGCAACTCCAACAGCTGAGAGAGGCAGAGAGGACAAAGATCAGGGGATCCAGGTGCAGAAGAAGGGGACAACACGTACTGCCCTTCCTTATTGCTGAGGGAAAGGAATTAGGCCAGAAGTAGTGAGGTGTGTGATTGGAGAGGTAGATTACATAGAGACACGTACACCAGTTTGGAGCCTATAGTCAAAGGAGAAGACATGGGCTAGGAGATCATGTGCTTGGTTTAGGTTTAAAGAGATCGCTCTGATGGCTCTGTGGAGAGTGAACAGGAGAGGGAGAGATCTGGAAAGGCAGGGTCAGTGTTGAGGCTGTTTCATCTCAGCAGACAAGATGAGGATCTAAAATAAAGCTGTGACTATAGGGATGAACTAGAAAGGAATGTTCAAGGACTACTGAGAAAAGAAAAACAGGAAGAATTGATAACTGAATCAGATGGTGCAAGCATGAAAGATAACATCAGACTTCTGTCTGAGTGACCATATAGCTGTGCCAAACAATGAGGATTCCAGGTATTTTAGAAGAGGAAGAGGATCTCTATTTTAGATTTGTTGAATTTGACGCTTAGAAGAGAAGTCTGGGCTGGAAATTTAGACTTGAGAGTCTTCTACACATAATGATGTTTAAAACTTTGCCAGTGGATAAAATCACTCCCAGAGAGTATTAGGGTAAAAAGGGAAGCTGGTCAAGCATGAGAACCTCCAAAGCACCAGTAGTGAAAGGGGAGGCAGGAGAAAAGGAACTCTGTGAGGAAAAGAGAACACATGTTCAGATATATGAAGCAAAAGCCAAGGGAATGGGGATTTTGGAAAGAAAGTGATAAGGATGAGCAGATGCAGCAGAGTTCTAGTAAAATCTGCTGAGAAAAGTTCTGCAGAGTTACAACTGGGAAGTAAACAGTGACCAGAGTGAAAGCAATTCCTGCAGAATTCACACAGAAGCCAGGCTCCAGGGTTTAAAGGACAAATGGATTGCACAGAGAGTCTGAATGCAGACAACTTTTCCAAAAAGTTAGTTAAAAGAGAAGGATTTTCTGGAAGCTAGGCTGGGAGAGGATGGAATGAAGTGGGGATGGATCTCAAGTCAAAGCTGGAGAGGGGGAGTGTTAAAAATAAAAGAGAGAGAGAGAAATGATGGAGAATGAAGCCCCAAAGGAGTCAGGAGAGCAAGGGGCATGGACATAACCCATGGGTTAGCCTGTAGAGAGCAAGGATTGTTTCATCTCTTTGCCCTGCACTGATATGCCACCACTGTCCTCAGTGTGTAAGATTTATCTGTATTGCAATTCATCATGCATATGATAACTGCCAATATCTTCTAGGCATTATGCTGAGTGGAAAGTTTGGAAGGGTTGGGTTTGTACATCAAGAGCTCTATACAACTTCCTATAAGTAGGAGAAGACACTGAGTATGGTTTAAAGCCATTAGAAAAGGATCATGTAGTTCCTGAAATGTGTTAGAGCTTGCCAAGACTATATAAGAGAGTTCAGTCAGGACAGAAAACATTCCACACGGCAACTGGGCGCTAAAGGAAGACAATGAACAGCGTGCTATTCAGAGTTCTAATGAGCCCAGTGGGGAGTGCATAACTTATCTATTCTCAAAGGCCTTTCTGACCCAGGTCCTTCTCTACTTCAATTTTCTTGAATTATCCCATATTTGTCACAGTTTTCTCAACACTTATCACCCTACTCCCTTTGACCACAGTCCTCTGGTTGTCAACATCCATTTTCAGGTAGAATTGATATGATTTTTAGGTGGATGTGACCAGCAGTGTGGACAATAGTGTACCATTTCTCTTGCTCTGAACACTAATCCTGCTTTTATTTTTTTTTAAGATTTTTTATTTATTTATTTGACCGAGAGAGAGATCACAAGTAGGCAGAGAGGCAGGCAGAGAGAGAGGGAAGCAGGCTCCCCGCTGAGCAGAAAGCCCGATGTGGGGCTCAATCCCAGGACTCTGAGATCATGACCTGAGCTGAAGGCAGAGGCTTTAACCCACTGAGCCACCCCGGGGCCCAATCCTGCTTTTAAAGCAACCTAAAAATCCACCTTCCGTTTTGTTCTTCATTTCACAATGTCACCATATTTTAAGTGCATCCAGCCAAACTGCAAGCTTTTTTTTTTAAAACCATGTCTTTACCACCTTGTATTTAGACATTTTTATATATTTTTCTAACCTCAAGTCAGGACTTGACATTTTACCCAGTTGAATTTCATCTTACTGATTTTGTCCCATAACTCAAGTCTTTTGATTTTTATTTTGAAATGCCTCCCCATTTTAGCTATGTTATAGCCAACATTTTTATCAGCAGACTATATGAAGACATAAAAGATATACATATCAAGCTTGTGGGTAACACAGGAAGTCCTATGTCCCCGGAGGCCTCCCTTTGGAATGGCTCTAAAGCATTAATCAGCACATAAAAGAACAAGAGAATGCCTCCCTTACTAAAATACAATACAAAACTTGCCAAGCTTTTTAGAGGAAAGCTCCAGAAATATGTCTGGCTAAAGGCGCACACTTCCCTAACTCTTTAGTTTAGAGCACTGAGGGTCAGACAGACCGGCACTGGTGTCCCAGCTATGGGATAGTTACTCTGTTCTTCTAAGCCTCAATTTTCTTATTTAGAAATGGAAGTCACAAAGGCAAGCACCTAATAATTTACCTATAGCTATCTAATAACTATTGCCTATCCAAGACATTCCCATACCCACACACCCAAAATATACTGTGATTCACTCAAGGACCCTTTCCTTTACATAGGGAGACACCTTCACCTGTGACAGATCTAAAACCTAATAGTGTTTCTTTGATACAGTGATCAAAATATACACGTAAGAATTAGCCTGCTCATGGTAACAGGAAGCTCCTTTCTTGTGTACTCCTTGGCTAATATTCAACCATATAATGGTGTTCAACTATTATAAATTCATTTGCTGTTATTTTTATGTTTTCAGTAAATACTGACTTCCTTTTTCTCTTCTCTTTTTATAAGGACTCCTATCAGGATCTGGAATAGGTAAAACTAGTAGTAGTTGGAGGGGTGGGCTCTCACCAGACTACCTAGGTTTAAATCATAGCTCTGCCATTTATTAGTTGTGTGACCATGCAGGGACTATCTTTTCTGTGTCTGGATTTCTTCATTTGTAAAGTATGGTTAATAATAATAGACTTGTCAAGAGGTTTGTGAGTGAACGTATATAAAGATCTTGGAATAGTGACCAGAACAGTTATTCCTTGACACACATCTCTTAGTCTATTCTCTTTACCTAAAATGTGACCATTCCTCCTTTCTTCTAATCTGTGTTGCCACTTTCCAGCCAGCCCCAGAAGTCAGCACCAAGAAGTCTCCCTTTATTAGTTCCCTCCTAACAGATAATTCTTTTATGATCTTCAACACACCATTTAAATCTTAGGGTCACTACTATATTTAACATATTCACATACGCCATTGATTATAAAATAAATCATCAATTTAAGTTTTTCAAAGAGAAAAAGGACTCCCTACCACAATAAATATCCAATTTTCAAAGCCTAAATATAAACATATGTTCTAAAGTGACTACAGTTAATAATACTGTATTATGTATTTGAAAGTTACTAAGAGAGTTGATATTAAATGTTCTCATCACAAGAAAGAATTCTAACTATGTATGGTGATGAATGTTAACAGACTTATTGTGGTGGTCATTTCACAATATATACAAATAGCAAATGGCAAATCATTATGTTGTATACCTGAAACTAAATATAATGTTGTGTGTTAATTATATACCAATATTAAATAATTAAGTAAATATTAATATGTTAGACTCATATATATGACAAGTGAGAAGTGATGGGGATAATAGAACTCTCTCACATAAGCACATTTGGCCATCATGTGAAGAACTTGGATGCCATTAATCATAAAAGAGAACCAGGCAAAAGAACCAGGGATGATTTATACAATCCATTGTTTCTTAGAAAATATGAACTTAAATGTGTATACTCATAATATAACATTATAGCTCTCTTTTAAATGGTAGTAAATCCTTTTTTAATTTCTTTATTGTGGTAAAATAAACAACATAAAATTTGCTATTTTAGCCATTTCTAAATGTTAATTAAGACTTGTTTTGCAACATAAGATATGATCTATCTTGGAGAATGTTCATGTATACTTGAGAAAAAAATGAATATTCTACTGTTAATGTGTGATATGTGCTATATATGTTTGTAAGTTTTAATTGGTTTATAGTGTTATTCAATCCCTTTATTTTTATTGATCTCCTGTATAGTTGTTGTATCCATTATTAAAAGTGAGGTTTTGGGGGCACCTGTGTGGCTCAGTGGGTTAAAGCCTCTGCCTTTGGCTCCGGTCATGATCTCAGGGTCCTGGGATCGAGCCCCACGTCGGGCTCTCAGCTCAGTGGGGAGCCTGCTTCCTTTCCTCTCTCTCTCTACCTGTCTCTCTCTGCCTATTTGTGATCTCTGTCTGTCAAATAAATAAATAAAATCTTTTAAAAAAAAGTGAGGTTTTGAAGTCTCCAAATATTACTGTAGAACTATCTTTTTCTCCTTTCAATTCTGTCATTGATTAATATACTTTGGGGCTCTGATGTTTGATGCATATGTGTTTATAATTATTAGATTTTCTTGACAAATTAATGCTTTTATTAATATGCAATGCTCCTTTTTGGCACCTTTAATAAATTTTTTATTTTAAATCTATTTGGTCTGGTATTGGTATAGTCACACTAGCTCTTTGTTGGTGACTTTTTACATGGAATATCCTCTTTTTCCCCCATTCTTTCATTTTCAATCTAGTTCTTTAGATCTAAAGTGAATATTTTATAGATAATATATAGTTAGATTATTTTTTAATCAATTGTGTTGATCTAAGTCTTTTTTTTTTTAAGATTTTATTTATTTATTTGACAGACAAAGATCACAAGTAGGCAGAGAGGCAGGCAGAGAGAGAGGAGGAAGCAGGCTGTCTGCAGAGCGGAGAGCCTGATGCGGGGCTCGATCCCATGACCCTGGGATCATGACCTGAACCGAAGGCAGCGGCTTTAACCCACTGAGCCACCCAGGCGCCCCTGATCTAAGTCTTTTGATGTAGGGGGTGTTAATGCACTGATAATTACTAGCAAGTGCTTTTTTTCTTTCAGCACTTTAAAATATATCATCCCACTGCCTCTGGCTTCCAAAGTTTTGGAGAATTTGCTTAATAAACTCACTGAGAATACCTTGCACATGATGACTTGTTTCTCTCTTGCTGCTTCCAAGATTCTCTCTTTGTCTTGTAATTTCAGCAACTTGATTATAATGTGTCTCAATGTGGATCTCTGAGTTTATTCTACCTGGAGTTAATTGAACTTCTTGGATTTGTAGATTTGTGCCCTTCATCAAATTTGAGTTTTCAGCCATTAATTCTTCAAATAATCTTTTGGTACTTTCTCTCTTTTCTCCATCTGGAACTCCTTTAACAAATACATTGGTCCACTTGATGGTGTCCACAATCCCTTAGGTTATGTTCACTTTTCTTCCTTCCTGTTTCTTTCTGCTGATAATAATTTTAATCATCCTATATTCTTTATTGTTGCTTTTGCATACTCAAATCTGCTGTTGAAATCCTTACTTGTGTGTGTGTTTGTGTGTGTTTGTGTGTGTGTGTGTGTGTGCGTGTTGTTCTTGTTGTTTTTTAATTTCAGTTATGGTACTTTTTAGCTCCAAAATCTCTGTTTGATTCCTTGTTATAATTTTTGTATCTATATCTCAATATTCTTACTGTGTTTTTTACATTATTTTCCTAATTTCCTTAGTGTTTGTTCATTTTTTAGCTCTTTAGTTCTTTGGATCTTTGACTATATATGATAGTCAATCTTTGTATGATGGGTGTGTATTCGTTTTTTCAGTTCATCTGTAAACTACTTAAAAACAGTAACTATGGGGCACCTGGGTGGCTCAGTGAGTTAGAGCCTCTGCTTTTGGCTCAGGTCATGATCCCAGGGTCCTGGGATCGAGCCCCGCATCGGGTTCTCCGCTCAGCGGGAAGCCTGCTTCCTCCTCTCTCTCTCTGCCTGCCTCTCTGCCTACTTGTGATCTCTGTCAAATAAATAAATAAAATTTAAAAAAAAACAGTAACTATATCATATATCCACACTTAATATACTATGTCCTTAGCATCTTATAATGGAAAGAACCTAGTGCCCTATATAGTGCCCAAAAATTTATTGTATTTAATCTGTGACAGCGAACAAAAACTTCTAAATAGTACACATGTTTCCTCTGTGTCAAGATTTGAGATCAAACCCAAGCTAACTAAAACTCACATTTGTTTTTTTACCTTAGGCGGGCACTACCACTGACAACTTCAAGTTGCCCCTGCTTTGGGCTTACTTCTGCATTCCATCTTGACTAGCTAGAAAGACAGATTGGGGAAAACTCTGTTCTATGAGCAATAGATCATTTACTTTAGGACACTCAGACTTCCTCCATTTCCTAGTAGTCCAGTTTCCAAGCACAGAAGATTCAGCCTGGGGGAAGAAAGTAAAACCCCCGATGCAGCCTTCCCTGAAAATTTTGTAATTCTTAATTTACAGCTCTTTATATATGTGCATTTGTGCATATGTACCTATGTATTTTTAAACAGGAACCCATGATTTATTTGGTCAACTCTAATAATAGGAAAGGAAGTGGTTAGTTCCCCTTATCCCTGTCTATGTTTGCAACCAACTGAAAAAAGAAAATAAAAATACCAACTTCATTACTGAAAAAAGCAATGGAAAACATAGCTTAGATGTGCTGCAACACTGAGCTTCCTAACACTGGACTCTGAAATTCAACAGACTTAACCACCCAGCCATGGAAGTTCTAGATGAGGTATGTCTCACCTGCAAGGGCAGGGCCTACCCTCCAGAAGCAGAGTATAATAGGAGTGCTTTGGCAGATACAAAGAGGAGAAGGAGAAGAGGCTGAGCTATACATGCTCAGCCCACCAGTCAGAATAATTACTTCTCATTCAAAAAAAACCTTAATTTACAAATCTTCTATCTTCTGGGATTTTTTGAAAAAAAAAAATCTTTTTAACAGAAACAGTCTGGACAAGGAAGGAGCCTTCCCAGTTGGATAGACCAGAGACTGCCACTAAGGAGATATGAAAGGCTGAAGCTTAACTTCCCAAGAGAAGAGAAGAAGTAGGTGTCTTTCCTGCATAAAAGCAGCAAGGAGGAAAACTGCAGCCCAGCATATATCATTGCTCCTCCCATTCCTTTGCTACCTTAGTAACGGTTTCTGACAACAATGTGGATGGAATGTGCACTCATGTTAAATTACTGCACTTGCCTGGTATAAAAGACATTTCTTTTATGTGAATTACTGAGAAATAAATGGACCATGGGCAGTATTGTATGATGGCTCAGGAGCTAAACTGCCAGGGATGTGTCTCAACTCCTAGTGCCTTTCTTTATCTATAATAAAGTGAATTATAATAATGCCTATCACAGGGTTGTTTTAAAGCTTAAACAGGTTAATATATCTAAACTACTTAGAATAGTATCTCCAAGTACTCCATAAGTATTACCTATTGTTATTACCTAATTTTCAATTACCCTCACCAAGGAGAAAGTGGGAAGACCTGAACTATACAGATGGGTTTGTTACACTGAAACACACCCACTTAAACTTATATTCCTCGTTTTACAACCTCCTCTGTTTGGAGAACCTGGGGGCTGAACTGGGGTAATAGACGCCAATATATCAGGAAAAATTTACAATAACACCACGGAGATCTGACAGTGCAAAGAGAGACACGAGATTTTGAGAGCACTCTACTACATGTGCATGGGCCATTCTAATTCCCACTTTCTCTCCTTTTTAAAACGGCTATATCCATACCCACCAACTCAGGCCATAGCTCACCCTGCCCCATATGTGAGAGGAGGGTGGATAAAGCAGAGTTTATGAGCATCTAAAGCCAAGGGCTTTTCCCTCCACCAGCTGTCCCATTAACCCAGAATGGACTGAGGGCCTGGGGATGAGATGACACTGACACGGGAGAGAATTTCCTGCCCTGAGGGTTTATGCTGGAGTGTTGGCAGGAACAGTGTCATGGGCAGCATGAGGGCTCCAGGGAGGATATCAGGGCTGAATAAGAAGGAGAACACAATCCCAAATGAGGGATGAGGGGGCCAAATGGCAGGCCAGAGCCAGAGCCAAAGCAGGGCCTGGTGGCCATGGCTCAGAAATAAGAGGAAGAAGGAGTTGAGTGGTCCACTGGGGAAGTATCAGCTGCAGGGCACAAGGGGTTGGCAGAGGATCACCAGCTTCTGCAGTCTTTCAGATGAGGTCCCAGTTGAGAAACTAAGGATCTACGCATCTGGACTAATCAATAGGCTATCACAGAACTTCAGAAGTGGGGACCCACTTGAAAGTTTGAAGGTAGGTTAGTGCAGTACTCTGGTCAACAAATAAATTATCAGGGGCTTCCAAGAGGACCGTAGATACTTTGGTACTGGGTAGAAAACTGAGATGAGGCTCTGTCACCCTAAGAGTTTGCCTTGTTTGGGGAGACAGTAAATTTATAAATATTTGGAATATATAGTGTTAATTAAAAGTATCATGGCTATTACCCTTTATTAAATGCTGACTCTGCCAGGAGTCATGTTAAAACATTCATGTTTATCACCTCATTTAATGAGGTACTTCTATTATCCTTCACTAGATATTATTTTTTTAAGATTTTTTTATTTATTTACTTGACAGATAGAGATCACAAGTAGGCAGAGAGAGGAGGAAGCAGCCTCCCCACTGAGCAGAGAGCCCGATGCGGGGCTCGATGTGGGGCTCGATGTGGGGCTTGATCCCAGGACCCTGGAATCACGACCTGAGCTGAAGGCAGAGGCTTAACCCACTGAGCCACCCAGGCACCCCATATCCTTCACTAGATTTTAAACTCTGCATCTTGGGCCAAAGGAGTTGGCCTGTCCCATTCTCTACTATGTACCCAGAACCAGAAACAGCATGTACCAGTCCAGAAAAAAAATCCTTAATCAATATTTGCTGAATATTTATCTCTGTTTTCAAAATGAGGACACTGAAGCTTAGAAAAGTTAACTGACCTTCCCAAAGTTACATAGGTTACAAGCAAAAAGTCAGAATCCAAACTCAGATCTGGCTGACTCCTAGGTCTGTTTGCTTTTCCATTTTTCTATTCTGTGTATAATGGAAAGAATTCTGGTTTGGCAGTCAGGATGCCCAGCTTCTAGTGCCAGTTCTACCTCTAATTGTACAACCTTGGGCAAATGACTTCACTCACCTGGGCTTCAATTTTATCAACTGCAGATTAAAGTGGTCAGAGAAGCTAATGTCCAAGATTCCTTCCATCCCTCTGGTTCTGTAAGTTCCATGGATCAAGGGAGATGTGGACTTAGGCTCAGTCACAGTACAGTGCTCCTCAGGAAGGAGAGATATAGAAATGTCAGCCGATGTGTGATCTGACCAAAAACTTGGAAAATGTGGGACAAGAAGCTCCACAGTGAATGGAAGACCCATGGAAGTCTAGCTCACCTTCCCATTAGGAAGGTATTTAATCTCCTCACCCCCATGAGGAAGTGCCTGCTGTGGCTCCAACCCAAGGTGGTAGACATCAAGCAGTTCACCACTGGCAGAGCCTCGTGACCAGTCTAGTGAAGTAAGAGAAGATCTCTGATGACTGCAGCTAGTTAATGTTTGGGGGTTACAAGATTTTAAATTCAGAATACTAATTTTGGAAAGATTCACAAAATCCTTTTAAATAAAGTTTTGCTTTCAATTTAGGTTTTAAATACTCTTGCTCAGTAAGTTTCAGCCATTTAAAACACAGTGGCCGAGAAGAATGAACTTTGAAACAACCACACAGTTGCTTTGAATTATGTGTTATGTTAAAGATGCCTGGTATCAGATTTTACAAGGTTTTATAGCCTCAGCTTTAATACTATTATAAAGAATAATTTGTGTATGTTTGTACAGTCTTACTCCCAAGGGATCATATCACTTTCTTCTCAGGGACTCTGTAGCTCACATAGTCTTTGACATCTTTCCTTCTGTATTGTGGCTGCCTTTGTTTAGTGATGGAAGACAAAGGCTGAATGACATGAATAGTGATCTTCACCCTTTGAAGGTCAGGGGCCCCTTCCAGAATTTGGTGAATCAAGAGGGTCATCTCCATTTCTTCTCTCCCATTCCCAAGTCAGTGGTTCCAGGACCCCCTACAGCCCATCAACAGAGGTCTCTAATGCTAGTTTAGAACTTGGACCATTTCAATACCTAGTGCTGAAGAAACTTGCCCAGAAGTCCTGCCCAACAGTGTTTGCCTGACTTTCATTGTTAATGCTTAGCTATGTAGTAGACTGGGAAAGGTAGCTTTTTAGCTGGTTATAATATTACTGAAAAAACTGGGTTCTGTGGCCAAGGCAGAAGAGAGGAATGCACATTGGTTAGGCAACCAGGAGTATGACACACCTACACTGCAAACTTTTGAATTGAAAACAGAATCTCGGGACGCCTGGGTGGCTCAGTTGGTTAAGCAGCTGCCTTCAGCTCAGGTCATGATCCCAGC
>RCUC01147215.1:0-73659 GCA_003697995.1 Taxidea taxus jeffersonii | reverse complement strand
GATAGTTTGACTTCTTCTTTGCCGATTTGGATGCCTTTAATTTCTTTTTGTTGTCTGATTGCTGAGGCTAGGACTTCTAGTACTACGTTGAATAGCAGTGGTGATAACAGACATCCCTGCCGTGTTCCTGACCTTAGCGGAAAAGCTCTCAGTTTTTCTCCATTGAGAGTGAATCTTTCGGTGGGTTTTTCATAGATGGCTTTGATAATATTGAGGTATGTGCCAAAGAGACACATTCTTAACACAAGATTTTCTTGGGCATGTAAAATGTCCAATAATGATGTCAAAAACAATTTGATTTCTTTAGGTAAACGAAGAGAGATAGGAAATCAAAAAAAGAAAGGTACAGTACCTCCTTTTACACCTAATGTGAACACTTGAATTTAAAAGAGATACTACTGGCTTGAAACTTTATTCTTATTCTATAGTCTTTTATTTTTTTATTTTTTTTAAAGATTTTATTTATTTATTTGACAGACAGAGATCACAAGTAGGCAGAGAGGCAGGCGGGGGGGCGGGGAAGCAGGCTCCCTGCTGAGCAGAGAGCCCAATGCGGGGCTCGATCCCAGGACTCTGAGATCATGACCTGAGCCGAAGCAGAGGCTTAACCCACTGAGCCACCCAGGCACCCCTATTCTTTAGTCTTAAAAGTGAAATATGAGACAATTATGAGCAAACTGCCCAATTTTGTTATCATCAATAAATATGTATTTCCCAATGAGGGCATGGCGTTATATGATATACAGTGAGAATTAGAGCTTAATTTACATTAGCTTAAATTAAATTAAATTACATAGGGCCTATACCAGGAGGTAAGAAATTCAAATGCCCATGTCAGCATAAGGAATTCAATCAGATAGTAGCTATTCCCCTGATTAACACAACATAATGGATAAACCTGTCAAATCCCTAAGCCATATACCTGAAACTAATGTAATATTGTGTGTTAGCTATACAAATAAAAAATAATAATGATACTATACTATATATAGGAGAGATGCTAAGAGAGTAGACCTTAAAAGTTCTCATCACAAGAAAAAAAGTGTAACCATGTGTGCTGATGGATGTTGACTAGACTGACCGGGATAATCATTTTGCCATACATACATATATAAAGTCATTTCATTAGAGCACCGAGGTGGCTCAGTTGGTTAAGCTTGGTTAACTCAGTTTTGGCTCGGGTCATGATGTCATGGGTCCTGAGATGGAGTCTAGCATCAGGCTCTGACTAAGCACCGAGTCTCCTTGGGAATTCTCTCCCTCTGCCCCTCACCCCACTCACGTGCGCACATGCATACATGTGCATGCTCTCCCACTCAAAGAAATAAGTATATCTGGGGGCATCTGGATGGCTCAGTCAGTTAAGCGTCTGCCTTTGGTTCAGGTCATGATCCTGGGGTCCTAGGATTGGGCTCCACTTCTCCCCCTCCCTCTGCCTACCGCTCCCCCTGCTTGTGCACACACTCTCTCTCTGTATCAACTAAATAAATAAATAAAATCTTTTTAAAAAAATTAAATAATATTTTTAATTAAAAAATAAAAAATAAAATCATTACATTGTACATCTGAAACTGAAATGCCAATTACACCTCAATTAAAAGGGGGGGGGCACTTGGGTGGCTCAATTAAGCATCTGCCTTCAGATCAGGTCATGATCCCAGAGTCCCAGGATTGAGCAGGTGAGCAGGGAGCCCACTTCTCTCCTTTTCTCTCCCTCTACCCTTCCCCAAGCTCATGCTCTCTCTTTCTCTCTCTCAAATAAATTTTTAAAATCTTAAAAAAAAAAAAAGAGAGAGAGAGAGAGATCAGTCTACTTTGTTGTAACCTCTGGCCAGAACCAAACTTGGCAATTTGTAATAATTAAAACTTAAATATACAGAGAAAAATGCAGGCAGCAACAGAAAAGGAGGGTCACAGAAATAGTTACGTTTAAAGTTCAAGCAGGACACCCAGGAAATTAGGGAAAAGACTCAGGAAAAGATGCATTATGAGGGTGGCACATACATAACAGATGGCTGCCAGCTCCTGCCGGATATAGGTCTTTTCTACCAGACCTTGGGCCTTGGTCGGGCTGACACCATGGTCATAAACTGTAAACTTGGTCCCCATGAGGTTGGATCTAGAATCAAGAGGAAGAAGTTGCCATTAATGATCTATATTTTTTTTCCCACACAAATACAAATCTAGTACAGGTATGGAACAGAATGGAAGCCCATTTGCCTGTTCTCCAAATGTTCACCACTGTTTCAAAGATTTCTCATTAAAATAAGGAAGGGACTTAGATTTTCTATTAACTTCTTTTTTTTTTTAAGAGTACACAATCAATACATGCTCACTGTAAAAAAGATACAGATTCCTCTGAAATTACAGGAATAAAAATATCAGAAAGAGCAGGTGTGATACAAGGCTGCTCTCACCTGAGTTTGCCAATATAACTTTCCCCTTCACGAGATAAATCTGTTGGATCAGTGGAGATAAGGTAGTTGGACGTTTTGCTCTTTTTCCGCTTTCTACCCGCAAGAAGAAATATCTGGAAAAAGAAAAAAAAATGTCCTTCAAGAATATCGAGAGTACCCCTGGGGCCAATAATACATTATATGTTTTATATACAAAAAACAATAAATAAATAAATAAAAAGAATATGGAGAGAACCACCACAGTCTAACAAATGTTTAGCAAGTGCCTATCAGGTACCAAGCAGTCACTCTTTTGGTCTTTTTGTTTTTAACAGGCTTAATTCGCCTTCATTTTTCTTGTGTACAAACTATGTGGTGGCCACAGTTGGAGCCTGGGTCTTCTGCACGGAACCTCAGTGTGGGTCTTTACAAGACGGTCAGTGAATTCCTGAGAGGGGGCTTTGGTGAACATGAACATGGTTTCTTTCCAGAGGTCAGGAGCAGACAGCTCTCAGTCTTGCAGATGCATCCAAAGTGGCCTTGGCGAAGTTGCCGGGGTGCTAGGCAGCCCCCTATGGAGGTAGAGCAGCCCACATGATGTCAGGGCCCCAGGGCCGCGGGTGGGACGCACCAGCACAGAGCTGCCGAGTCCAGTCACCTTACACGGAATGATGTGGGGCTTGCTGATCTCGTTCTCCCAGAGGCCTTGCTGCACTGGGACTAGAGAACTTGGCCAGAATGATGGTCCCATGGATGTCAGGGGCCACCTCACTGAAACACTGAACACCGACCGATGTGTCTGCTGTAATGCCTGATGGCAACAGATGCCTTAAACCTGGTTTGCCTGCCAGGATGGGTCTGCTTTTGCATGGGCATGATCTTCAAAACCACATCCTTGAAGGATGATCCCAGGAAAACCTCAACGATCTGATTCTTTGATGGGCAGGCAGAAGAAATAGGTCTCCTCCAGGGACCTGAACTTCTTGTACTTGGCCAGATAACCTAGGCTGGTAGAGGCATCCTCTCCTCATCCTTGGTCTTGCAGCCATGAACTCCTTGGCCTTGATGGCTGCAGAGGCCATGTGGCCTCCCATCCCAATGCCTCTGGAGGCACCAGTGTCATCTGCCATTTGGTGTTTTCTTGGAGAAGACCAACCTTGGGGGCTTTATCTCCTTTTCTCACCCTTGTAATGCCTCTCAGAATTCACTATCAGGGTTTCCCTACTGTACAACTTTCCAAAATTAGCTGGATTCTCCACATACAGTAGACCCCTTTATCCACCAAGACTCCCAGTGGATGCCTACTGAACACTACAATGTTTTTTTCTGTATGTACATATGACAAAGTTTAATTTATGCATAAGGCATAGCAAGAGATTAGCAACAATAAAGAATAATTCTAACAATATACTATAATAAAAGTTATATGAATGTGGTCTATCTCAAAATATCTCACTGTACTGTACTCCCCTTCTTCTTGTGCTAATGTGAGATGATAAAATGTCTATGTGATGAGACTGAACAGAGGGGGCATTAGGCTACTATCGACCTGCTGAACCTATGTCAGAAGAAGGACCGATCTGCTTCCAGATGTCAGTGACTGCAGGTGACCGAAAGCACAGAAAGCAAAAAATTGGGGGCAGAGGGCTACAGCAACTATGTGCAGCTTTATCCCCAAAACCTCCAGTGGCTTTTTAAAAAAAAAAATCCAATTTGGTGAAGAAGGGTCTTTCCAACTTCAGGAAAAACAGGACATTCCCTAAGCCCCAGTTACTTATCTATAAAGCAGGGATAAGAAAGCCTATCTTACAAGGTTGTGGTAAGGATTACAGGAGATAATATATACATGAAGCATTTAACACATGCCTGCTACATCATAAACACTTAATAAATTAGTGATTATAATAATAATAGTATAAATCATCTCATTTCCATGCTCTTAAAATCAGCCACTTAGGCCCGGTAGCAAAACAAAATACAGCATTCATTGGCAAGTATTAAATTGCCTCAAATTTGTGTTTGAAGTAAATTAGAATTTCTAGAGTGAAAAATATGGCATTCCAGTCTCATGTCCTTCTCTATTTCCAGTTCCTCCTATTCCCTAACTCACACAGTGTCATGTTCCTACCATAATTAAAATAAAAACCAAAGAGCACACAGTAACACCTTCCCCCCACCAAAAAATAGGATAGAGGGGCAAATAATTACACTCAGATATTCTGTTCCATTTTCTTATATTCTGGATAAAGCTCTTTTTCTTTGGAGTGAGGTAGATTTTACCTCTGAGACTCTGAGGTCTTTGAAGACAAAACACAGCACCTGGGAGTTGCTGACTTGATCTGAAACCAGTGCTATTCTCCTATCCTATGACCCTTCAACAATCCGTTCCCACAACATTCTTCCTCTCTTTCTCAAGATCTGTCTTAAGAGTTAATTCTCATACCTTCCGATTTTCGTCCTTTTCCAAGTGCATATAGTAAGTGGGGAAGAGACCCCGATCCATTCCTTTTTTATCCCTGGTTATCCGACACTTGACTGTAATACCCCGAGGGGCAGGACTATATGCAAAGTCCTCTAAGTTCTCCACTTCCCCCAGCTGGTTATCTGTTTGTTGGGCTGCAGTACCCGAAGCTCCTGTATCCTAGAAGAAGAGCCATACACATGAGCAAGAGGAGGTGGGATCACAGAACTTCTTATTCTCTTCCAGGAACAATTAATGGGCAAAATAATTTCATGATATACCCCAATGTGTCTAGTTTTCTGAAGAAATAAGGGGAAACTCTGTGAAGTTAAATAAGTATGTGAATATTGAGAGTAATGAAGGAGCTAAGTACAAAAGTGGGATATGACTTCATAAGAGCTGGCTTGAGACACAATAAATTAGGGAGGTTATGAACTTCAAGTCTAAATTTGAGCTTCAATCTTTTGAAGGAACCCTCATTCAGTAATTGTGTTTAAATACTAGAGATACATTTGGGAAATAGTTAAATTAGTTGCCCAGTAAGAAATTTCTGAACTACGTACTGTGGTTGATTTCTGGCTGGATGCAGAATTGGGTCTCTCTGCCTCCGAATATGGTGAATGAAATAATTTTTTCCCTTCCTCCTCCCCATCGGTATCCTCTTCATCGAAGTTCAAACTACCTGAGATACCTGGCAGAAAGGAAGAACTGTCAAAAACTGCCAACACTGGTTTAAAAAAATAAATTGTTGAACCAAATATAATTTAACTTTCTTGCTTAGAACAGCCCAGCTATTTTGGCTGAAGACAATTCTTTCTTCATATTATCACTTAGATCTATCCCTTGTTTTCCCTTTCCATAAAGGCTTAACATCCAGAATAGAAAAGCACTCCTAATGGGGCGCCTGGGTGGCTCAGTGGGTTGGGGCCTCTGCCTTCGGCTCAGGTCATGATCCCAGGGTCCTGGGATCGAGCTCTCTGCTCAGCAGGGAGCCTGCTTCCTCCTCTCTCTCTGCCTATTTATGATCTCTCTGTCAAATAAAAAAAAAAAAACACACTCAACAACAACAAAACAAATAACCATTTACCCAGAAGTGGGTAAAGGACATGAACAGACATTTCTTCAAAGAAGATACATAAATGGCCAATAAGCGCATGAAAAGATGCTCAACAGCACTCATCTTTGGGGAAATGCAAGTCAAAAATCACAATGAGGTACCACTTCCTAAGCATTGGAATGTCTATTATCAAAAAACCAAAAATAAGTATTGGTGAGGATGTGGAGAAACTGGAACCCTTCCTCAATGCAACCTGTGCATTGCTGGTGACAATGTAAAATGGTGCAAGCACTGTGGAACACAGTATGGTGGTTCCCAAAATATTTAAATATAGAATTACCACATGATCTCAATAATTCCACTTCTGGGTATATACCAAGAGAACTTAAAGCATAGACTCAAACAGATACCTATATACCAATGTTCACAGCAGCAGTATTTACAATATCCAAAAGGTGAAAATGACCCAAATAGCTATCAACTGATGAACAGAT
Organism: Taxidea taxus jeffersonii; assembly: GCA_003697995.1. Classification (NCBI taxonomy): domain Eukaryota; kingdom Metazoa; phylum Chordata; class Mammalia; order Carnivora; family Mustelidae; genus Taxidea; species Taxidea taxus. The sequence continues at coordinate 67,251 of RCUC01147215.1, read as the reverse complement.
AAGCAAATGGTGGTATATACATACAATGGAATATTACTCAGCTTTAAAAAGAAATGGGATCCTGACACAGGCTACAACATGGATGAACCTTGAAGGACCTTATGCTATGTGAAATAAGCCAGTTGCCAAAGAGCAAATATTAAAAAAAAAAAAGTACAAATATTGTATGATTCCACTTATATGAGAAATCTAGAGTAGTCAAATTCACAGACAGAAATTTTGTAGAATAGTGGTTACCAGGGAAGCAGGAGACAGAAGAATGGGGAGCTATTATTTAGTGATACAGAGATTTATTATGGGAAGATGAAAAAGTTCTGGAGATGGATTGTGATGACAGTTGCATAACAACGTGAATGTACTTAATGTCACTGAACTGTACACTTAAAAATGGCTAAAACGGTAAATTTTATGTATAGTTCACTGCAACTTAAAATTTCAATAATCTGTTGATCTCTATATAAGTTACTTTTTGTTTCCCGGCATTTTGTTCATCTCTAGGCTAGTTAACTAGAGTTGGGAATGTTTGAAATGCTATTACCTTGGATTTATGAAGCACCTTTTATAAAAAATTTAAAACTATCTGATTAAAAACTATTTTCTCATTTTATCCTCACATTTATGTGAGTTTGAGGAAGAGTCTGTGGTAGTCTTTCTTGTTTTTTGTTTGCTTTAGTCTTTCTTGTTTTGTTTTTTGTTTATGAAACATACCTAGGGCTAGAACACAGACATAAAATAAAATGTGTTGCATGTTATAAGAAAAGTATGGTACTCAAATTTACATTTAGTAATATCAGGCTAAGGGAGAATCATTTGCCCAAGAGAAAGACCACAGGGCCAACAGCAAAACTAAATTCCTTTTCTCTTTATAGGATAAAGTTATCCCCCATATCCAAATCATGAATTTACAAGTAGACTTAGCAACAAGCAGCATGGCTTTTTTCCTCCAAACCATTTCCTTCCCACAGTCAGCCATCTCACAGGAGGGACAACCATAACCCATTTTTTTTTTTTTTTTTTTTTGTTAGAGAGAGAGCAAGCACAGGCAGACAGAGTGGCAGGCAGAGGCAGAGGGAGATGGAGAAGCAGGCTCCCTGCCGAGCAAGGAGCCCGATGTGGGACTCGATCCCAGGACGCTGGGATCATGACCCGAGCCGAACGCAGCTGCTTAACCAACTGATCCACCCAGGCGTCCCCCATAACCCATTTTTACACAGTTCACAAATATACTGATATTAGCTTTGCTCGGGGACACCCACAGATAAGACAAAGGCCAGTTAAAAAATTAATCTCAAGTGAAAATATATGTCCAGGGGCACCTGGGTGGCTCAGTGGGTTAAAGCCTCTGCCTTCGGCTCAGGTCATGATCCCAGGGTCCTGGGATCAAGCCCCACATTGGGCTCTCTGCTCAGCAGGGAGCCTGCTTCCTCCTCTCTCTCTGCCTGCCTCTCTGCCACTTGTGATCTCTGTCTGTCAAATAAATAAATAAAATATTTTAAAACAAGAAAATATATGTCTACACAAAAGCTTATACATGAATGTTCATAGCAACATTATTCATAATAGCACAAAGTGGAAACAACCCAAAGGGCCATCAACTGATGACAGTAACACAGCAGCAGCATATCCATTAATGGAATGTTAATTTGGCAATAAAAAGGAATGAAGTGCTACAATATGTATGAACCTTGAAAACATTAAGCTAAGTGAAAGGAGACACTCATAAAGGACCACATAGTATGTGACTCTGTTTATATGAAATATTCAGAAGAGGCAAATCCACAGAGACGGAAAGTAAACTGGTAGTTGCCTGGGCGGAAGGGGTCGGAGGAAATCGGAAGTGACTGCTAATGAGTATGAGATTTCTTTTGGGAGTCATGAAAATTTTCTAAAACTGATTGTAAGGACGGTTGCAGATGTCTATGAATAGATTTAAAATCACTGAACTGGGGCACCTGGGTGGCTCATAGGTTAAGCCTCTGCCTTATATTTGGGTCATGATCTCAGGGTCCTGGGATGGAGCCCCGCATCGGGCTCTCTGCTCAGCAGGGAGCCTGCTTCCCCTCCTCTCTCTGCCTACTTGTGATCTCTGTCAAATAAGTAAGTAAAATCTTTAAAAAAAATAAAATCACTGAACTGTTCACTGTTCATTTTGGTTTTTCTTTTTAATTTATTTTTTATCGGGATATAACTGACATATAATGATTTGGTATTTGTATATATTATGATATGATATGATCACCACATTATGTTTAGCATCACTTACCACACACAGTCACATTTTTTTTTCTAAGTTTTATTATAATCACCAGGTCCTCATCACGACAAGTGCATTCCTAATCCCCATCACCTATTTCCCCATCCCCCACCAGCCTCCCTTCTGGTGACCATCAGTTTGTTCTCTGTAGTTAAGAGTCTGTCTCTTGGTTTGTCTCTCTCTCTCTTTTTTTTCCCTTTGCTCATTTGTTTCTTAAATCCCACATGAGTGAAATCATATGGTATCTGTCTTTCTCTGACTGACTTATATCACTCAGCATTATACTCTCTAGCTCCATCCAAGTGATTACAAATGGCAAGATTTCATTATTTTTTATAGGAGCATAACATTCATATTATGTATAATCATATATGAATACATACAATTATATTAATATGTATTCATATAATATACACATTCCACATCTTATTTATCCATTCATCAATCAATGGGCACTTGGGCTGCTTCCATATCTTAGCTATCATAAATAATACTGCTCTAAACATAGCGGTTCCTGCATCCCTTTCAATTAGCGTTTTTGAATTCTTTTTTGCAGTCGTGAGACCGCTGGATCCTAGGGTAGGTTCTATTTTTAATTTTTTTAGGAAGTTAGCTCATACTGTTTTCCACAGTGGCTGTACCAGTTTTCATTCCCACCAACAGTGCCACATCCTTGCCAACACCTGTTGTTTCTTGTGTTGTTGATTTTAGCCATTCTGACAGGTGTGAGGTGATATCTCATAGTGGTTTTGGTTTGCATTTTCTGATGATGAGCGATGTTGAGCATCCTTTCATGTATCTGTTGGCCATCTGGATGTCTTTGCAGAAATATCCCTCATGTCTTCTGCCCTTTTTTTAATTGGATTATTTGGTTTTGGGGTGTTGAGTTTTATAAGTTCTTCATATATTTGGACACTAACCCTTTACTGGATATGTCATTTGCAAGTACCTTTTCCCATTCAATAGGTTGCCTTTTAGTCTTGTTAATAATTTCCTTTGCTGTACAGAGCCTTTAATTTTGATGTAGTCTCAACAGTTTATTTTTGCTTTTGTTTCCCTTGCCTCAAGGCACTTATCTAGAAAAATGTTGCTACATTTGGTATCCAAGAACTTACTACTGTCTGTGTTCTTTTCTGGGATTTTTATGGTGTCAGGTATCACACTTAGGTCTTTAATCCATTTTGAATTTACTTTTGTGATTGGCGTAAGAAAGTAGTCCATTTTCATTATTTTCCACGTTGCTGTCCAGTTTTTCCAACACCATTTGTTGAAGAGACACTCTTTCCCACTGGATATTCTTTCCTGCTTTGTCAAAGATTAATTGACCATATAATTGTGGGTTCATTTCTGGATTTTTCTATTCTGTTCCATTGATCCATGTGTCTATTTTTTTTTCTTCCGTCAGAACCATACCCTTTTGATTACTACCACTTTATAACTTGAAGTCCAAAACTGTGATGCCTTCAGCTTTGCTTTTCTTTTTCAAGATTGCTATGGCTATTCAGGGCCTTTTGTGGTACCATACAAAGCTTAGGGCTGTTCTAGCTCTATGAAAAAATGCTGTTGGTATTTTTATAAGGATTGCATTAAATGTGTAGATTGCTTTGGTAGTACAGACATTCTAACAATATTTGTTCTTCCAATCCATGAGTATGGAATGTCTTTCCATTTCTTTGTATCATCTTCGATTTCTTTCATCAGTGTTTTATAGTTTTCAGAGTACAGATCTTTCACCCCTTTGGTTAGGTTTGTTCCTAGGTATCTTACTATTTTTGGTGCGACTGTAAACGGGATTGCTTTCTTAATTTCGCTTTCTGCTGCTTCATTGCTGGTGTACAGAAATGCAACAGATTTCTGTACATTAATTTTGTATCTACAACTTTACTGAATTTATTTATCAGTTCTAGCAGCTTTTTGGTGGAGTCTTTGGGTTTTTTTTCTTTTTTAAAGATTTTATATTTTTACTTGACAGAGAGAGACACAGCGAGAGAGGGAACACAAGCAGGGGGAATGGGAGAGGGAGAAGCAGGCTTCCTGCTGAGCAGGGAGCCCAATGAGGGGCTCAATTCCAGGACTCTGGGATCATGACCTGAGGTGAAGGTGGACACTCAAAGACTGAGCCACCCAGGTGCCCCTAGGTTTCCTATATATAGTATCATGTCATTTGCAAACAGAGAAGTTTTACTTCTTCCTTGCCAATTTGGATGCCTTCTATTTTTTTTCTGTCATCTGATTGCTGTGGCTAGGACTTCCCATACTATGTTGAATAAAAGGAGTGACAGTGGACATCCTTGTTCTTTTTCCTGACCTTAAGGGAAAAGCTGTTTTTCCCCATTAAGGATGATATTAGCTCCACAGGGTTTTTTTTTTCCTACACGGCCCTAATTATGTTGAGGTATGTTCCCTCTGGCTCCACTTTGTTGAGGGTTTTGTTTTATCATGAATGGATGTTGAACTTTGTCAAATGCTATTTCTGCCTCTATTAAAATAATCATATGGTTTTTTAGCCTTTTTTTATTGATGTGATATATTATGTGGGTTGATTTGCAAATACTGAACCACCCTTGCAACCTAGGAATAAATCCCACTTGAGCATGGTGAATAATTTTTTTAATGTATCGCTGAATTCAGTTTGCTAGTATTTTTTTTGAGGATCTTTGCATCTATGTTCATCAGAGATAACTGTCCTGTAGATCTTTTTTTTTTTTTGGTGGCATCCTTATCTGGTTTTGATATCAGGGTAATGCTGGTCTCTCGGAATGAATTTGCAAATTTTCCTTCCTCTTCTATTTTTTGGAATAGTTTGAGAAGAATAGGTATTAAGTTTGAATAGTTTGAGAAGAATAGGTATTAATAGGTATTAACTCTTCTTTAAGTAGAATTTAAGTAGAATACACCTGTGAAACCATCTGGTCCTGGACTTTTGTTTGTTGGGAGTTCTTGGATTACCGATTCTGATTACTGATTTTTTTTGGTTACTTATTTTCTGGTAATTGGTGTGCTCAATGTTCTATTTCTTCCTGTTTCAGTTTTGGTAAGTTACATGTTCCTAGGAATTTATCCACTTCTTTCAGGTTGCAATTTGTTGGCATGCAGTTTTTCATAATATCCCCTTATAGCTGCTTTTCTGTGGTGTTGGATGCTATTTCTCCTCTCATTTGTGATTTTATTTATTTGAACCCTTTTTCTTTTTTTCTTGACAAGTCTGGCTACAGATTTATCAATTTTATTGATTTTTTTCAAAGAACCAGCTCCTGGTTTCATTGATCTGTTCTATCGTTTTTTTCTAGTTCCTTTATCATTTATTTCTGCTCTCCTCTTTATTATTTCCTTCCTTCTGCTAGTTTTAGGGGTTTTATATGGCTATTCTTTTTCTAGCTTCTTTAGGTATAAGGTCAGGTTGTGTATTTGAGTTTTTTCTTGCTTCTAGAAGTAGGCTATTGCTATAAATTTGCCACTTAGAATAGCTTTGGCTGTATCCCAAAGGTTGTGAACACTGTGTTTTCATTTCCATTTTATTTCCATGCACTTTTTAATCTCTTCTTACATTTCCTGGTTGACCCATTCATTGTTTAGAAGCATGTTATTTAACTTCCATGTATGTATGACCTTTCCAGAGATTTATTTATTTTGGCTGACTTCTAGTTTCATAGTGTTGTGGTCAGAAATAATGCACAGTATGACTTTGATTTTTATGAATTTGTTGAGGCTTGTTTTGTATCCTAATATGTGATCTAGTCTGGAGAATGTTGCATGTGCATTTGGAAAAGAACATGTATTCTGCTGTTTTAGGATCGAATATTCTGAATTATATCTGTTAAATCCAGCTAGTCCATGGTCTCATTCAAAGCCACTGCTTCCTTCTTGATTTTGTGTTTGGATGATCTATCCATTGATGTAGTAGGGTGTTAAAGTTCCCTACTATTATTGTATTATTTTCAATTAGTTCTTTTATGTTTGCTTTTAACGTTTTATGTATTTGGGTGCTCCCAGGTTGGGAACATAAATATTTAGAATTGTTATATCATCTTGATGGATTGTCCCTTTTGTGTCTTGTTACAATCTTTGTTTTAAAGCCTATTTGGTCTGATATAAGTATTGCCCTGGGTCTTCTGGGGGAGGGCACCGGACTTTGAAGGGACTGAGGCATGCATGACTGGGAAGGGGTAGGCCCATCCCAGGCAGGGCTTGGTGTAAGCAAGTTAGGTAGCAAGTGTCAGTGCTGCACTGGTTCCCACAGGTGGCTATGTGCTTACGCTAAGGGGGAGAGGAAGGAAATGGTGCCTGCAAGTATCTCTGTTCTTGAAGGGGTGTCTCCATCAATGCTATCTCTCTGGGAAATGCTCCAAGATGGACAACTAACTTCCCCATTGTGTGCTCTGGCACTCTTCAGATTGCTGTTTCCACTCTGTATGTCCATGGGTTGTTTGCCTGCCTTTCCTCCAAGAGCAGCACAGTGCCCTCCAGGCTCTCCCTGAACCAAGCCCACTGACCTTTAGAACTCCAGGCTTTAAGCCTTGCTGGTTGCAGGGACTCATGAAATTCAGCACCTCTTGCTTTCCAAACCAACTGCTAAGGGGATTTGTTTTCCCCTGCACTTCCCTGTGTGTTAATCTGTCTCTTGCCCTTCTCCATGAGTGCAGCTCCCTCCCCACCACAGCAGCCATGACCCACTTCTCCCCCAAACCATGCCTCCACAATTCCTACCTTCTTCAATTGTGGCCTCTTCTCTACCTTTAGTTGTGGAATATGTTCTGCCAGTCTTCAGATCAACTTCTGGGGTATTCAGGATGATTTGATAGTTATCTAGTTGTATTCATGGGGTGAGGTGAACCCAGGGTCCTCCTACTCTGTTGCCATCTTCCCCTCCTACACCCAATGTTCACTTTTTTTTTCTTTTCTTTTTTTAAAATTATTTATTTTTATTTATTTTTATTTTTTTATAAACATATAATGTATTATTAGCCCCAGGGGTACAGGTCTGTGAATCTTTTAAATAATTTTTAAATTTTTTTATAAACCACTGTTCACTTTAAATGGGTGAATGATATGGTATGTTGATTATACACCAATAAAGCTACTACTAAAAATATTCTTTGGTTTGTGAAGGACGTATTTTCCGTTTTCTAAAATGTTAACCTTTTTTCCTTTTGTAGCCAAAAGGCATAAAACCTCACAATCATGGATATTTTCACTTAGTACTATGTTTGCAAATGCCATTTTTATGCCAAAAACTCAGCTTATATGAATATATGTTTTATGATGGAATTCAAAGATTTCTCCCAAACTTGTAGAAAAAACAAACTGGACCCACTTAAGGGATATAATCTGCCAAACTGACACATCCTAATCTTAGTCAAGAAAGTGCTTAATGGGGTGCCTCAGTTAGTTAAGTGCCTGCCTTCAGCTCAGGTCATGATCCCAGGATCCTGGGATCGAGTCCTGCATCAGGCTCCCTGCTCAGCGAGGAGTCTGCTTCTCCCTCTAGACTTCCCCCTGCTCGTGTTTCCTTGTGTTCTCTCTCTCTCTCTGTCTCTCCCCAAAAAAATAAAATCTTTTTTTAAAAAAAGTGCTTAATGGGTTTTATGGTCAAGATGCAACTTGCTGAGATGTAAAAAGGCATTAAACCACCTGGTACTGAAAGGCCAGTTCTCATAAAAAAAAAAAAACATAGCCATCACTTCATAGGGCAGGGTGGAAGGAGAGACTCGGTATTTACAGTAAGGGATAAAGAAGTAGACTAAGAATCAGAAAATCTAGGTTTGCCACTACTTAGCTAGATGACTTGGGGTAACTTAGCTTCTGATTAAATGAAAGTTGTCTTTGCTCTGATTCCTCCACATCATTCACTTTCTTTTGTCATAACAACAGTGGTAGTAAGATAATAGGGAAATGCCACAATCACATTCCTATTACAGACAGGGAAACAAAGGCAGAGGAAATGAAAGCTGTGTTCCCCCTTTCCCAGCCAGATGTGACAGAGTTGAGATTTAGAACCCAGCAAGAACCTGGGTTTCAGAGTTATGTTCTGACCCCCTTTACCACAGCTGTTGGCACACCCTGCGCTCCTGCCATCTGTCCTGGTTTTCATAGTATATCATGATCTTATACCCAATACCTTTGCACATGTTCTTTCTTCCACCCAAGCGTGTCACCTTACCAGCAGTGTGACCATGGACAAATTACCTATCCTGTCTGAGAGGCTACATCTAATGACAAATGTAATATATATAATTTTCTTATATGTAAATGGAGAGACTAATATGTACGAATGCCCCAAAGTACTGTTATAAATATTTAAGTTTTGTTTTTTTTTTCGTAATCTCTGTACCCATTGTGGGGCTTGAACTCATGATCCCAAGATCAAGAGTCAAATGCTCTTCCAGCTGAGCCAGCCAGGTGCCCCTATAAATTTTAAATTAATTGAGATAATGTATGGCAAGTGCCTGACATACCGGAGACATTCAAAATGTCGGTCTGCAGCTGCTTTGACAGATGTTCCTGTAAACAGGAAGCCATGCATCCTTCCTGGCTCAGCTTAACTGTTCTCTTTTGATGCCTTTCTTGTCCCTTCTCATTGCCCCAGCAATGTAATTCCATTTCTCCCTGGTTTTCACTCTTGCATATACTACATTATAACTCCAGGTCAGGCCACCAGCCCAACCATCTCCTCCAAAAGTCTTCCTGCTTCTACACTTGCCTCGCCCCCACCTTCAACTAATTCCTTATGGTGCAGCATAATTTTTCTTAGTTTTCCCATTAAGCCCAAATTGGGTGATAATATTCCTCAGATCAAATTCCCTCATAGGTTTCAGTTATTTTTCAAATAGAGTCCAAGTTCCTAATATGGCCTATACTGGCCTATATAATCAGAGCCCACTCACCCTTCCAGGCTCACCTCTCTAGTCCCTCTTCCCACCTTATCCGCTCATACTGTGTGCGCCAGCCATTCTGAATTGGCTAGCTCTACCTCCCGCATCAGGCTGTAGCTTAGACGTCACTCTCCCTGGAAAGCTTTCCAAACCTTCAGCTCTGGGTTAGGTACCCCTCTCGATGCTCTCTTGGCTATTTAAGTACATGATGGCTCAATTAGAATAAACACTTCAGGAGGGCAGGACCCTTGTTTACTGCTGTAGCCTATGTGCCTATAACAATGCCCAGTATTTAGTATATACTCAACACATATTTTCTAAATGAATGAATATGTGAATGTGTTTGAATGTATATCTATCTGGTCTACCATTCTGTGGTAGAACCTCCTGATTCACACATTCCAGGCGTACAATGCCTACCTATGACTAAGTAGGCACACAGTAAATATTTATTCATGACTGGGTTTCAGTCTTCTCATCTGAAAAGGGGACATTTAATTTCTTCCCACGAGAAAATCATTTTTCTAAGAAGGAGAGAAAACTACAAGAGCTCTCTGAGATGTACAGGAAAATTTGTGGAAGTGGTAACTGGCAGAAAGTAGGCGCTAGTGAGAAAAGTATTAGCTTAAATATATTTTGATCTCATTTGTATTCCTTTTCAGCCATCACTAGATCAATAAATCTGTGAAATGGAGGCTGAGTAGGGGTGTTGAGTGGCAACTTTGTCAAAAGGGAGTGGGGAAAAAAAAAAAGAAGCGAGTGGGAACTGAAAATAAAATGTCAAAAAGAAATAGTCACATATAGTAGCTAATGCTGCTGATAATTTATATGTAATTATATTATTTTTCTCAGGTAATGGGATAAATACTATTGTAGTTGACAATAATCAATTCTCAAATATTAAAGCAGTCTAATATTGTCACCTCTGTAAAGCCATAAGCCACCTTCCAAACAATTTTGAACCATCTAGATTGTTAACCGACAATGAAAGCAAGGAAAGGAAAAGATTATATGTGGCTAAGATGATTAACTGCCTTACATTCATTACCAATCCTCACCATGTTTTTGGAGAATTTCCTGGAGATCTGGCTTGGACACAGTCTCCAAAGTGCTTTCTCCATCAACACTTTCTTCAGTATCATCTTCTGTAGCAGAGGAGCCTACTGAGAGAACATGAAGTTTGGTTTCCAAATCTTGAGCATCTGGCTTCAAGAAGGCAGCTGGACCATCAATGCCTAGGGTCCAAAAGAAAAGAGAAAAGAGGAAAGTATTATCTGTTATTTGGGTGGGTGGTTTTGATGTATGTGATCAGAATTAAGAATCACCCAAGCATTTCACTTCTCTTTCTTTAACATCCATGTGAATGTTTGTTAATAGAGTAACTCAGACCGGTGTTCATTTTATTAACATGTTCTGACTGTTACTAAATAAAATGTACCTGATGCCATGCTTTAGAAACTAAAGACTGAGACTATGAAAACAAAGTAGGTCCTCCAAAGTTCAGATCCTGTCAACAGCTCACCACCTCACGTGGTCTGCTGAGTCCTAGTTATTGGAAGACTGGGTGCTCTCTACTACTCCTGGTGTCATGGCTAACTCTGCCATGACATGACATTCAAGACCGTAAGTTCCTCAAACAGACCATTCTGGACTAAACCATTTGGCAATGAAAACAACAGCTCTAGGATGGGTACAAACATCAGGGTATCTTCCACTAATTAAACCACTGCTTTTATTCTCACTCTAAGACCCAGAATGTGGTTACGAAAACTTATGAAGATACCTAGTAACGATGCCAATATTGTCCCTCTGGTCCATCTGAGAATCTTCCTGCCTTCTCCTAGCTTTATGAAAACTGTACCCTAGTGGGAAGAGATGCTGCCTAACACACACCATGTAAGATGACATCGTTCTGTGGGGTATGAGGTTCCACCAAAGGAGTTTGCTCCTCGCTACCTCTTGGCTTTGATCGACGAAGCCTTGCTTCTGGATTTGGCTGTACCATGAGTGGCTCAAGGCGCTTTTTTCTCTGCTTCTTCTCCAGGAGTGCTCTCTAGGAAAAAAAAAAAAAAAAAAAAAGTAATACTACAGCTAGGAGAGTTACGACAAGACCTAGCTGCTTTGAATATTTATTGTTTTTCACTAATCCTCACAAACCTCTTGTAAACTAATTTATCCTGCTTGAGACATGGGAAAATTGAGGCACAGAGAGGGACAAGGATTCACTCATTTCATTTAATAAATATTTACCAAACACCTTTAAAGGTCTATTTAAAATGATACAAATGCATCTCTAGCCAAGCTGAGCCCATGATCCAAGTTTACTTAAAACATTTGTAGTATGGTGCCTGGGTGGCTCAGTTGGTTAAGCAACCGCCTTCAGCTTGGGTCATGATCCTGGAGACTCAGGACTGAGTCCCACATTGGGGTCCCTGCTCAATGAGGAGTCTGCTGCTCCCTTTGACTCTCTACCTCCATGATCTCTCTTTCTCATTCTCTCTCTCAAATAAATAAAATCTTAAAAATAAAATAAAATATTTATAGTAATTAATCTATTATTCAAGCATGGTCACAAGCTTAAAATACATGAACGGTTATGCATAAGGGAAAAGATGAAGAAACATAGGAATGGTGATTACTTTGGGTGGCAGAATATGGATTTTTCTCCCTTTTTCTAGTTTTCTTTATTTTTTCTAAACTTTCTTACTTTTATAATTGAAAGAAAAAAATAAAATGTATTATCCTCTAAACCTCAAATTATTTTCCTATTTTAATCAGCTACAGAGCAGTAAGTTTTGCTTTCTTGCTCATTTTTACATAATTAGAAATCTAACAAATCTGGGCCAAGCATAAAAAGGGAAAAAAATTACAGTTGGAACATTCCAAATAGAAAGCAATCAGTGCTGTGGCTAAAAGTGACATTGAGAATATGGTCGCAAAGAAAGTCAGGAAAAAAAGCATGAGAGACTATGAAAAAAAATCCAACAAGATGAAAAGGAAGGTACTAGCACATATATTATTTTTATGCTTTGGAAATAAGGGTTTATAATACCTGGAAATTAATTATGGATCTGGGGTATTTCAGAATAGGAAAATGCCAAGCCCCAAGCTAAAAAATTAAGCCATGATTCTAAACCAAAAATATTATAACCTACTTTATTGTTCCTTAGGCAAAAAGCTATTTACTTTTTTTCATTGATACGGCTTTTTTTTTTTAAAGATTTTATTTATTTTTTTGTCAGAAAGAGCAGCAGGCAGAGAGAGAGGAGGAAGCAGGCTCCCTGCCGAGCAAGGAGCCCGATGTGGGACTCGATCCCAGGACGCTGGGATCATGACCTGAGCTGAAGGCAGCCGCCCAACCGAGCCACCCAGGCGTCCCTGATACGGCTTTTAAAACGTGCTACTAGAAAGAAGAGTCACTCCAAGGGGTGAGACTAGGAAAGAAAATACGTTTTTCCACAATGGGGCTGGTGAAAGCTTGTGGATAAATTCAGAGGACATAGAAGAAACAGAACTATTCTTTGCCCACTTGTGAATAAGAAAAAAGATGAGGGAGCTAATAATGTGCCCAAATGGACTATCCTATCAAGAAAGAATAAAGGTGGGGCACCTGGGTGGCTCGGTCATTAGGCATCTGACTTCGGCTTAGAGTCCTGGGATGGAGCCCCACATCAGGCTCCTTGCTCAGCGAGAAGCCTGCTTCTCCCTCTCCAACTCCCCCTGCTGGTGTTCCCTGTCTTGCTGTCTCTCTCTCTCCCTCTCCATCAAATAAATAAATAAAATCTAAAAAAGAAAGAAAAGAAAAAAAAGGAAGAGAGGGAGGGAGGGAGAGAGGGAGAAAGAAAGAAAGAAAGGAAGGAAGGAAGGGAAAGAAAGAATAAAGTTTAGAGCAAGCTGGGAAGGAATAATTGAAGTTCCTTTCTTTTTTTTAAGATTTTATTTATTTGACAGAGACACACAGAGAGAGGGAACACAAGCCGGGGGAGTGGGAGAGGGAGAAGCACGCTTCTCTGCAGAGCAGGGAGTCCGACTCGGGGCTTGAACCTGGAACCCTTGGATCATGATCCAAGCCTAAGCCAGGCACTTAGTGACTAAGCCACCCAGGTGCCCCAGTAATTGAAGTTTCTGAGATTATTTAGAAACTCATGAATTAATATGAATAGATGGACCTTAATGTAATAGGAACACAAAATACATATTTGGTTACAATGAGCTTCTCCCCACAGAGCTTGCTGATACTGTTCTTCTAGTAACTGTGAAGTTTTGCATAGGGGATATGCTGAAGAGATGGGAAATACGAAACACAGAGTCATGAGAACCACATTTGCTAGATGTGGCCAGTTATCTAGCCTCTGATAGTCTCATAACCGGCAACAACTGAAGAAGCAAAAACACAGGCCACAACTAATCCATTTTGTATGTATAGAACAATGTTCTGTGGACAAGGGGACATCTGGGTCGCCTGGGTGCCGCAGTTAAGTGCCCACCTCTTTTTTTTTTTTTATTTACTTGATAGACAGAGATCACAAGTAGGCAGAGAAGCAGGCAGAGAGAGAGGAGGAAGCAGGCTCCCCGCCCAGCAGAGAGCCCGACACGGGGCTCGATCCCAGGACCCTGAGATCATGACCAAGGCCGAAGGCAGAGGCTTAACCCATTGAGCCACCCAGGTAACCCAAGTGCCCACCTCTTGATTTCAGCTCAGGCCATGATCTCAGGGTCATGAGATGGAGCCCAGCATCAGGCTTCACGTTCAGCCGGGGAGGGGGAGATCTGCTTAAGATTCTCTCTCCCTCTGCCCCTCTCTCCACTCATACTCAGAAGGAAGGAAGGAAGGAAGGAAAGAAAGGGAGAAAGGAAGGAAAGGAAAGAAAAGAAAAGAAAGAAAGGAAAGGAAAGAAAAAAAAGAGGAGAGGAGAAGAGAGGAAAGGGGAGCGGAGGGGAGGGGAAAGAAGGGGAGGGAAGGGGGTCCAGAAAAGGGAAGCCAAAGAATAAGAATTTGGCAGAGTTATCCAATCTGTCTGAAAACAGAAATGCTGAATCTAGAAGACAATTCTACTTACTGGGAAAGCTTATTCTCTTCGTGGATAGGAAACTATATAAGACTTCCTTGTGGCCTTGATGTCCACATAATATATCCCTTGATGATATCCCTTGGGGGGGCGCCTGGGTGGCTCAGTGGGTTAAAGCCTCTGCCTTGGGCTTGGGTCATGATCTCAGGGTCCTGGGATCGAGTCCCGTATCGGGCTCTCCACTTGGCAGGGAGCCTGCTTCCTCCTCTCTCTCTGCCTGCCTTGCTGCCTACTTGTGATCTCCGTCTGTCAAATAAATAAATAAAATCTTTAAAAAAAAAAAAAAAGAGGGGCGCCTGGGTGGCTCAGTGGGTTAAGCCTCTGCCTTTGGCTCAGGTCATGATCCCAGGGTCCTGGGATCGAGCCCTGTATCGGGCTCTTTGCTCTGCATGGGGCCTGCTTCCTCCTCTCTCTCTGCCTGCCTCTCTGACTACTTGTGATCTCTGTCTGTCAAATAAATAAATAAAATCTTTAAAAATAAATAAATAAATAAATAAATAAATATCCCTCGGGACTACTAATTTCATTTCCTCAGATTCCCTGCTTACTAATCAGCCTTCTAATTGTCAATTAACTTCTTAGGTATCCTATTTCTGGGAACAGCGAACCATGACCAGCAGAGATGGATGTATCCTGCAAAAGCTGGAGTTCTCATTGTAAATTAATAAATTAGTGTCCAGTTTCATAACTGATCATTGTGAATTTGACAACCATGAGTTTGTGCCTAAGGACCTGGTTACACTTAGGTTCACTGACAAAACCAAGTTTTTAGACCTGCAAAGGGCAGACTAGACTCTCAGCTGCAGTATTGCAATAGAAATATGTTGCTTTCAGAGCTGTTTTTAAGTGGCACATAAGCCTTTAAATTTCCCAATTCCCTCGGAAACTGAACAATAACTCAAAGAATTCATCTTCTCCAGAATGTGATGGTACATCCTATTATCATTGCATGGGAGCAAAATACTGAATGGTAATTTCAAAATAAGTGAGGAAATAAAGGAGATTAGATGGGGAGCAGGGGTTCTAACAAAGGGCTTCATTTTATAAAATAATAAAGCGCAGGCAAGCCTCAAATTCATGAGGGCCTGACATCACTGATTCTCAATTTTCCAGAAAGACTTCCTAGAGCTGATGGGCTGGTTACAGTCTGACGTTCATGGGATAGACCTGGCTAACCACAAGGTAGAACCAGCAAGATCAGAGTGGCTGCCAGCAATCTAAGAATTTGGCTAAAAACACCGAATCTTCCTGGCACACAGAGTGAGATCGTAAGAGACAAGGCTAAAATTTTTAAAACACACTTTTTAAAATATCAAATTTTTTTTAAAAAATATCAATTCAACATGCCTATGACCACTTCTCTTAGAATGATAGGTACAAATAGATGGGCAACCTGACCCAAAAGAAGTATGTTGTATTTTAATCCATTGCCCACCAGATGGCACAAATGTTCTCCACCTAATGGGCATCTGTGTCTAAGGCCCATCATGGGAGGACTCTAGAAATCTTTATGACCTGTAGCCAGCTAGGTGTCCACATGCCCCGAAAAAATGAGTACCTTAACAAAGCTAGTAAAAATAAAAGCAAAATATACCCAGTGAGAGAATCTTTTCAATAAATGGTGCTGGGACAACTGAATATCCACACACAGAAGACTGAAGTTGGAACCTCATCTCATACCATATATAAAAGTTAACTTGAAAGAACTCACAGGAAGTAGAAGACTCTTAGATGATACAGAAGCAAGTCTTTATAACGTTGGGAAGCAATGGTTTCTTAGATATGACACCGAGAGTGCAAGAGACAAAAAGAAAAAAAAATAAACTAAAACTCTATGCTGAAAATGGTACCATCAAGAAAGTAAAAAGACAACCCACAGAATTGAAGAAAATATTTACAAATAATATATATATATATGTTTTTATTTGACACAGAGCAAGACATCAAGAGAAGGAACACAAGCAGGGGAATGGGAGGGGGAGTAACAGGCTTCCTGCAGAGCAAAGAACCCGATGCCGGGCTCCATCCCAGGACCCTGGGATCATGACCCAAGCTGAAGGCAGACAATTAACAACTGAGCCACCCAGGCACCCCTACAAATAATATTTCTGATAAGGAGCCTGGGTCTAGACTATATAAAGAATTCTTACAGTTTAACAATGAAAAGACAATAACCCAATCTAAAAATGGGTTTTCTCCATTTCTCCATTCTCCAAAAAGAACATACAAAGAGCCACTAAGTACATTTTAAGGCTCCACATCATTAGTCATTAGGGAAATGCAAATCAAGACCACAGTCAGATACCACTTTGTACCCACTAAAATAGCTATAATCAAAGACAGACAATAATAATAAGTGTTGACAACAATGTATAGAAACAAGGCCAAGGACATGGCTGGTGGGGACGTGTACAATGGTTCAGGGACATTGGAAAACAGTCTGGCAGCTCCTTAACATGTTACCAGACGACCCAGGAACTCCACTCCTATTACCCAAGGTATTTGGTATGCTTTGGGGCACCTATACTTAGATATATCAGCCAAAAGAAATGAGAGCATGTCCGCAGAGAAGCTTGTACATGAATGCTCAGAGCAGCACTACAGGCAATAGCCAAAGAGTGAAAACAACCCCAATGTCAGTCAACTGATGAATGGATAAACAACATGTGGTGTAGCCACAACTGGGAATGTTACTCAACAATAAGAAGACCGGAAGTGGGGAACCTGGGTAGCTCAGTGGGTTAAAGCCTCTGCCTTCAGCTCAGATCATGATCTCAGTGTCCTGGGATCGAGGCCTGCATCAGGCTCTGCTCAGCGGGGAGCCTGCTTCCTCCTCTCTCTCTGCCTGCCTCTCTGCCTACTTTGATCTCTCTCTCTCTCTCTCTCTCTCTGTCAAATAAATAAATAAAATCTTAAAAAAAAAAAAAGAAGAAGAAGACCGGAAGTACTGACAGAGGCAACAACATGGACGAACCTCTTCCTAAGTCAAGAAACTGAACATAAACAACCACGTAGCATATGGTTCCATTTGCTACAAGGTCTAAAAATCATTTGTGCACTTTAACTGGGTGTATATGTATAGTCTGTGAATTAGATCTCAATAAAGCTGTTCAAAAACCTATACAGGACAAAAATAGTCCTGTGTAAATTATCTGTAAATCTAGGATTTTTAAACATTAAATCCTAAGATTGTAGTATCAGGAGAAAAAAGACAGATATGAAAGAAACTAACCTACTCAGTACTACTGAAACCTGGACGATGAGTGAGTTAAGAGAAGGGAAATGTCTGTGTGGAAATAAGGTAAGATAAAACTTAGAGCAAGAGTTATCTTGTATGTCTAGGGCCACCCAAGGAAGGGAGTGGCCTAGCCAGACAGTCACCTATCTCA
The DNA here is from genome assembly GCA_003697995.1 of Taxidea taxus jeffersonii. Lineage (NCBI taxonomy): Eukaryota > Metazoa > Chordata > Mammalia > Carnivora > Mustelidae > Taxidea > Taxidea taxus. The sequence goes on along the minus strand of RCUC01147215.1, from coordinate 49,667 downwards.
TTTGTTGCCAGGTGTATCCCTTTAGTAGCGATGAATTGATTATATGATCACACAATGATACTTACCATAAATATCATTTTACAAACTCCACTCACTCTGATTTCAAACTCATCACGCTTCTTTTCTAACTGTAAACTTCCCACACACTTATCTGATAGGATTGTGGTGATCAGCTGATTCTGGTATATAGTTCATTAGAAGTTAGTAAATTAATCCCCAGGCTTAGATTCATCACTTACGATGTTGGTTAATATGAACCAATCCTCATGAGACTTATGAACTTTGGCTGCTTTTAGCAAACCACTTCTCAGCCTACAAAGTTCATGACCAATGACTCTCAACCTGGGGACATTCCGAAACAGGATTCCTAAGAGATTAATCTACTGTATACTTCAGGCAGAGGTGGGGAGAATAATGTTCCCCAGCCTCTCCCACCTCCCCTGACAATCACTGCTAGATTAAGCCAGTCATGGATATGGGAGTGCCTGGTCTTGGGTAGGTTGGCATGCCCTAGACTGAGAGACAGCCTTCTACCAAGATCCTACCAGCCTCTGAGGCCCAGACTGAGCAGCAACCTAGCCTTCCTTAGTGTACCTCCATCTCAGCTCTAATTTCCATACTCTCAGATCCTCACTTTACAGATCAAATAGTGGGACTCACAGAGTTTAAGAATCTTACCTAAAATCACCCAGCTAATTAATGGCAGAGTAAGAAAGGCAATCAGAGTTTTCCGGATCCCAGCCCAACCTTTCATTCATCCTGTAGTGCTGCCTTTGTTCCAGGCCATTTGAATGCTCAGCTTGCATTTGTGGAAATTCCCTTACCCCCTGCTGAGCAACCTCCTTCTTAGGCCAAAGACAGGCTTCAGACTCTCACAGTATTCTCACAGGCTATTTAATACCGGCATTTACACAGCAGGTCCCCAGATTTTTTTTAATTTAAAAAAATTCCTTTAAAATTTTATATCTGGGGACACCTGGGTGGCTCAGTTGGTTAAGCGGCTGCCTTCGGCTCAGGTCGTGATCCCAGCGTCCTAGGATCGAGTCCCACGTAGGGCTCCTTGCTCGGCAGGGAGCCTGCTTCTCCCTCTGCCTCTGCCTACCACTCTGTCTGCCTGTGCTTGCTCTCTCTCTCTCTCTCTCTCTGACAAATTAAAAAAAAAAAAAAAATTAAAAAAATTTTTTAAAAAAATTTAAAATTTTATATCTGTATATTCATTAATTGTCTCTGCAAGAATACATTAGAGTTAGGGACAGTCTCTGGGGGCACCTGCGTGGCCCAGTCAGTTAAGTGTCTGGCTCCTGATTTCCTCACAGGTCATGATCTCAGGGTCATGGGATCAAGTCCCACATCAGGCTCTGCACTAGGCATCAGCCTGGAGCCTGCTTAAGATTCTCTCTCTCCCTCTTCCTCTGCCCTATACTCCTTCCCTCAAAAATAAAAAAAAGTCTGCAGCACTTGGGTGGCTCAGTTGGTTAAGCATCTCCCTTTGGCTCAGGTCATGATCTCAGGATTCTGGGATCCAGTCCCGCTTTGGGCTCCATGCTCAGTGGGGAGCCTGCTTCTCTCTCTGCCTGCCATTCCACCTTGTGGAGAGCTTGTGCTCTCTCTCTCTAGCTCACTCGCTCGCTCTCTGACAAATAAATAAATAAAACCTTAGGGGGGGTTCAAAGTTAGTGACAGTCTCCAGTAAAGAACTAAGCCAAGCAGAGGAAGAGAGGCTTTTCATGAAATAGCTTTTGAGTATTATTGGAATCCTTACCATATGCTTTTATTGCCCATAAAAAAAACATAAGTTTTAAAAATCTGTGCCATATAAAGGCCTACTAAATCCCAACACATATACCATAAACATATTGCATGTAAACTCTCATTAAAAAGAATAAAAATTACCAAATATCTGAGCCACTTTTATTTTTTTCCCAGTGTTAGAAAGGATTGTTTAGGGGTACCTGGGTGGCTCAGTGGGTTAAGCCTCTGCCTTCGGCTCAGGCCGTCGGCTCAGGTCAGGTCTCAGGTTCCTGTGATCAGTCCCGCATTGGGCTCTCTGCTTGGTGGGGACCCTGCTTCCCCCTGCCCCCCGCCTGCCTCTCTGCCTACTTGTGATCTCTGTCTGTCAAATAAATAAATAAAATCTTAAAAAAAAAAAGGAAAGAAAGGATTATTTATTTCACACCACCTGACAACTTTACAGAGAATGTGTGCAGAATGCTAGATGGTTCTCTGCTCACAGGCAGCCCATCCCATGGAGAATGGTGAGACAGCCACCTGTAATTGCTGAGAAGTTTGTTGCCATGTTGCCATTTTCCTAGGTTATGAAAAACTAGATTGGTTTAAAATGTCCCTCAGTCTCTTTATAAAGATTTTATTTATTTTTAGAGAGAGAGTGCAGTAGGGGAAGAAGCAGAGAGAGAATCTCAAGCAGACTCCCCGTGAGTGTGGAGCCTGACACGGGGCTCGATCTCACAACCCTGAGATCATGACCTGAACTGAAATCAAGAGTTGGATGCTCAACCAACTGAGCCACCCAAGTGCCCCTCCCTCAGTCTCTTTAAAGGAAGCCAGGAAGAGGGAGGCTAATGCTGCTATGTTACCCTCAGCAGTGGTTTCAAGGACGTCTATCTATAAAAGCACTATGCCCAGGCTCCCTTGGGATGGGTCACCCATGCCAGGGTCTCCAGCCTTTGGAGCCCCAGCACCCTAGGGATCCCTAAGCCTGGAAGTGGATTTCATCACACACCAAGATGCAGGTGCCAGGCGGTGGGGGCTCCTGGTCCTCCTGGTATGGAGGGTGGGTTTTGCACACCGGACTGTGCGGGCATTTCTGCAGGAGCTCATGGACAGGCAAGCCCTGACCTGTATGTGTCACCTGGACACAGGCAGAGCCTGGGGCGGCTGGGGCCCAGAGGGCTGGGCCCACAGGTCCCTGTCCACACTGGCCACTCCTCTGAGCCCCTCGCAGAGAGGTAGGCGAGGGGGAAAAGCTGTGATTGTCATATGCCCAGCGGGGAGGCTCCAGAGGGCTCTGGACTGGCTGTGGCCACTTGTATTGTTACTTAGACCTTTCAGCCAACTGAGCTAGGTGGCTAGAGCCACACCTAAGCGCTGCTCCTCTCCACACACACATGAGATGGGCCAGGGACTTGAACAGGATGATGGAGGCCATCACAGCCACCTAGAAGCCAGAGGTGTCCTCCGGTGGCACAGACTTGCATACAGGGGAGACCTGTATGCAACGCTCTACTTCCAGGTGCAGGTGAGGAGGCTGGACCCTACCAGCTGGTGACTTGACTGGCAGTGGAATGTAGTGACAGTCCCCACATTAGTGCCATCATCATGAAAGACTTCAAAGGTGCCATGCCGGGGCGGCCACACATGAGCGCGAGTGCCAAAGCCTTCCCTAGGCAGGCATGGCATTCCAACCTGCCAGGCCCTCGCCCTACAGAGGTTGTCCCTGTACCTCCCTGCCCGCCAGGCACCGACCTCTCTCCCACCTTTAAAGCAACTTAGTACACTACAAGTCCCATTAGTCATTCCAACATTAGCATAAATAAGACAAAACTTCAGAGATATGTTTAGGCACCTACAGAGTCTAGACACTTTGTTGATGATCCTACCTAGACAGACTCAAGCTATAGAACGTCCTGAATTAGATAACAAGTACATGAAACTGCAAATAAGAAAGCAATAGATGTAGAGGTTCTAAGCTGACCAACAATGATGATCACAGCAAATGACGATGAACGACTGTTCATTTATTTCTTCCTTCATTCAAATATTTGGGGAAAGATTAGTACGTGTCCAGCCCTGTGCTAGGAACTTCCGACATAATGGTCATCATAAACAAACTTGGCTTCTGTTTTCATGGAGCTTAGTCTAGTGGAGGAAACAAACATAAATCAAATCACTGAAAAACAGAATTAACGTGTAGCTGAAAATTGGGACCAGTATTGTGAAGACAATTGTGCTGTAAGCACTTGAGGTCTCTGAGCAGCCCAGCATGTTCAGATCTGTATTTTAGAATTTATTTATTTATTTTTAAAGATTTTATTTATTTATTTGTTAGAGAGAGAGAGAGCACGAGCACAGGCAGACAGAGTGGCAGGCAGAGGCAGAGGGAGAAGCAGGCTCCCTGCCGAGCAAGGAGCCGGATGTGGGACTCGATCCCAGGACACTGGGATCATGACCTGAGCTGAAGGCAGCCGCTTAACCAACTGAGCCACCCAGGGGTCCCTGTATTTTAGAATTTTAAAAAAATCTTGTACTTAACTGAAATTATAGTGCAGAGAGATACGCAAAGCAGCAGGACCATTACTACATAAAATACAATGTTAACATTCTTCTAATTCTTAGGAAAGATGCCAAGGAATTTTCAGTGATTAGAAATCCAAGGCCAGTTTTATAGCTGTGCTCCTGGAAGCACTTTGGTCTTGCCAGAGCCCAGGGCCTTGGTTTAGCAAATACAATCTCCAGACACTGCTTAGTAACATCAAAGCCTTTTCCTTGCCTGCCTCCATTCCAGGACCCTGATGAGACTTCAGAGTCCACACTCTCAGCATCACAGTCAGTACAGCTGGCCACTTATTTCAAAACAGGAGGGAGACTCCTGATTTACTCACCTGATTATCTAGTTTCAGCTGTCGAAGCTTCATGGTCTCATCTTCAAAGGCACTGTTTAAAAAAAAAAAATGAAAAAGAAAAAAGAAAGGAAGCATGTAAAGAGAAAATCCTGTTAAAATGATATCAATTTCATCTTTTCCATGTATCTACTCCTTTGGGCTGTCTGGAACCAACTGATTCTACCTTAGGGAAAGCATCTGTGTCTAGATGTTACCCACACTGACTGCAGGAGGACTTGCCATCCTTAATGCCACACTTATCCACAGAGGACCTCAGGAGACTGAAGTACCCAAAGAGTTAAAAAAAAAAAAAAAAAAGATGTAGCATGGCATGTGAGTGGCTCAGTCAGTTAAGTGTCTGACTCCTGATTTCTGCTCAGTCATGATCTCAGGTTGGTAAGATCAAGCCCCATGTGGGCGCCACACTGGCCATGAGGCCTGCTCAAGATTCTCTCCCCATTTCTCCCTATCCCATCCCTCTCCCAAATAATTAAATAAATCTTTAAAAATAAATGAAAAATAAATAAATAAATAAAAGAGGTAGGACACAGACCCCCATGCATGCAGGGATTTTTTTTTTAAGCCGTATGTTGAGTACTTACTATAGGCCAGACACAGTGAAGTATCTTGTGTGCATTTTATTAATTCCTCAAAACAACCCTCTGAATTGGGTACTATTATTTTTCACACCTTGAAGCTGGAGAAACAGGCTTGGGAGGGCTATGCATAAGGTTAAACAGCAGAAAGAGACTGTAATCCAGGTCTCCTTCCAGAGTTTAAAGTCCACCTAAAATTGAAATACATTTGTCTCCTTTTTTGCAACTAGTTCTAGGAAAGAGAGAATGAGAACTATAATGGGGCTTGGGGCAGGCTGCTCCCAGGTATGTCAAAGTGGCACAGTGATAATTCTGAAAGAAAGTTTACTTGAGAAACAACCAGTGTAAGCACATTCTGACCCTCCTCTCTGTCCCCTTGAAAGCAGGAAATAAATTTCCCATGTGACAGGTGCCCTCCCTGCCCCAGGACGTAAAGAAACATCCTTATCACTAGAGATAGAGAATTCGAAGCCTAGAAGTCAGTGTACAGAAACTCTGCTTAATTTCTTCACTCATTAGTACCCAAGACTAAGTTTCTTTGTCTTGTCAGTACTTCACAAATTTATTGTTTCTGTTTCTAAAAGGTATATAAACCACTCGTTTTGGTTATTTCTTAGGTCCATATCTATAAGACCTCCATACCTACAAAATTATAATTTTTTTCTCCTGTTAATCTGTCTTATGTCAATTTAATTATGAGACCAGCTGAAAGAACCAAGATGGACAGGGTAAAAATCTCCCCTACCCCAACAACTATGTATAGTATCTTACTACAGCTCACTGATTCCCTTAAGATCTAGAAAAGTCATTTAATTTACTTTTCAAGTTTGCCATTAATAAAACATGATGCCAGGGGGCACCTGGGTGGCTCAGTGGGTTAAAGCCTCTGCCTTCAGCTCAGGTCATGATCCCAGGGTCCTGGGATCGAGCCCCGCATTGGGCTCTGCTCAGCAGGGAGCCTGCTTCCCTTCCTCTCTCTCTGCTTGCCTCTCTGCCTACTTGTGATCTCTGTTAAATAAATAGATAAAATCTTAAAAAAAAATAAAAATAAAAATAAAACATGATGCCAGTCATGCAAAGACACTCTAAGTATGGATGAACAGACAAGACTTAACATCACCAGGAGACAGATTTGTTTGACAGAAGAAAACAATGATGACAAAAATAGAATCAAATTACTGTCTCTAAATCCTTTTGAACTTTTCAAAAACTCTCTCAGAAGCTAGTTCTAATTTTTGAAAATTTTCTAATTTAAGATTTTATTTTGTGACTCAGCATTCTTGGAAAGAGTACAGTACGAAACAAGGCAGAAATGTTTCTCAATTATTATTATTTGTAATAACTATTATTTGTATTATAAATTTTTACTGGGAGCTTATTGTCAGAAAAGCTATAAATACAAGGTCCTATTTAAGAAGACAGATTCCGGGACGCCTGGGTGGCTCAGTTGGTTAAGCGGCTGCCTTCGGCTCAGGTCATGATCCCAGCATCCTCGGATGGAGTCCCACATCAGGCTCCTTGCTCAGCAAGGAGCCTGCTTCTCCCTCTGCCTCTGCCTGCCACTCTGTCTGCCTGTGCTTGCTCCTCTGCTCTCTCTCTGACAAATAAATAAATAAATAAATAGTCTTTAAAAAAAAAAAAAAAAAGAAGAAGACAGATTCCATGGCTACAAAAGGAAGCATGGCTTTTCCTGCATTTGAGGTAAAAAATACCAAAGCATCTATCCATGGCTTAATGGTTTACCACTACCTTCACATATTTTAGAAGGTGCATTTTAACAATGCATAGCAACTTGAAATTTATGTACTATCTCCAAGGCTCCTCCCACCTACTAATCTGTAAGCAGATTTAATAACCCCTTAGACAAAGATATAGATGACATTCTGGTTCTCTGACAGTTCCCCTCTATTATTTTCCTTATAAACTATATGCTTTAAAAAAAAAAAAAGCTGGGTATTCAAAATAAATCATCTCCTTTTCCCAGTTCAAAAGACAGACAAACAGGGGTACCTGGTGGCTCAATCGGTTAAGCATTAGACTCTTGAGCTCAGCGTGGTCTTTTTTTTTTTTTTTAAAGATTTTATTTATTGAGAGAGAGAGAGAGAGAGCATGAATTGGGGGGTGGGGAGAGGCAGAGGGAGAGGCAGACTCATTGCTGAGCCAGGAGCCCAATATGGGGCTCAATCCTAGGACCTGGAGATCATGACCTGAGCCGAAGGCAGACACTTAACCATCTGAGCCACCCAGGCACCCCTCAGCTCAGGTCTTGGTCTCAGGGTCATGAGTTTGAGCCCTATATTGGGCTCTGCTCTGGTTGTGTAACCTACTTTTAAAAAAAAAGGGAAAAATAAACAAATAAAAATGACAGATATAACCATGCCTTGACTCTGTGGGCCCCTAACCATTCTCCTAGATATGTTCCTGTTTTCCTTCGTGTTTTCAATCCTCATTCACATATTTTAAAACCCCAGCTTTATGAAGACAGTGCTAGAATATTGTTAGTATTCAGTGGATATTAGTATAAATTTGAAAAAATTCTACATAAAACAACTAAGATGGGGCGCCTGGGTGACTCAGTTGGTTGAACGTCTGACTCTTGGTTTGGGCTCAGGTCAAGATCTCATGGGTTGTGGGGTGCCTGGGTGGCTCAGTGGGTTAAGGCCACTGCCTTCGGCTCGGGTCATGATCCCAGGGTCGTGGGATCGAGCCCCACATCGGGCTCTCTGCTCAGCAAGGAGCCTGCTTCCTCCTCTCTCTCTGCCTGCCTCTCTGCCTACTTGTGATCTCTGTCTATCAAATAAATAAATAAAATCTTTAAAAAAAAAAAAAAAGATCTCATGGGTCATGAGAACCCATTGGCCTGCATTAGGGCTCTGCACTCAGCGGGGAATCTTCCTGCAGATTCTCTCTCCCTCTCCCTTTGCCCCTCCCACCCCGTACTCTCTTTCTAAAACAAATAAACCTTTTTCTTTTTAAAGAAAATGACTAAGACAAAAAATTATGAATATAAATATGTATAGGAAAAATGATGAATATACAGGAATGGGTAAGGTGGAATAAAAATGTACTGTTACGTACTAGTATTTTCAACAGTTACTGCTATGAATCTTGTTTTTCCTCTACCTCACTCTGCTCTCAATACTACATCACAATTGCAAAATCCCCTGGCATGGAAAAGAAATCATCCTATCCCACCCCCTTAGCGCCTCACACACACACACACAAGGTTAAAAACCTCAATCACCGTAAATTCTGACACACAACTAAAGTCCTCAAACATTTCTCTTGAGGCCTCTAATAGTGAGGAAACCAGCTGTATCTTCAATGCCTATCCTGACACCACTTAATTCCTTTCATCAAGCCTGGGCAAGCTGAACAGACAATTTAAATAAACAGGTTTTGTTTTGACCTGAACAAGAGAGGCACTAAAAAGATGCTACATCATTGTAACATGTAGATACCCACTATACATCAAAGCTACACTTTCTTTGAGATCTAGCTTTCTATTATAATTTAGCAGAAATAATTTATTTTATATACTTATATTAATCTAAACTAGAATTTCTAGTCTACCCTGGAAAATGATCTTACTAAATTTGCATTTCATCCTTTAATATTCTCTTTTCTTTCCAACAAAATTGTTGAATAGCAAGCCTAAGCCTAGTCTCCATTATATATGGGAGCATCATATATATAATATCATGTAGCATAATATATATTTAACATATATAATGCAAGGCTCACCACAGTAAGGATAGTCACCGTATCCGTCACCAGAAAACATTATTACAATATTACTGGCTATATTCCCTATGCTATACTTTTTATCCTCGTGCCTTATTTTATAACAGGATGTTTGTATCTGTGAATGCTCTTCACCTATTCACCCTATTATTTCTTTAATTGAAAGGATTTTTGAGATAATATATGTGTTAAGAAGATTGTTGGTGCCAAATCCTTTTTGTATGATTTTTTTCTCTTGCTAGTGTTTTTCTTCATTGATTATAAAAACAATGCATACTCATTTTGTAAATTTTGAAAAAATTTATAAAGAAAATGAAAGTCTTCATAATCCTACCATCTTGAGATACAATCTCTGCTAACAAGGAAACAAACATCTTTAATGAACATTTTTATAAAGTTTTATATATTTGAAATAATATTTATGCTTTTTGTACCATTTAAACTTAAGATTATATAATAAACATCTTGTGTTATTATATAGGTTTTTGAAATATAATATTAAGTGGCTATATAATAGTCTATCACATGGACATACCATAAATTTTTTTCTTCATTTTTTTATTGTGGTAAAAACAGGTACCATAAAATGTTACATTTTAACCATTTTTAAGTGGACTGTTCAGTGGTATTAAGAACATTTACACTGTTGTTTGCATACAAATTTTTATAGCAGCATTATTCACAAGAGCCCAAAAACAGAAACATCTCAGGTGTCTATCAACTAATGAACAGGTAAACCAATCTGGTTTATTTATACAATGGGGTATTATTCAGCATAAAAAGGAGTAGCTACTGAAATATGGGAGAACCTGGAAAACATTATGCTACATGACAGAAGCCAATCAACAAAAGACCACACATATTGTATGATTCCATTTTTTTTCAAGATTTTATTTATTTGACAGAGAGAGAGAATGAGCAAGCGGAGGGGCAGCCAGAGGGAGGAAAAAAGGTCCTGGGATCATGATCTGAGCTGAAGGCAGACGCTTAGCCAACTAAGCCATCCAGGTGCCCCTATATGGTTTGGTTTTTTGAAATGTCCAGAACAGGCACATTTATAAAGGCAGAATGCAGATTAGTGATTGCTTATGGTCTTGGGGGGATGAAAGTTAGGGGATGATAGCTAAAGGGGATGGAATATCTTTTTAAAGTGATGAAAATGTCCTAAAATTAACTGTGGTGATGGCTGCACACTTTAGTGAATATATTAATAACCAATGAAGTGTGTCTATTTTAAAGGGGGTGTATTATATGGTATATGAATTACATTTCAATAAAGTTGATATTATTAAAAAAAAGTCCATGAGTCTATACTAATTCTACATAAATAAATGGTATAACAAAGATCTTTGTTACAGAATAATGCCAACTAATAAGTATAGAATGAATAATAGAAGTAGGCTATCATGACTTTATAACTACCATATTAATAATTGACTCTTGCAAGAAACATTGATGGATCCTATAACCACTGAGTGAAGCAGGGTAGTCAACACAATCTCAAGTATCTCCCCCACAGATTATATTAATTACAAAGAAGAAAAAGTAACATTACAATGAAGAAATCTGGCAGGTATCACCTTAACCAAATGAAGGGATACAGCAACTATGAGGGGACACACTGACATATGGTATTCCCTGATGTGATGTACTGAAAAGAATACAATATGATATATGCAACATTCCTGCCAACAATGTTTGCCCTAAATCTATTTAAGAGGAAACAAACTAAGTGGAGGGAAATTCTGCAAGACAACTCTCACGATTCTTCAAAAACATCCTTACCAAGAAAGATGATAAAAACAGCTCTAGGTTAGAGTGGAGGAGATTTAAGAGATTTCTGGCAAGAAAATATAACACAGAATCTTTGAATCATGGATCAAAACATACAGTGAAGACTACTGTGGGTGCACTGGAGATATATGACTATGAATGGCACATCAGACCAGGATTATCAGTATATTCATGTGAAGTGTCCTACATGTGATAAAAGTATTGTGGTCTTGTAGGAGTGCGAATAAGGTAGAAATAATGAGGGAACAGGAACTGGGTAGTATGGATAGGGGAGCCACATGTCTCTGAGTATCCATGAGTCCATAATGATACAGATAAATGAATGAATGAATGAATGAATGAATGAATAAACCAAGAAGAAGGTACAGCTCTTCCTTACAGAAAAAACATCCAATTAAAAAAGATAAAAGGAATGATGGAAATAGAAAGTCACCAAAGCCAAACACCCCAGTAGTAATTACTATAGGCAAGAATCATTAATGGTTGCTAAAATTAGTAGGTGAAAATATGATGAGAAATAGGATATCTGCATAGTCTCAAGGTATCTTCCCATAAGATAATTACTAATTCCAATGGGAAACATTAGAAACTTCACAGTGGAGAAACCTGGAAGACAGGACCTTAACTAAGGGATTAAGATTAACATCACCAGTAAGAAGACAGAATAACGCCAATGCTCCTCCCGATCTGATGTGGCAAGGAAGGTACAGAATCATGTTGGTGATATTCTTGCCAAAAATGTACAACCTCAATTTAATCATGAGCAAAGAGCAGAGAAACCCAATCCGAGAAACCCGCCAACAAAATAAAACGGCCAGTTCTCTTCAAAAGGGTTAAGATCAAAAGGGACAAAGGGGAGTGGGAGTTACAGATTCTAGTTAGGGGATGAATAAGTCACAGGGATGAAAGGTCCAGCATAGAGAATGGAGTCAGTGGTACTATAACAGCCTTGTATGGCGACAGACAGGAGCTACGCTGGTGGTGAGCAGAGCACAAAGTTGTTGAATCACTATATTGTACACCTGAAACTAACGGAACACTGTGTGTCAACTATACTTTGGTTTTTTAAAAAAGCCTCAGGATCAGGAAAGAAAAAGACTGAGACACAACGCAGGTTGGAGAATACTAAAGAGAGGTGACAACTAAGTAGACTACAGGATTCTGGATTTGGATCCCAAACTGTTAAGAGACATTAGTGGGGGACACCTGGGTGGCTCAGTGGATTAAGCCGCTGCCTTCGGCTCGGGTCATGATCCCAGCGTCCTGGGATCGAGTCCCACATCGGGCTCTCTGCTCGGCAGGGAGCCTGCTTCTCCCCTCCCCTCTCTGCCTGCCTCTCTGCCTGCTTGTGTGATCTCTATCAAATAAATAAATAAAATCTTTAAAAAAAAAAAAAAGAGAGACATTAGTGGGAAAACTGACAAAACTCCAAAAAGACCCGGGGATTAGTTAATTGGACCAAATCAGTATTGACGTCCCGGTTTTGGTAACTTACTATGATTATATAAGATATTAACATTAGGAGAAACTTGGTCAAGGAATTCTCTTACATTTTTACAACTTCTTTGTACATCTAATTTAAAAGGTTGTTTAAAGTGAGATACTAAAAAATAATGTTAATAAGCGGTGACTCTAGGTGTAGGGCATAGGTTATCAATTTACTTTTCTTGCTAGATTTCGGCATATTAAACTTTTTTCAAAATAAGAAACTAGAGGGAAAAAAACAGGGAAACAGACATTTTGTGTAATGCGCATTTCAGAGTACACTTAAAAATCCACATGCCCTGGGGCGCCTGGGTGGCTAAGTGGGTTAAAGCCTCTGCCTTTGGCTCGGGGGTCATGGTCTCAGGGTCCTGGGATGGAGTCCCGCATGGGGCTCTCTGCTCAGCGGGCAGTCTGTTTCCCTTCCTCTCTCTCTGCATACCTCTCAGCCTACTTGTGATCTCTGTCTGTCAAATAAATAAATAAAATCTTTAAAAAAAAATCCACATGCCCTTTAATCTAGTACCTAATTTGCACACACAGTATGTGTGGAATTTCTAAGGAGATAATATGGAACAATAATGAAATTTGCCCAGATAAATGTCTAAGACACTTAGAGCTTACTTTAAAACATTATTCACTAAATTGCTAGAGTCTAGAGTCTAGAGCTGTACACAACAAGCCATGTTGCCAAATAGTTTGAAGAATTTTTTTTTGAAGATTTTATTTATTTATCTGACAGAGAGAGAGAGAGAGCGAGTGCACAAGCAGGAGGAGCAGCAGGCAGAGGGAGAAGCAGGCTCCTCCCTGAGCAGGGAGCCCAATGCAGGGCTCCATCCCAGGACTCTGGGATCATGACCTGAGCTGAAGGCAGATGCTTAACCAACAGAGGCCCCCAGAGCGCCCCAAGTTTGAAGCATTTAATAACGTTTCAATGACCTACTAGAGTCTATGATTACTCTACATTTTTAACATTCTTGTCAATTTCTCTCAGCATGCCAAAAAAAGAAAAAGGAATAAATTTTCTAACACAAAAATCCATTGCTGCTATCCAGTCAGTCTTCTTGCTGCCTCCTACATGGGGCCAGATAATAAGGATGCTGTAATCAGCACTTAGCTGCAATTTGGCCAGTGATACAGGAAGCGAAACAGCCTCCTTCTGTGGTACTGGAGGGAGTAAACATCATCCTTGCCAGGAATGCAGCCTGCTAAGACTTGCATAACTGAAGGCTGTGAGCAGCTCATGGCTTTTCTCATAGTAACTTGAGTGAGCCCTTCCTTTACTGATTATAATATGGCTTTATAACATCACAAATGATACTTTTTAGTCTCAGGAATTAGTTAAGAAGAGAGAAGGAAAGGCTTACCCTATTTTATTTAAATAAATGCAATAAATGCCAATGTGGATTGAGAAAGGGGACAACTTAGAAGGCAATTCATTTACTTTAGTTAGAGAAATTCCTAACTGTAAATCTTTAGTCATTAGCTGCCTGTATGAAGTTACAATAAAAACAATTTATGAAACTCTGGTCCAACTCAATCAGAAATACATGTGCTATGTGTGATAATGAATTATTAAAAAGGTGGTATTACAGGGTGCCTGGGTGGCTCAGTGGGTTAAAGCCTCTGCCTTCAGCTCAGGTCATGATCTCCGGGTGCTGGGATAGAGCCCCACATAGGCTCTCTGCTCAGCAGGGAGCCTACTTCCCACTCTCTCTGCCTGCCTATCTGCCTACTTGTGGTCTCTCTCTCTCTCTCTGTCAGATAAATAAATAAAATCTTAAAAAAAAAAAAAAGAAGAAGAAGAAGAGTTGTCAAAGTAACCCTTTTTTTAAAAAAAAAAGGTGATATTACAGTAAAGATGAAGGGGAAAATGTTGAGTAACTGAAGACAAGTAATTACGTAAAGCAATGTCATTTTTTAATTCTTTTTTTTAAAGATTATTTATTTATTTCTTTGATAGAGAGTACAAGTAGTCAGAGAAGCAGGCAGAGAGAGAGAGGGGGAAGCAGGCTCCCTGCTGAGCAGAGAGCCCGATGCAGGGCTCCATCCCAGGACCCTGAGATCATGACCTGAGCCGAACGAAGGCAGAGGCTTTAACCCACTGAGCCACCCAGGCACCCCCATTTTTTAATTCTTAAATCTAGTCATTATTCATACTTAATCAAAGATTTGACTCCCACTTCTGGGAGAAAAACCGTAGCTTTGATTATGCCTTTTACTTAAATACACATACTAAAAATCAGCAAAATCAACAAACTGGACTTCATAAAAATAAACGTTTAGTGAGACTACATCAAAGTAAAAAGTTTCCTCACAGCAAAGGAAACAATAAACTGAGGAAAAATTTGCAAATCATATAGCTGATAATGGGTTGAAATCCAAAATATATAAAGAACTCATATATAAGCCCCCCCCACCCCGCCAAGAATCCGATCTGAAAACAGAAGATCTGAAGAGACATTTTTCCAAAGACAGACAGATGGCCAACAGGTACATGAAAAAGTGCTCAATATCATTGATCATGAGTAAAATGCAATCAACACCACAGTGAGAGATCACCTCACACCTGTCAGAACAGCTAGTTCTCTCTGTGAGAAGGAAGGATGGATTATAAAGGGTCAAAAGGAAACTTTGGGGGTTCATTATCTTGACTGTAGTGATGGTTGATGGTTTCACAGGAGTATACAAATGTCAAAACTCATCAAATGTATAGTTTAAGATTTTATTAGACAGACAGAGATCACAAGTAGGCAGAGAAGCGGCGGAGTGGGGGGGTGGCAGGCTCTCTGCCAAGCAGAGAGCCCGATGTGGGGCTTGATCCCAGGACCCTGGGATCATGCTCTGAGCCAAAGGCAGAGGTTTTTAACCCACTGAGCCACCCAGGCACCCCATACATGTACAGTTTATTTTTTTTTTTTAAGATTCTATTTATTTATTTGACAGACAGAAATCACAAGTAGGCAGAGAGGCAGGCAGAGAGAGAGGGGGGAAGCAGGCTCCCCGCTGAGCAGAGAGCCCGATGAGGGGCTCGATCCCAGGACCCTGGGATCATGACCCGAGCCGAAGGCAGAGGCTTTAACCCACTGAGCCACCCAGGCGCCCCTACATGTACAGTTTAAATGTGAGGTTTGACATGTCAATTACACCTCAATAAAGCTGTTTTTTAAATCCACCTACAAAGGGAGTTAAACAATAATTCAGCCCAGTTCCGACTACAGCATGAGTGTCAACATAATGTTATACCAATGCAAACTATATATATTAAGCTTTTACAAACTACAATGATGAAAAGTCTCCAACACATTCAATGTTAAATCTAACTGCAATGTGTTCCCACACACATACTTCAGGCTTTTTATAAATATTTGGAAATAAAGATCTAAGATCAGGCTTGCCTCAAAAACATGCACAATAAACAAGCATGCAAGTTGGACGGGCCCCTGCGGGCTCAGCTGGAAGAGCAGACTCTTGATCTTAGGGTCATGAGTTCAAGCCCCATATCGGGTTGTAGAGATTACTTAAATAAACTTTAAAAATTTTTTTAAAGATTTTATTTATTTATTTATTTGACAGAGAAATCACAAGTAGGCAGAGAGGCAGGCAGAGAGAGAGAGGGGGAAGCAGGCTCCCCGCTGAGCAGAGAGCCCCATACAGAGCTTGACCCCAGGACCCCGAGACCATGACCCAAGGCGAAGGCAATGGCCTAACCCGCTGAACCACTTAGGCTCCCCTTAAAAATTTTTTTTAAAAAGCGTGTAAGTTGGAGAATAAAACATATCATATGAATTAGGTTTCTGCTACTCTGTTACTCCTCTCTCAAGAGGGTCCAAGGGCCACACAGAGGTCTTTTCTCATTCTTCTCTCCAACTGTACTCATAAAAATACAGGTGCTCCCTCTCTTCCTATTACAGAAGAAGACATTCCTCCCCATAAAGACACTCTGATATTGGTGAACTGATTCTGGCCCATTTCCCTAGAATTACAATGAATACTGCTCCTGCATCTTCAGCCTCTCCATCTCTAGTAGCTTATTTCCTCGGCTCATAATCATTCTTTAAAAAGCTGCCTTCCCAGGGCGCCTGGGTGGCTCAGTAGGTTGAGCCTCTGCCTTCGGCTGGGGTCAGGTCCTGGGATCAAGCCCCGAATCCGGCCCTCTGCTTGGCGGGGAGCCTGCTCCCTCCTCTCTCTCTGCCTGCCTCTCTGCCTACTTGTGATCTCTGTCAAATAAAAAAATTTTTTTAAATCTTGAAAAATAAAATGTTTCCATAAAAAAAAATGCTGCCTTCCCAGACCTTATCTATCTATAAAGCTATGAATCTATCTCCATTTCCCATCATTATCAAATAACTTCAGGATAATCAACACTCCCTGTCACTATTTCAACTATAATTCACTTCTCAACTCATTGCAGTCTGGCTCTATTTCCTCATTCTCCTGAAACTCTTCCTCTAATTGCCAAAAATAATAGCTTGTTTTCACCTTTCATTCCTGCTTGACTTGCTTGAAGTATTTAACAAAAATAACCACCAGCTCCTTACTGAAGTTCTCTCCTCTCTTGAAATCCCTTTGGTTCTACTCTAACCTAACTGCTCCTTTCACTAAGTTTCAGTCAGCAACTATTAAGTGTGTCCTACATACCAGGCACTGAGGTAGGCACTAAGGATATAGGAATGAACAAGGAATTAGTCCCAGCCATCACAATACTTATACCCCTTTACTTTCTGTCCTCTTCCATTGACCATTATTATAGTCAGGATTAGATGCTGATCTACAGGCCTAGCCTATGTCAGCTATCTATCACCATGACTGAGAACCCCAAATCTTTATCTTTGGCAGGCACACTAAATTTAGCCCTAATATCTAGTTGACCCTGAACAAAGCATGCATGGGGCGACTCCAACCAATGCTGGTAAGAATAAGAACCAAACTGAGGTCTCAGAGCTGCCTTCCAGCCCAGTTTGCAGTTAAAGGGATCAAACAAGTGATCTACCTTTAAATAAACAGACTGAGAAAAATGAACAGTCTTCATGGAAAAATAACAGAATCCAGAGTCTTTACAATGTGCCGTGCATAGTGTTCAGAACACAATAGAAAATTATTCTGGGGCGCCTGGGTGGCTCAGTCAGTTAAGCATCTGCCTTTGGCTCAGGTCATGATCCTGGGGTTCCAGAATCAAGCCCCGCATTGAGCTCCCTGCTCAGTGAGAAGCCTGCTTCTCGCTCTCCCACTGCTTGTACTTTCTCTCTGTGTCAAATACACAAATAAAATCTTAAAAAAAATATTTGAAAAGTGATTCCAAAGAAATTTCTTTTTCCAAAGGAAAAGGAAAAACATGATATATCAGTAGGAATTATCCAATCTGAAGAACAGGGAGGAAAACTGTTTTTAAAAACATAAAGAGAGAGGAACCATTTTCCAGATTTAAAAAGTTTTAAGTATATCTGTGCCTTAGTAAGAGGGCCTAGTCCATGCTTCCCTTCTTAACTTAGGAATCTTGTGGTGAGCATTACTTATTACTCTGAGCTCTCACTTTGGCTGTGTTCCACAGCCTATAAAAGTGCTATGGAGTAATGCTCTTTAAATAAAACATATATATTGATTAAATAAATAAATAAGTATCTTGGTACAGCTTCACAGTAAATCTGTGATAAATGAAACATCTCTTTAAAACTCATTGTAAAAAAAATCTTCTCAATGGGAATAAATGACCTAACAGTGAATAAACAGCCCCTGGAAATCTGAAAAAACAAAACCTAAAACAAAACCACATACCCCTAAGCTCAATTCTCACTTTTTATACGAAAAAGTCCTCAATGTCTCAATAATTTCCTCTGTTCTACTTCAACTCTAAACATTTTAAAATATACTTACCCTAAATATCCTGTTTATGTCTGTTTCCTATCCCCCATTAGAGCAATGACATTCAAAAACTGGGAAAGAGTAAGAACTTTATGATTCAATGTGATTTAGCACACAAACACATAATACAAATACACACATACGTGTGTATAGGTGATCTCTTAAAGTATTTAAAAAAAAAACTTTACAGGGGCACCTGGGTGGCTCAGTGGGTTAAGCCTCTGCCTTCGGCTCAGGTCATGATCTCCGGGTGCTGGGATGGAGCCCCACATCAGGCTCTCTGCTCAGTGGGGCGCCTGCTTCCCCGTCTCTCTCTCTGCCTGCCTCTCTGCCTACTTGTGATCTCTCTCTCTGTCAAAAAAATAAAATCTTTAAAAAAAAACTTTACAGAAAAAAATCCCAATATACTACAAACTCTCACATCACAATCAATTTCTAATTCTTGTCAGTACCTTCATCTACTTTTTTCTTTTCCTCAAACTGAGTTTGTCTGTACTAATTTTTTAAATCATCATACAGTAAAATTGACTTTTTAAAGTGTACTATAAATTCAACACATGCACAGATTTGCTGGTGATCACTCTGAAAACTCATTTTGGTTTTTTTTCAATTATTTTATCTATGTATATGCCTACTTTTATTGACAAAATTCATATACACATCATATCTTTATGGTTAAAGTGCCCTACCCCACTGGTAAGATGAACTTATTCCCTCTCTTGAATACAGAACTTCTTTGTGTCACTACAGAACAGCAATGAATTCTTCAAAGTGGAATTTTCAAGTCAAAAGTTATAAACTATACTATTTTGAGTCCTTACCTATAATTCTTCTAAATTGTTTTTCCCCAAAATAGAACTTTATAAATTTACATTGCTACCAGCAAGTTAAAAACCTATTTCTCTATGCTCTGGCCAATTTGGGATGTTATCTCTATTAGGTTAATGATATATTAAAGTAATTTAAGGGGCGCCTGGGCGGCACAGTCAGTTAAGTGCCAACTCTTTGCTTCCGCTCAGGTTCTGATCTCACCATCCTGATCTCAAGTGAGATCAAGCCTGTTGTACTCTGCGCTGGGTATGGAGTCTGTTAGAATTCTCTCTCCTTCTCCCTCTGCCCCTCTTGCTTGTGCTCACACCCTTTCTAAAACAAAATAGGTAAATCTTAAAAAAAAAAAAAAAAAAAAGTAACTAGGGGCGCCTGGGTGGCTCAGTGGGTTAAAGCCTCTGCCTTCGGCTGGGGTCTTGATCCCAGAGTCCTGGGATCAAGTCCCGAATCAGGCTCTCTGCTCGGCAGGAAGCCTGCTTCCTCCTCTCTCTTTCTGCCTGCTTCTCTGCCTACTGCCTCTCTGTCTGTCAAATAAATAAATAAAATCTTAAAAAAAAAATTAACTTAAAGTTGTTTACTTGCATGTTTTTAATTACTAATGGAAAGGAATCTTTTACCACATAATGAACAACTAACTATTCCATCTGATATACATAATTGATCTGCAACTGGGAAACACCTGTAATTCAAATAAAAGTCATACAAGCTAAGTCATACAAGAAAGATACAAAATAAGTTCAACTTGACTACCCTCTACTGTCTACATAATCAAAGTTCACAGAATCTAAAGCACAAAGATCCTCACTCAGATTTTTAAAGTGCATTTTTTCTATTAGGAAAGTAACTTACTTCCATCACAGGATAATTAAAAAATTAATTAAACTACATAATAATAATGCATTATTTTTCCCAAGTCATATATCATAAACTTTTTTTTAAAGATTTTATTTATTTATTTGACAGACAGGGATCACAAGTAGGCAGAGAGGCAGGCAGAGAGAGAGGGGGAAGAAGGCTCCCTGCTGAGCAGAGAGCCTGATGTGGGGCTTGATCCCACGACCCTGAGATCAGGACCTAAGCCGAAGGCAGAGGCTTTAACCCACTGAGCCCCCCAGGCGCCCCTTCCTTTGTTTTTATAAGCACAATTTTTAGTGGCTGCATAATATTTTATCTACACCCATTTATTCCCCTATTGTTGGATATTTATGCTGTGGCTAATTCATTTATTTTATTTTTTTAATTTCATAGTAGTTTATTTAGGGGTTCCATTTTCACTCCTCAGCAGATTTTATGGATTCCTCAGATGCTTCTTCACTCATTAATTCATCCAGTTCTGAAGGATTACTGAGTTCATCTTGATCAGCCAACCATGTTCATAACACAATTTGTTGGCAAGTCCTGGATTTTCTGGAAGGCTTTATTAATTTCAGTTATTTCTCCTAATAGAGAACAGAGCTCAGTAGCAGCTTTCATACTTTTCAAAGCACCACACTCATGTTATTTGCTCAATTCTTTCCCAACTTTAGACAGACTACAGTAAACTACATCACAACATCCCCCAAAGGTTCCTGTATAAAATTTCTGATGTCCACTGTTCCAATGCTATTTTCTCTTGTTATCTATTCATGTCTGTGTGTGAATTTATGCACGTGAAGCAGAGGAGGCCGCAGGCAGCTCGCCAATGGTCAGAACGGGCCTGCCGTCCACCCCTGTCCTCCGCCCCGCCCCCCAAGGCCAGAGCCGTCAGGGTGCACCAGAGCACCCTGGCTGTACACCACAGCTCTCACGCTCTGCACCCCTCATAGTTGTTGCTAATTTAATAACAATAAGATTTATATCCAGAAGAAATTAGCACATATGCCTACAAAAAGTTGTACAAGAATGTTCATAAAGCCAAAAACTCAAATCACATGTCTATGAACAGAAGAACAAAAACAAACTGTGGTATATTCATTCAGTGGAATATTACTCAGCAATAAAAAGAACTGGTAATATACACAAACGATATGGTTAAATCTCAAAAACATTATGCTGATTGAAAACAGCTTTACATGGGGGCCTCTGGGTGGCTCATTCGGTTAAGCGTCCAGCTTCGGCTCAGGTCATGATCCCAGGGTTCTGAAATTGAACGGGGAGCCTGCTTCTCCCTCTCCTCCCTGCTTGTGCTAGCTCTTGCTATCTCTGTCTCTCTCTCTCTCAAAAAAAAAAAAAGAAACTTAAAAAAAAAAAAAAAAAAAAGGAAAGAAAACAGCCTTGCATGAAACAGTATATACTGTATGGTTTCACTTGTATTAGTTCAAGAACCACCAAAAGCATTTAAGATGATAGAAATAAAAATAATGGTTACCATTGTGGGGTGGAAGGTAGAGGAAAGATAAAATTGGAAAGAAGCACAAGGAAACTTTCTGGATGATAGAAATGTTCTATAGCTATATCATAGGGATATATACATATGTAAGACAGTCATCAAATTATACACTTACTGTACAGGGATAATACCTCAATAATAAATAAATAAATTTAAATAAAGCTTGTATCTGCATTTCAAGGTTTCTTCTTGAGATAGATTCCCAGAAATAGGATTACTAAGGGTAGATCTAAATCCTTTTTGGAAGAAGACTGGTCAAAGGGTATGACTAGTTTTATTGCCAAATTAACTTCCCAAACAAACTACATCAATTCATACTTCCACCAGCAGTATGATCAGTGCTGATCATACATAAAGTAGAAGTTCTCTCTCTTGGTAGTCCACATTTAGATAAACCTGCTCAAGGGTATTAAAAAATAATTTAATGTCCAAAGTCTCTCTTCAATAATTTAAATCCTTTGCTTGTTTGATATACTGGAGTCATATTCTGAATAAATTATAATTTAGTTACCTGTTGGCCATATATATTCTAACACCACAAATATTTTACCTTTGCCTTTTAAAATAGCTTTAAATTTAACTATCTTGTTCTTTAAGTCTACTACAAGTTTCCTTATAATTCTCTTAAAAAAAATATTAATGTGAACCTAACCAATAATATTAATATGAACGCAAAGCCTAACAACAAGAGAAATACAATAATAATAAACACATGTCATTGAGATAAAAGGAAAGAAAAATGTTCTATTTGCTAGGGAGACTGCTTAGGCCTTTATACATATAAATCTTAGTTACTGTTCACTTGAACCATGTAAGGTTGCTATTATTTTAGTTATTTTATAGATGAAAAAGGGTGGCTCCAGGAGTTTAGTTAATTTACTAAATCAAGCTTAAGGTCATATAAATTAGAAGAACAATGCCACATTTTTATATGTAAGACACCGAAGTCCCTGTTCTTTCCCTCTGTCACCCTGCTTCTCAAAAACAGGCACACATCAACAAAATAAAGAAACAAAAACAAAAACATTTGATGTATAAAAAGCACTGGACAAAATTCAAGATCCTTTCAAGATAAAAACACTCAACAGAATAGAAATAGAAGGAAACTACCTCCACATAATAAAAGTCATATATGAAAAGCCTATAATACAAAATGGTGATAGACTGAAAGCATTTCCTCTAAGATCAGGAACAAGGCAAAGATTTTTCTTTGGGAAAACATCCCAAATGCCAAACAACCAATTCATACTAACATTTGGAACATTAGTACAGCTATAAATTGGGGAAGTATCTGTATCCTTATAAAGACATCTCAAGTACCAAAGATAGGGCTTAAAAAGATTGTCCTAGGCTATGATGGCGATATAGCCCACTCCAGACAGCATCAGCATTTTACAGCAAGGACAGAGTGCTAATGTAAAGCATTTGAAAAAAGAATAGTAAGTAAATAGTAAGTAAGTAAGTAAGATGTAAGTAAGTAAGAATAGTAAGTAAAAGATTTGAAAAAAGAATAGTAAGTAGACAAGAGACAAGAGGGGCTCTTTTTTACTCAACTATTAATTTACTGAGTTCCACAATTTTCCAAACGTCCTTTTTCTTACTAATAAGAGAAACATAAAAATATGGGTCTCTTATTTAACTCAACAATTTTAAAGGTGGCAAATTGTTGTGGTAGCCTCAAAAAGTGATCAAGTTTACTACTTCCCACGTGGACAAGTAAAGAGAATGCAGAAAAAAGAAGAACAAATACTAGAAT
Organism: Taxidea taxus jeffersonii; assembly: GCA_003697995.1. Classification (NCBI taxonomy): domain Eukaryota; kingdom Metazoa; phylum Chordata; class Mammalia; order Carnivora; family Mustelidae; genus Taxidea; species Taxidea taxus. Next base: position 26,618 of record RCUC01147215.1, on the reverse strand, counting down.
TTGGGGTAGCCTTTCCTTTTTTCTTGTTCCTCTGTTACCTGTGCAATAATTAATGTTGGAGGGGCAGTGAGAATATTAGAAAAAGCAAGGTTACAATTTCCTATATTCTATGATACACATGTGAGAATCTTGCTGGGAAGCTTAGGTAAGTGTCACCACTTGGTGATATTGAACCTCACTGACCAAAAAAAAACAACGCATGTGCAGCTCTGCCAACTAGGAAATTACTGTAGAAAAGCAGAGGCCAGGGGCAACTGGGTGGCTTAGTTGGTTAAGCCTCTGCCTTGAGCTCAGGTCATAATCAAGCCCCACACTGGCCTCCCTGCTAAGCCAGGAGCCTGCTTCTCCCTCTCCCTCTCCCCCTGCTTGTGCGCTCGCTTTCTCTCTCTCAAATAAATAAATAAATAAATAAAATCTTTAAAAGATAAAAGAAAAGCTGAGGCCAGGGGAGGTGAAAAACAATGTCAACTGAGAGAAAATATTTACAAAACACATATCTGATAAAGGAATCCTATCGAAAACATACAAAGAACTCTTAAAACTCAACCATAATAAAACAAGCCAATTAAAAAATGGGCAAATGATCTAAACAGACTCCTCACCAAAGAAGATATACAGATGGCAAATAAGCACATGAAAAGATGTTCCACATCACACGCATTACAGAATGGCAAATTAAAAAAAGAAAAAAACAATGAGTTACCCCTGCATAACTATAGATGGCTAAAATCCAAAACACTGACAACACCACATGCTGGCAAAGATGTGGAGCAATAAGAAACCTCATTTACTGCTGGAGGAAATTCAAAAAATGGCACATCAACTATGGAAGACAGTTTGGCAGTTTCTTATAAAGTAAACCTACTCTCATCATATGACCCATTAGTTGTGCTTCTTACTATTTATCCAAAGAGCTGAAAACTTTTGTCCACACAGAAACTTGCACATGAATATTTTCATTGTGGTTACAGCTGTTTTATTCTTAATTGCCAAAAGCCGGAAGCAACCAAGATGTCCTTCAATAGACGAATGGATGCACAAACTGTGGTACATCCATACCATGAAACATTAATCAGTGATGAAGGAAAAGAGCTATCAAGCCACACACACACACACACACACACACACACACACAACATGGAGGAACCTTAAAGGTATGCCGATAAGTGAAAGAAACCAATCTAAAAAAGCTGTATATACTGTATGATTCCAGCCATATGACATTCTGGAAAAGGCAACACTATAGAGATAGTAAAAACAGACCTAGAGGGTCTGATGCTAAGTGAAGTAAGTCAGTTCAAGAAAAACAAATACCATATGATTTCACTCGTATGTGGAAGTTAAGAATCAAAACAAATGGGACGCCTGGGTGGCTCAGTCGGTTGAGCGGCTGCCTTCGGCTCAGGTCATGATCCCAGCGTCCTGGGATCGAGTCCCACATCGGGCTCCTTGCTCGGCAGGGAGCCTGCTTCTCCCTCTGCCTCTCTGCCTGCCTCTCTGCCTGTGCTCGCTCTCTCCCTCTGATAAATAAGTAAATAAATAAAATATTAAAAAAAAAAAAAAGAATCAAAACAAATGAACTACAAAAAAGGAAATGAAAAAGTAGACTTAAATACAGTGAACCTACTGGTGGTTGCCAGCGGGGAGGTGAATGGGAGGTCAGGTGAAATAGATAAAGGGGATTAAGTATATTTATTTTGATGAGCACAGAGAAATGTACAGAATAATTGATTATATCGTATACCCGAAACTAACAAAACACTGTATATTAATCATACTTGGAGTAAAAAAAAAACAGGGACGCCTGGGTGGCTCAGTGGGTTAAGCCGCTGCCTTCGGCTCAGGTCATGATCCTAGGGTCCTGGGATCGAGTCCTGCCTCGGGCTCTCCGCTCAGCAGGGAGCCTGCTTCTCCCCTCCCCGCTCTGCCTGCCTCTCTGCCTACTTGTGTGATCTCTGTCTGTCAAATAAATAAATAAAAACCTTTTAAAAAAATAAATAATAAATAAATAAATATTAATAAAAAACAAAAAAATTCTATGGAGAAATGAGTAAGTAGAGCACAGGAGATTTTTACGGCAGTGACACTATTCTGCATGATACTGTAATGGTAGATACATGCCATTATATATTTGTCAAACCCCACAGAATATACACACAGAGTGATCCTAATGTAAACTACAGACTTTAGTTAATAATAACGTATCAATACTGGCTCATCAATTATAACAAATGCACCACACTAATGCAAAATGTTAATAATAGGAGACACATAATAATAGGTGGGGGAGGGGTGGATGAGGGACTATAGGGGAACTCTCTGTACTTACATTTCTTTTTCTATAAACCTAAAGCTGCTCTAAAAAATAAAATCTATTCATTTAAAAAAAAGACAGTATCAATACTGTGTTTTTAACCTTCTGCCTTGCCCAAAATAATCCCCTATCTCTGAGAAGACAGAATGTCTAGACCATATCTATACATCTTACTTATTTTGGATGGCCCTATTTCCATGGCCATAAACTAACAGACTGGTGTAGACACTGATATAAGAGGAAGTAATCAAACTCTCCTGGGATTTCTAATTGGCTCTGAGAGATCTGAGATCTGAGCTCAGGAAGTTGAAGTAAAGTAATTCAACTTTTCTTTTTTACAGTTGGCGAAACTGAGGCACAGATAAGTTATGTGGCCCACAATCAGTAAATGGTAGAGCCAGGATCCAAACCCAGGAAATCTAGTTGCAAAGTTTACACTCTCAATCACTGTATGAAAGGATATTGTGCCTTACATTTTATTTGGGACCAAGAATACTAGGACACCTAAAGCTGATACTGACACAAATCGATAGGTTAGGTACAATTGCCAACTCTAATTCAAACTTTGTTTTAGAAAGGACAAAGAGGGGCGCCTGCGTGGCTCAGTGGGTTAAAGCCTCTGCCTTCAGCTCAGGTCATGATCTCAGGGTCCTGGGATCGAGCCGTTGCATCAGACTCTCTGCTTCCTCCTCTCTCTGCCTGCCTCTCTGCCTACTTGTGATCTCTGTCTGTCAAATAAATAAATAAAATGTTTTAAAAAGAAAAAAGGACAAAGAGTTGGGATCTAAGAAAAAATATGAATGCATATAAACAGCCCATAAACAGGTAACTTTTTGTAGGAGAAAAGACACTGCCTTTCACCCCCTTAGCATACCCTTCAACTATACCACCAACCACTGCAATGTTTCATATTCCATATTTTTATTTTATTTATTTTTTTAAAGATTTTTATTTATTTAAAATAAATAAATAAAGAGCCGAAGGCAGAGGCTTTAACCCACTGAACCACCCAGGCGCCCCCATATTCCATATTTTTAAAGACGCTTTCAAAATACAACTGCCTTTAAAAACGTTTCCTCTAGAATTCCTGTGAAAAGCCCTAATTTCCGATATGCCTTTCAAGTGAATGCACCTGAAATCCTAATACATTTACTCCCAATCACTGAGTCATAATATTTTGTCATATTGTGAAATTCTTCACTTCCTCATTTCCCACTGCCAAGGAATTTTGGCATGTGTACCTGTGAGATTTGTCACAAAGCATCTGTCATAAAGAAATCAGAATAACATCGACTAACTACATATAAGCTATTTCATTATTTTATATGCACATGATAAACGTTTATAATGTGAATATAGGTGTGAATTGATAATGCTGCAAAGATGCAGATGAATCAGAGACCAGAAAAGTCAATGAAAAGGGAACAGGGAAGCATTCCCTCCCCACATGTTTCTACCCCCAAGTCCCCACTTGACCCACATCCCTGGAGTTGTTCAGCAAAGATTTACTATAATAAATATCAGAACTTTACTAACACCAATGAAGAGATTCCTTTTTCCCCCCAAATATAGCGCCTGGTCTTTGTTTCTTGAGACTTCCTTCTGTTTCTTTCTGATCAATTCTTTCAAAGAACATCATTCTGAATTTCACCCCTTCCTATGGATGTCAGATGACAAAATATCAAAAAGAAAGGGCACTGGGAGACCACAATGTATTTACAAGAATCCTAAAATTGAATTCAAAAACCAGTAAAATGCCGTAAGTGAAGCAGACCCTACAGTTCATGACTCCTGCGACTTCCAGCACTGACATGGACACATAACACAATCCCTTCCTACAGAGCAGAGGGAATAATCACTCCAGTTTCCTGCTTGCCTCAATTCTATTTTATTTTTAGACAACACACCCTTCCTTGTGAATTGCTTTGTTATGTAAAGATTAAAAAGCCACTATGTCAACAGATAAAGTAAATAGAAAGGACAAGAACAATTTACTTTTAAAACATACAAATAGCCATTGCGTCTTAACCACGGTAAAACCAATGATTGCTCAATAGCCATGCCATTCCAAGTCCAGGAGATAAAATCTATCCTCTCCTCCCTTGCATCTTTGCCTATCAATACTTAAACTGAGAGCTCTAACTTTAGGCCTTCCACAAACATATTCTGGGCAAACAATCCTACTTTTCTACATTTTCCTTCCCTAACAAAAGGGATCCTAATAATGATCTCATAAAACATCTAAGAATGAAAGTAAAGTCAGTCAACCTTACAGAGGAATAATTTCAAGGACAGGCTCTGGATCCAGGTTCCCTGGCTTTTTAATAACCCAGATCCTTTATTTTCTCTCTCAGACAAGGTATTTAACCTCTGCCCACCATGCAGAGCATAAATAATTTCATATGACTATGTAACATTTGAACAAATTAAGATGATTAGAATAATGTCAGGTACGTAGAAAGCATGCGTTCAATCTGTTTTGTTTTCTGAGTCCCTACCTTGTCTATGTGTTATGTAAGAGAGATACAGTTACTGCCCAAAATAGCTTATATATAATTAATGACACATTAATAAATGTTAAACAAATATTTGTGTCTACACAAAAATGGTCTACTACTTATAAAATAATGGGCACCCAATACATTCAAGCAGCTACAAATAAGATGTGCGGCCTCTCATAGTATCATTCATCAAAGAGGAGGCAGTGATTTCTACAGTGAAACTTCCATAAGGAATTATCAGAAATAGTATCAATGAAGTAAGAAAAAAAGTGACAAACACAAGTTCCACTCTCTCCATTCTAACCTTCCAATAGCTCCCAGTTTTGTTTTATCTTTATTCTCAACAAATAAGTTCAATCGTGTATAATCATTACATATTTGCTCTAACATTAGTTTTTGAAACGTTAAAAATACATTGATATGAAATATAAAATTTCTGATCACTAATGAATGCAAATTACACTCTCAGAGAAACTCTTTAGGCAATTTTTTAACTTATGATTTCCCAACTTTAGCCAACTGTCAAGTACGATAATGAACTTATTTTGTTTTTTGAGAAAGGGTGAGAGAGAATCTTTTTTTTTTTTAAGATTTTTATTTATTTATTTGACAGATAAAGATCACAAGTAGGCAGAGAGGCAGGCAGAGAGGGTGGGGGTAGCGAGCTCCTCGATCCCAGGACCCTGGGATCATGACCTGAGCCGAAGGAAGAGGCTTTAACCTACTGAGCCACTCAGATGCCCCATGGTGAGAGAGAATCTTAAGAAGGCTTCACAGTCAGCGGGGAACCCAACTCAGGCTGCCACAGAGCCTGATATACAGGACAGGGTTCAATCTCATGACCCTGAAAGCATGACCTGAAATCAATAGTCATCTCTTGACTGAGCCACCCAGGCACCCCATGTGATTATAAACTTTACATGACTCTGTAGCACTGTTTGTAACACCAAGATAGCATACTCTAATGTGCACCAAGAGGGACTGATACCATATCCACACAATAGAATACCCTGCAGCTGTTTTTAAAAAAAATCACTAACACATGAATATAGAAATATAGAGATACTGATTTGGAACAATTTCCAAGATGTTTTACTAATTGAAAAAGGCAAGGTGCAGATAATTGGGGAGTATTTACTACCATTTATGAAAGGAAAAAATATATATGTTTCTTTCATCTACAATGCAGAGTATCCTTGGAAGGATACACAGTAAGCAGCTATCAGTGTTGCCTTCAGGGAGGAAAACTACATAAGTAGGGGAGCCAGAAGCAATCTGATTTTTCATTATGGACTGTTCCAATCCTTTTGAATTTTGTACCTGTGAAGGGCTGGTCACCTGAAAGATCAAACCATGATAAGATGCCTGGAATTTTCAGCTCTGTGCCCCATTCTCTTGAAAAGGGAGGCGGAAGGGGCGCCTGGGTGGCTGAGTTATTAAGCGTCTACCTTTTGTTAAGGTCATGATCCCAGGGTTCTGGGATTGAGCCCCGCAGCATCGAGCCCCACATGGGGCTCCCTGCTCAGCGGGAAGCCTGCTTCTCCCTCTCCCACTCCTGAGACCTGCTTGTGTTCCCTCTCTCACTGTCTGTCTCTCTCTCTGTCAAATAAATAAATTAAATCTTTAAAAAAAAAAAAACAAGAAGAGAGGCTGAAAATGACTGATAATGCCTATCTGATGAAGCCTCCATTAAATCCCACAAATAGAGTTCGGAGAACTTCCAGGTTGACAGACACACCCATACCAGGAGGGCGACACACCCTAACTCCACGTGGACAGATGTTCATGTGCTTGGGACCCTCCCAGGCCTTGCCCTATGTATCTCTTCATCTGGCTGTTCTCCCACATCCTTTATCACAACCCTTAATAAGCTGGTAAACGCTAAGTGTTCCCCTGAGTTCTGTGAGCTGCTCTTGAAACCGAGAAGGGGATCTTTGGACCTACTGTCTAAAGCCAGTTGGTCAGAAGCACAGGTGATAACTGGGCTTGTGAATGATGTCTGAAGAATGGGGATAGCAGGGGAGGGGCAGTCTTGTGGGACCCAACCCTTAACCTGTGGGATCCCAAACTAGGGTAGTGTCAGAATTGAGTTGAATTATGGGACACCCAGCTGGTGTGACAGAGAATTGCTTGTTGTGAGGACAAAAACCCTACACATTTGGGGACCAGAAATGTCAGAAGTGAAGTGTTCTGTGCGAGAAGTTAAGGACACACACAAGGAAGAAACACATAGCAGGAAAGAAACACACAGTAGGAGAGGACTGGGTTTTCCCCTATCTAGAAAGGAAAAGCCGAGTTTTTTTCAGAACAGTACCATGTAAAGATATATAAAATACATATATTAAAAGTCAACTTCTTAGCCCATTAAATGTTACTAAAGATGGGGGTGCCTGGGTGGCTCAGTGGGTTAGGTCTCTGCCTTCAGCTCAGGTCATGATCTCAGGGTCCTGGGATCCAGCCCCGCATAGGGCTCCCTGCTCAGCGGGGAGCCTGCTTCCCCCCCTCTCTCTGCCTGCCTCTCTGCCTGCTTGTGATCTCTGTCTGTCAAATAAATAAATAAAATTTTTTAAAAAACTTAAAAACTGTAACTAATAATAAAACAAGCTGAAACTATAAATGCTTGAAATCAATATAGGAGCCATGTATTAATCAACCCAATGTCTGTTACAAGTAGACTTATCTGATCTCCACTAACTGCTACATGTGCTCACTCAAAAAACGCTTGAAGGCTTAGTATATGTGCTGCTGACCCAAGCATGTGAAGGCTCTTAAATGGCTGCATTTTTAAAATGAGGGGAGGGGCATCTGGGTGGCTCAGTGGGTTAAAGCCTCTGCCTTCTGCTCAGGTCATGATCCCAGGGTCCTGGGATCAAGCCCCACATTGGGCTCTCTGCTCAGCAGGGAGCCTGCTTCCCCCTCTCTCCATCTGCCTATTTGTGATCTGTCAAATAAATAAATAAAATCTTTAAAAAACATAAAATAAAATAAGGGGGAAAAACTGTCAATTTTATTTTTCTTATTTTTTTTAGAAATTTTAAAAGGTTTTACTTACTTATTTGAGAGAGAAAGAAGAGTGAGTGAGCACAAGCAAGGGGGAGAGGCAGAAGGAGAGGGAGAAGCAGACTCCCCACCGAGCAGGGAGCCTGGACATAGGACTCCATCCCAGGACCCTGAGATCATGACCTGAGACAAAGGCAGACACCCAACCGAGCCACCCAGGTGCCCCTTTTATTTTTACTTTTAAGTAATCTCTACACCCAATGTGGGGCTCTAACTCACAATCCCAAGATCAAGAGTCGCATGCTTTACCAACTTGAACCAGCCAGGTGGCCCTAAATTTTTTTTTTTTTTTTAAAGTAAGCTCGATGCCTAATGTGGTCTTGAATTCACAAACCTGAGAAGGTCTGTTGATTGTTTTTCAACCAGAAATCAAAATTGACGCCATTATCCGGGTTAGCAACATGAACCCTCAGAACACCCACTGGAGCAACGTGCTTAGTTCTAGGAAGACAGCTGCCCGTTTGAGGAGGGATCTATTAAGGGACTATGTGCATGCTGCTCATTCAAGTGCGAGCATGTGGGTAACGAAGCTAAATGTATCCACGTCCTGTATAGGGCGTTTCTGCCACAGCTGTGGTGCCAGGAGACGTGCTCTGCACTTCTCTGGGGCTTCTCTTGCTTTCACCACAACAGAGCAGTTGCCAAAACAGTGCCTCTGCTAAGCCAAGCGACGTGCATCACCATTTCTTTTATGACTCTTGAGACAAACTTCTAACACTCAAAAGAAAAGCAAAATTACAAAAGAAACTTAACAAACATCAGTACTTTCTAACATTACTCACCACTGCTCATGGCACGTGATGCCTAAAACAGGGAAGATGTGAAACAAATGTGTGATAAACAAATGAATTTCAAAGTTAGATGAAAAAAAAAAGCCCTTTGACTTATGCCTTAAAGAAATATTGTAATTCATCATCCCTTACTTTTGGATTTTCCAAAGTAGGTAAAAATTAGATAGTACTGTCCCCATTTTATAGCTGTACGGCTATGGAAAATAATGAAGACGCTGATAAAAGATCACTGCCTAACTATGAGAAATAATTTGAACAGAAGTTACTGTAAACCTAAAACCATTTTTTTTTAAAGATTTTATTTATTTATTTGATAGACAGAGATCACACAAGCAGGCAGAGGCAGGCAGAGAGGGGAAGGGAGAAGCAGGCTCCCTGCCGAGCAGAGAGCCCGATGTGGGACTCGATCCCAGGACGCTGGGATCATGACCTGAGCCGAAGGCAGCGGCTTAACCCACTGAGCCACCCAGGCGTCCCTAAAACCATTTTTTAAAGAAAAAACTTTATTTCTAGTTTAAAACTGTGGATGTACCTTCCACAGATTTAATAAAATAGTATCCACCCTATTGGCATACACATTACCAAAGATGATAGAGACTTCTGCTCTGTTCTTTGGTTTTCTCCTTTATTTTCTGTGTCAGCTATGAGCTTAAGCGAGACGTTTCACACTATACCATAGTATCATTTATATCACATAGCCAACCTTCAGTTCTGTTGGCCAAGATTAGTCGATCTGAGATCATTATTCCATATCAGAAAAGCTGGAAGCAGTGATTTTTAAATAGATTCTTACTATTTTGAGTTTGAACTTACTCTGATAATTCTCTTATCAAACCACATTTGAGAGACAAACGATGATTAATAATCTTAGCACCTCCAAGGTGACACATCTTCCCATCACACATTCAATTATATCTTGCTAACTACAACTCTTATACCTGTCAATCAAAATTTCTTTTATTATATACTTCTGGAACAGTTTTTGTGGCAATTCCCTATCGCAACTGCCAGTAAACATTTGGGACTCCACAAACAATATGCTTTGTTTCATCTGTAAAGAACATAATATTTCCTATGTAACCTTGGCTACCTTTGTTCCTACTTTCATGTGTAGAATTGTTGAATTTTGCATTAGTTGGCTTTATATTCTTTGTCTCAATGACCAGCTTAAAGTGACTGATCCAAATTGCAGGCAGCTCCTCAATTTTACCCTCATCTTTATCGCCTGTAAGTATTTACTAAGTACTTAGTATGTACTCAATCTGTATACATAAGGGACTGAGCAACAAGAAAGAATGGTAATTGTTCCACTTTAAAATGAGCATTCATAGTCTGTTAACCTTTTTGGAGGGAAATTTAGCAGCCTCGACTAAAATTAAACATACAAAGTTTACAAAATACTAGGCCAAATACATCATGTAACAAGGATGCTGTTTTTCATTGTTTTCAATAGAACCCCCCCAAGATAATATTAACGTCGGTCAACACATGAGCAATTAATAAGATACATTTATGAAAATAATACTTTGGGATGCTTGGGTGGCTCAGTGGGTTAAAGCCTCTGCCTTCGGCTCAGGTCATGATCCCAGGATCCTGGGATAGAGCTGCACATCGGGCTCTCTGCTCCGCGGGGAGCCTGCTTTCTCCTCTCTGTCTACCTCTCTGCCTACTTGTGATCTCTGTCTGTCAAATAAATACATGAAATTCTTAAAAAAAAAACAATAATACTTTGTGGCCATTGAAAAGAATAAGGTATATCTAGAGGTACTAAGTTGGAAAGTAGTCTATTACACTTCAGTTTTAAAAATAGGTTCAAAATAGTTTTATCAACAAATGGTTCTGGATATCCACATGCAAAAAGGATGAATTTGAACCCCTATCTCACAGCATACACAAAATGAATCAAAGACCTAAATATAAGGTTTAAAAACCTTAGAAAAACACATCTGACTAAATTTTGTAAACCTGGACTAGGCATTGATTGCTTAGGTGCAACACCAAAAACAAGAGATAAAAAGAAAAACTAATAAATTGGACTATATCAAAATAAAATACATCTGCACTTCAAAAGACACCATCAAGAAAGTGCAAAGGCAACCTACTGACAGAAATAATATCTATAAATCATTTATCTGATAGGGAATTGTATCCAGAAGACTTATAAAGAACCCTTACAACTAAGTAATAAAAAGACAACCCAATTTAAGAACAGGCAAAGTAAATGAATGGATATTTCTCTAAAAATATAGGAATGATCAATAAGCATATAAAAAAAAGCTCAATTATTAAGGGAATGCAAATCAAAAGCACAGTGAGATGCTATTTCACATCCATGAGGAAGGCTATAATCAAAAAGACGGACAATAACAAGTAATGGCGAGGAGGCAGAGAAAGGAAGCCCAGCACCTCGCTGCAGGGAATGTAAAACGTTACAGCCATTTTGGAAAACAAGTCTGCTAGTTCCTCAAGTTGTAGGACACAAGACTGACCATGTGACCCAACAACTCCACTTAGGTATATATGTAAAAGAAATGAAAATATATGTGCATACAAAGACCTGGACACTAATGTTTATAGCAGCAATATTAAAAATATTAAAAATAATTAAATAAAAAATAAAAAAGCAGCAAAATTAAAAATAGCCAAAAAGTGGAACAACTTAGCATGCTAACCTGCACCACTGACCACATACACTCCAATAGTCAGCAATCTGGAATTGCACTACTATGGTATTTCAGTAAGTCTGCCAAGAATCTTTTCAGTCAGGATGCCCGTTCATTTGGTATTTTTAGGTAGCAGAATTTCTAAGCCAGTGAGTGGATTCTGAAGAAACCCATGAGAGGAGTTGATTAGTTGTATATAGTGAAAGGGAGTCATCAGGTTTCACCGTCTGAACTGATTCTGGTGTCAGGTAGGTAGGGCAATAGCTATTACTAAAGTAATTTCCTCTAAGTCAATTGTCAAATAGAGTAACTTTGTCCCAGTCCCAAATGTCAGTCCTAGAAGGCTGTGTTTTCACATGCACTGAGACACCGAGAACATCTCTGGCTAGCACAAAACACTGCTTCTGGGAAAAGGCATACAAAAATCAAATTAGAACTGCCAGAAAAGACTCCTTTGAAACCTATCCTTCCTCATCTGAGGACAAATGTTAGTATTCTAGGCTCAGCCCTTCTCTACTTGAATGACTGCCACAATCTACAACTAACTTAATTGAAGCCAGGGAATGAAAATCCATTTCCTAAGAGGCTCATTTAGTGGGCCTATTTCTTTTTTTCAGAAAGAAGGAGGAATTGTTTAAGGGGAGAGAGGCAATGAGAAGGAAAAGTTGGTAACTGATTTAATCATTCCTTTGGCCCCAAATAATGCAGCAAGAAAAATTAGAGTGAACCCCTCTTCATTTTGCATGTTCCACAGAGTAAAAGCAAAAACATTCTTTTTTTTTTTTTTAAGATTTTTATTTATTTATTTGACAGAGAGAGATCACAAGTAGGCAGAGAGGCAGGCAGAGAGAGAGAGGGAAGCAGGCTCCCTGCTGAGCAGAGATCCCGATGCGGGACTCGATCCCAGGACCCTGAGATCATGACCTGAGCCGAAGGCAGCGGCTTAACCCACTGAGCCACCCAGGCGCCCCAAGCAAAAACATTCTTTTGGGTAAACCAAACAGAAAGCTTATTTTAAATGTATAACTCGAGTCAGAAGTCAAAGAATTCGGGGCGCCTGAGTGGCTCAGTGGGTTAAAGCCTCTGCCTCCGGCTCAGGTCATGATCCCAGGGTCCTGGGATCGAGTCCCACATTGGGCTCTCTGCTCTTCGGGGAGCTGCTTTCTCCTCTCTCTCTCTGCCTGCCTCTCTGCCTACTTGTGATCTCTGTGTGTCAAAAAAATAAATAAAATCTTAAAAAAAAAAGAAGTCAAAGAATTCATTTCTTCTGGATGTAAAAAGGATGTTACTCAGAATCTAAGTTCATTTTGCCTTTTGCCTGATTCTCCTTTCCTCAGCATTACATTTCTCTCTTCAGGAATATTTCTTACTCCCCTTCCAGTTCTTGGATAAAGATGAAAGTGCATTTGTTTGCCTAACAATACCAAGGAAATATTTCCACTCCCTTTCCACTGGATGAAATTAGTACTTCACTAAACTGTCTGATTTCTTCAACTGCTCAAGCTAAAAACAATTAGAATGTAATCAGTATCCACTGTCATCATTTATTTGCAAAAATGGCATCCAGAATATTCGGAATAGATATTTTGTTAATACATGGTCAGGGGGTGGGGGGCAGAAGTGGAGACTAGAAATCAAAAGCCTGGATTTTACTTCTGAATTTTACTTTTGACTGCATCATTTACTTGTCATGTGACCTTAGGTATATCACATCCTTTCTCATTCTTAACTTCCCCATCTATAATATGAAGATCACAATACCAGCCCTGCTTTTTTCAGATGTATGAAGCTCAAGAGAGATCAAATGAGTGACATGCTATGAGGGCAGCAAAGGATACTCAAATGTAAGCCTTATTACTGAACAATTTTTGTTTGTTTGCTTTTATTTATTTATTTGACAGAGAGAGAGGGAGAGAGAGCAAGCAAGCACAGGCAGACAGAGTGGCAGGCAGAGGCAGAGGGAGAAGCAGGCTCCCTGCTGAGCAAGGAGCCCGATGTGGGACTCGATCCCTGGATCGCTGGGATCATGACCTGAGCCGAAGGCAGCCACTTAACCAACTGAGCCACCCAGGCGTCCCATTACTGAACATTTTATCTTGACAGATATTCCCTTTTTTTTTTTAAGATTTATTTATTTATTTGACAGGTGGGGGAGAGAGAGAGAGAGAGAGAGATCACAAGTAGGCAGAAAGGCAAGCAGAGAGAAAGGGGGGGAAGCAGGCTCCCCGTGGAGCAGAGAGCCCAATGTGGAGCTCGATCCCAGGACCCCGGGATCATGACCTGAGCTGAAGGCAGAGGCCCAACCAACTGACCCACCCAGGCGCCCCTCAGATTTTCCCTTCTATTTATTTATTTATTTTTGATTTTCCCTTTTAAAACAGCACAGCTTAAGACCCTTACTCAGCCAAAAAATCTCCTCTACTTTATCTATAGTTCATATGGCACCGCCATAACAAAATTATACTACATCTCTCTTTTTTTTTAAGATTTTTATTTGTTTATATGACACAGAGAGACAGAGCAAGAGAGGAACACAAGCAGGGGGAGTGGGAGAGGGAAAAGCAGCGCCCCCATCACTGAGCAGGGAGCCCGATGTGGGGCTCAATCCCAGGACCCAGGGATCATGACCTGAGCCAATGGCAGACGCAAATGACTGAGCCACCCAGGCCCCCTACACTGTTTCAATAGTGAAACAAGTCAATTGTCTATCAAATTGGTTGCATTCTAGAGGCACCTGGGTGGCTCAGTGGGTTAAGCCTCTAGTCATGATCTCAGGGTCCTGGGATTGAGCCCCACAACAGGCTCCCTCCCTGCTCAGTGGAGCCTGCTTCCCACCCCCACTCTCTCTGCCTGCCTCTCTGCCTACTTGTGATCTCGGTCTGTCAAATAAATAAATAAAATCTTTTTTAAAAAATTGGTTGCACTCTAAAACCTAAAATCAAAGGCAAACTTCAGATGTACTAAAGTTTTTTCCTGAAATGCTGAATACCAAGATTTATTCTTCTAGGAGATAATACTTGTTTTCTTCTTTCAGTCTTATTTTCTATACTTTAATTACCACAGGAAAAACCTTGCAGGAACTATAGTTCATATTCTAAAAACCCCTCATCAATGATGAAAGTAGACAGTAGGGTTTAAAGTATTCTATTTTACCCTAAAATTCAAAATCATCAAACTTTAGGAGTGGGAAAGGAATATTTATAGACTATTTAACACAGTATCTTTGGAAGGTACCCTAAGATGTCCATCAATGAATGAACAAGGTGACATGGAGACAGCAAGACATATTTTTCACTGAATATTATTTTGTATCTTTTGAAATTTAAGCCATGTGCTATTAAAAAATACATATGTCATTTTATTAATTTGTTATAAATCACTGAGGGAATCCAAAGAAACCCACATTTTCCAGAGGAGAAAACTAAAGCCAAAAAAGTAGAGGAGCTGGGGTGCCTGGGTGGCTCAGTGGGTTAAAGCCTCTACCTTTGGCTCAGGTCAAGATCCCGGGGTCCTCAGATGGAGGCCCTCAGCAGGGAGCTTGCTCCCCCCCCCCCGCCCCGACCGCTGCCTCTCTGCCTACTTGTGATCTCTGTCTGTCAAATAAATAATAAATAAAATATTTTAAAAAGGGGCGCCTGGGTGGCTCAGTGGGTTGAGCCTCTGCCTTCGGCTCGGGTCATGATCTCAGGGTCCTGGGATTGAGCCCTGCATGGGGCTCTCTGCTCAGCAGCTTCCTCCTCTGCCTGCCTCTCTGCCTACTTGGGATCTCTCTCTGTCAAATAGTGGTAGTTTCCAGTGCCTCCCGCAATGCCATGTGGTAAAACAGCAAACGCCATCTTATAAACAATAAAAGTATTACTATAACCCTCTTCAGAACCATGGTCTTCCAGGGGTTCTGTGACTCACATGACACAGTACTCATCATTCATGTTTTTGCAGAAGTTCTAAGGCAGCAAGACAGAGATGGCAATCCTCATTATCAAGCCTTCGTGGCAGGTATTAAAATGAGTAAATAGGGGCGCCTGGGTGGCTCAGTGGGTTAAAGCCTCTGTCTTTGGCTCAGGTCATGGTCTCGGGGTCCTGGGATCAAGCCCCACATTGGGCTCTCTGCTCGGCGGGGAGCCTGCTTCCTCCTCTCTCTCTGCCTGCCTCTCTGCCTACTTGTGATCTCTGTCAAATAAATAAATGAAATCTAAAAAAAAAAAAAATGAGTAAATAAAGAGAGCGCATCAATCAGCATGTGGCCATGGTATCTTCCCTCAAGCATAAGTGGATTTATGCCTTAACCAGGCCAGGAAAATTTTGCAGCCTTCATTATTTCTGACAGTAAGAACATCTGATGAGGCAGAATAGATTTAGCAAAACAAAGAGCTTATTTCCAGTAAATGGATTCGGAGGAGATAAAGCAAAAGCAAAGCACAGGAAATTCTAGTTTGAAAGAAGCCATAACAATTCCACTATTCTCAAACAGGAGAAGGAAAGGAATGATCAAGGCTCCTTCTGGTCCCAAAGTCCTCAAATACGGAGAAGCAAGGCAACTTCAACTCTGCCTCTGAGTAACTCAAGGGTATATTTCCCTTAGTAAGAACAAACGTTAGCATTTTCTTTCAATGGGCACAGATGCAGGAAAAACAGCAGAGTTTCCATAGGAAAGAATTAGCGAAGTCAGAAATGAAAACTATTCCAAAAAATGTCTGAGTCTGTCTGCTTGGAACAGAAGGGCCTCAGAAAAAAGAAAATTTACTGCAGAGGATTAGCCTCTCCTTTCTAGGTCTGCATTTGGAGAAATACATGCATGTCTGATGTTATTAGGAGCTTTTAATATCTGCCAAACATACTGCAGTCATGGATTAGTTACTCTGAGTATATTTAAGCACTGGGTAAGTCTATTTGCCAACAATTAGTTGATCTGATGAACCATTCAAAAACGAGAAGGGGCTCAGTGGGTTAAGCCTCTGCCTTGGGCTCAGGTCATGATCTCAGGGTCCTGGGATCGAGTCCCGCATTGGGCTCTCTGCTTGGCAGGGAGCCTGCTTCCTCCTCTCTCTCTCTCTGCCTGCATCTCTGCCTACTTGTGATCTCTCTCTGTCAAATAAATTTAAAAATAATAATAAAAGAGAGAAAGGGGCACACCTGGCTGGTGCAGAAGGTAAAGTGGCTGACCCTTGGATTTTGGCTCAAGTCATATAGTCTCAGTCCTGGGATCCGATTCAGTGGGAAGTCTACTTCAGGATTCTCTCCCACTGCCCCTCCCCGTGCTCGCTCGCTCTCGCGTGCACATACACTCTCTAAAATAAATAAATCTTCAAAAAAGAGAGAACGTGAGAGAGGATAACAAGTCTGGACAATACATAACCTCCAGCTACTATGACTGTTTTTATTCCTAATGAGAAAGCATGGATAAACCACAGGCTAGAATATTCTTAGTCAACTGGGTCACAAGGTCACATCACACGGAGAAATTTCTCACCAGACCTTCCATTCTCTATCAGGGACAAAAGGCCAAAGAAAGCTCAAGTTCTAGCACTAGCCAGGCATGGTCATCTCCAGGGAATCTATAATACAAAATGCCTAACTTCAACAAAGGTCCTGAGAGTGATGTTTCAAATTCCGTCCCCAATTTTCACCCGCTATTTCAGAAATAGGAAAAATAATTGAAGTTTGTTAGTAATTTTTCCACTTCATTGAAAAGAAATCTGCCTCATGGTAAACAATCAAAGGAAACATGGTAAAATTCAAAGGAAAAAAAAACACAGGAAACTTAAAAGTCAGATGTTATACTTCACATCGAAAGGTATTAATACCAAAAACTGTATCAATTTATTTCACCAAAAACATTAAACACACAACCTGAAGCCAAAATAGAAGAGGCATTCCACTCCTTCTCAGCAACAACTGAGTTAAATAGTGATAGAAACTGCATTTAATATTACCTAGGGCAGTAGAAACATTAGGTGGCTCACACTCTCCTTTGATGTCAATTTTTAAACTAAAGAGCTGTTTTCTTTGCAAAGAAAAAGAGGGGAAACTTTAAAATCATCCCTTTAAACTTCAGATCCAATAGATTAAAAGCCAATTTGCCTCCTGGTCAAATTTCAAAGTCAATTCCTCACCCCACCCCCAAAAAATCATGAGTCATATATGAAATATCTGGTACCCAAGAAATTTATTGCCATAAATTCATTCAATTAATTTGCTAAATGACCACACTGAACATACACCATCTGAATTCAACAAAGACGCTGAATTTTATCTTTATGTCCTCCTAGCATTTCCATAGTTATACTGGTAAACGTGGGTTATTTTCTCTCAACTTGAAAAAAAGAAAGTGCAGTGAACAAACCTTTCAGATAGCAGCTATCACATAAATAAAATCTGACTAAAGGGGAAAACAGGGGTTCTCTATGCCCAACACCTCCTTGTGACACTTTTAAATGGTTTGGAATCGTTTAAATATCTACTAATCTAAATATCAGACTAAATCCTTACATGCTACATCTTTATTTGCCATGGTAATGGCATAAAAAGCGGGGAATACTGTTGGCGTGTATGAGTTCAATCCTCCTACAATGCCGAAGTTTGAAGCCAATGAATTCATGCCGCTCCCCCTTAACTTTCCATTAACCTAGCTAACAAGAAATTGACAGACTGAGATTTCGGATTTTTTATTTCCCAGGCTCTCCCTCTGGCGGAGGCAGGAAAGAGGAGCGCAAACAAGGGGTATGGTACACTGCAAATAAGACGAACAATCCTAAATAAAAGACAATTACTATGAAGCAGATAGAAGCAAAAGATTAGTTTTGCACTTTCAGCCCACGCACTCCGTTCCAGAATTCAGCACCGCCTGCCAAATGCACTGGCATTAGAGCAAATGATTAAATATCACCCACAACCTACCGCCTCGACACCCCCGGGAAGGGCTTCATCCACCTCAGTTATGACCCTGCTGGGCAGTGCGTGAGGAGCAGGGCTAAAGCATTTTGAGTAAGCGAGGCCTTCAGGGAGCAAGGCAAGCTTGTAACGAAAACTCCAAGAGTTTCCCAAGCAGGGACCTGAAAAAAGTCCCTGCTCTCAGAGCAGGCTGCAGAGCCGCTGCCTCCTACCTCTCACCGGGAAAAAGGGATCCTCCACCGCGGAGCGGGGGGCCCAAGACTCGCCTCCTGCCGCCAAACCCGTCTCTCCCTCCCCGACTCGAGCCCACCGCCCTCTCTTCAGAGCTCCCAGAGAGGACCGCCACGGTCTCACTCAGTCCTTCCGCCCCGCTCGAGACGAGACCAGCCACCACCCCTCTCGGACCTGTCCCCGCGGGGTCCGAGCCGGCAGCGCGACGCCTCCATCCCCGCGGCTCAGGAAGTGGCAAGCAAATCCAGAACTCCCGACGCCCCTGCTAGGGTGGCAAGCCTGGAAGGCAGCCGGGCCCCGCCCCCTGGCAACCGCACCCCACACTATTGCCTCCGCCTATTGGTCCTCGTGCCCATCGCTCGTCTCTCATTGGCTATTGCTGCCGCCCGGCGATGCAGGAGGGTTTCTAGGGGGCGGAGGCGCCGGGAGTTAAAGGCGCCTGCGCCCGAACTCGGGTGACGCGCTGGGTAAGGCTGGGTCCCCCGAGCGCTTCTCCCGGACGGGATGGGGGTGGAGGGCGGAGGGATGTGTTCGCGTCAGCTGCGTTGGCTCCCAGCGGAGGGGAAGTCAGTTTGTCGGAGGAGCGGCCCATCCCCCTAACCGCCACCCACAGAGCGGCCTCCCCGCGTCGCCGCCGCTTGTACCCAAAGACCACCCAGAGCGCTCTCCGGAGGTCTGTAAGGTTAGGACTCACTCACAGACCTCTGCCTGT
Source organism: Taxidea taxus jeffersonii (assembly GCA_003697995.1). NCBI lineage: Eukaryota > Metazoa > Chordata > Mammalia > Carnivora > Mustelidae > Taxidea > Taxidea taxus. The sequence continues at coordinate 7,455 of RCUC01147215.1, read as the reverse complement.
GCCCTCACAGTCCGGGCCTTCGCGACACCAGAGCCTTCCGGGAAGCATACTTGCACCCTCTCCAGCAGTCATTGCCGTTGAATGCATCTATCATAGTTATCTGGACTCGCATTCCAACTGCACAAAACTCCTTCCGCCTTCCCTACTCCAGCCCAAGCTTTTACAGCATTGCTAGATCAATTATACAGATATTAAGAACCTTTCCCATTTACCTCTCTCTACAGCCTGTGGATGATCTTCAAACAACCATAGCCCATGAGATTCGCTATCTAAATATGTACTCTCATTTCCAATAAATCTTGTCGCCACTTCTTTTCTCACCACCAACGTACACGTATTATTGTAACCCCTACAAAACACCCTGGTACAAGTTACCGCATGTTGTCTTTATAGCATTCGGAGGTCAGCTGTTTCCACACTGGTTTGCTTTTCTAAGAGGCACAGAAGTTGGCACAAGCTGGGAGAGCAGAGCATCGCTTCCAAGTGTCCGCCTCCACTCCCTGAGGGACCCTAAACACAGTTGATTATCAGGGCTTCAGATTCTCATCTATGAAATAAACAGAATAATCCCTGCTTGTTTAGCTCCGGCTAGACCGGACAGAGTAGGTGCTTAAAACTGAATGGATGCAGTTGAAAGAGATGCTGTCTGTATTGGTGAAAGGGCAACGGAGGCAGTTTTTGACTGGGCAGTCGTGCTCTAGTTACAGTAAGTAGTCTTCTCTGACAAGTTTCCATGTTTAATTACATACATTTCAAGAAATTATTTTCCCAAACTATTTTATATTTACAGATTAGTTTGGATGCAAATAAAAAACCAAAATACGGCAAACCTAAGCAACTTATCCCCTTTATGGCCCCTGACCCTATTGTATTCAGTTAGGGCTTGCTGCCTTTCCTCACCTGGGCCTTTGAGCAGAGAAGCAAGGTTGCAGAGGGGACAGCTCAGCTACAAAGTCGCAGAGTTTGCTTTAATTTTTCCCGCCCATCATGTCATAAAGGAAGCTGCTGCTGAGCCTGACACAGAGTTGGTACTCAAAAATGTGGAATGACTTAGTTTGGATGAGGTGATTAGAGGATTAATTAGTGGTTTTTAAAAAACAACAAAGATAGACCTTTTGTGGAGAAGGCAGTATTGCTGAGTAATTGGTAATCAGAAGCAGAGGTCTCTAAAACCTTTCTGCAACCATTTATTTACATAGATTTTAAATAGTTACTACAAGATACTTTAAAATTTTAAACAGTTAATGTAAGAAAAATATGAACTGTTTATGACACTAAAAACTTTCTAGGAAAAGATATTTTAAAAAGCAAATCTGGGAATTGAATTCCCTTATGACTCCCAAGATTCTGGTTAAGACATCTTTTTTCTATTGAGGTTATTGGTTTTATTTCCATTTTATTCTCCTAATGTACTCTCCTGCCAGCCAGAAAAGTACTTTAGCAACTTCATGAAAATTTCTCAAGACTGCTGGAGCCTGAGGAATCTAGTGAGTTTTTCACAAGGAACTGGTTTTTGTTCAGCTTCCCTCTCTCCCTGAGGTAAGTAAACAAGTGGCGTCGTCTCCTCCACGTGACCTTGATCCCATACTTCTCTTCAGGGGTGTCTTTAACTAGAACAGGCCCAGCCTCTGGGCTCTTGGGAGTACTAGTTTGGAAGGAGCCGCTCAGAAGGCTATGTTCCCTCTGATCGGGGGAAACGGGCCCCTCCTTCACAAATGATGACTCTGGGGTCTGGATATCAGGTGGAATGAATACATAAGGTAAGTTTTGAAGCACATGTGCTGACACTTCCCCACAGCTTTGAGGACTGAGCATTGGAACTAAGGGCCTTCCAGAAATGCGCTTTTCTGACTGACCAGGGCATTCCCTGGTCAAGGGCATCCCAAGAGTGGCTGACCCGGAGGAAGACAGTGGACTCTCAAATGTTAGATGTGGGAACTTGGAGGTGGTGGATTTTCGACTTGAATGTCTTGCCTGGTTTCGATGATGACGTTTCTGGTTCACTGGGAACCAGTCTTCTGCTGTCGTATCAAACTGAGGTGATACCTTAAGGATCAAAAAAAAAAAACAAAAAGAAGTGAGGCAAGCCAGCTACCAAGTAGGAACCTGAGGGAGGAAAGTATACCGAAGGACCAGAATTCTAAATGGGGGCCCACTATGGTAATGGGCACAGAACAAAATATCCCTCTAACAGGATATTAAAAGAAAGGGATATGAGCTTTGGGCAAGTAATTTGATCTCTCTGGCTTTCCGTTTCTTTGTGTTTAAGAAAAGGGACAATGCCTCCTTCACTTTATCACACCACAACTTGTTTAACAGTCTTCAAACTTTGAGGGCAGAGACCAGCAATCTTCCTCACCTTTGATGCTCAGCACCTAGCAGAGTGCCTGGCACGAAGAAGGCCCCCAGTGGAGTGAATGCTGAGTTCAAGAATAGGGAATGAGGTCATGTATGGGAAGCAGCTAGCATTAAGACCTGACACATGGGGGCACCTTGGTGGCTCAGTGGGTTAAGCCTCTGCCTTCAGCTCAGGTCATGATCTCAGGGTCCTGGGATCGAGCCCTGCATCAGGATGTCTGCTCAGCGGGGAGCCTGCTTCCCCTTCTCTCTCTGCCTGCTTCTCTGCCTACTTGTAATCTCTCTCTGTCAAATAAATAAACAAACACACACACACACACACAACTCTTCTCATAAAAAGAAAGTTTGAAGAGTTCTCTAAATGTTCACTCCTCATCCATGGGATTCTAACATTTCAGGTTTTTCTATAATCCCGAAGCAAGTATTTGGTTCTTCCAAGGAATCCTGAACAAGCTATATTTATTAAGCACTCTTAAGTGAAGTTTATGCTTTTGTCTGGCCCTCTGGCTATACTACTGCCCTGACAGTAGCTGTATTCTCTTCCTAGAGCTTTGAAACTGTCAAAATATGGCATGTCATTTCTGTGGGGTTTTTCTCAGGTTCACTCTATTAAACTGTAAATATAGTACTTAGTTAAATAGTTTACCTCTCAAGTGAAGCTTGGGGAACAATCTCATTTTTTAGTAATTCTGCCATTTATCTGGCTGCTTCAGTGAGCTACTGAGTAATGAAACTTTTATACTGAACTCTTTAAGAATATGGGGGGGAAGACTCCTACTCCAACCAGCCCTTGCCTCAGCTTGAACTTACAAAATATATAGGGTGCCTGGTGGCTCAGTTGGTTGAGCCTCAGCCTTCGGCTCCGGTCATGATCTCAGGGTCCTGGGATCGAGTCCCACATCGGGCTCTCTGCTCAGTGGGGGCCCTGCTTCCCTCTCTCTCTGCCTGCCTCTCTGCCTACTTGTGATCTCTCTCTCTGTCAAATAAAGAAAATCTTCAAAAAAAAAAAAAAGAAAAGAAAATATACAAAGATGGCTGATGACAAAAAGAATGCATTGCCTCCTTATCCCTGCCCCCAGGAACCTTTGGAAGCCCTGTCTTAAGGGGCAGAAGTGGCAGCATTCTGAAAAGCCTAACCAAACAAAAGTCAAAGTAAGTATCCCATGGCCTACCCAGGAAGTGACGGTGTTGTGGTCAATGGGCTTGCTGGGCACCTGTCTAGTGTGGGTGATGGTAAGCTGGGGAGAACCATAGTGGTGTTTGGGGCCCTCCAGTGGTGGTTCTTGGAATAGCAGCTGGCCTTTCTGGGAACCCTGGCAGCGTTTTTTTCTGGGAGGCATCAATAGGTGAATGAAGAGCAGTTAGTAACCGCATGATGCTGGTTGTAGTCAGGTCGGGGTTCAGGCTCCGATTCCAACTCATGCCTGCAGGGGGGAAAAAGCAAAAGGTGGGAGACAATTCTGATGATTCCGCCCCCAGCTCTTGCTCATCCCCTGTCAACCAGTTCTACTATCAACTACCACCCCTACCTCCACACTGCCGGGAGCACAGCTTCCTATCCCTATGACCACCAAGTAAAAACACAGGAGTTCCCATTCAACAACATTCATTCAATGCACACTGATCGAGCATGTGTTGAGTGCCATGTTGGGTGTTCGGAATTTAAAGATGAATAACCATTGATTCTACAATCATTTATCAAGTGCCAAGTGCTTGTAGGGACACAAAGGTGAGATTGTGCCTGTCTTCAAAGAGCTGAGAGGCTAGCAGAGAGAGACAGACAATTATGATAATGAATGCTTCCACTCACCCCAGGGGAGGCTTTCTAGAGAGGGTGATACCTGACCTAGTACAGTAGGGCTAGGGAAAGCCTCCAGGCTGAGAACAGAACATACAGAGGTCCGGAGACAAGACCGTGAATTCAAGGTATCATAGACTCCATGCAGCCGGACACAGCATATGCAAAGACAAATGCAAGACCTCAGAGGCTGGACCCATGTCAGGGTTAAGTCAGAAAAAGCCAGGTGTGGGGGGTTGCTCAGATGGTTAGGCGGCTGCCTTCGGCTCGGGTCATGATCTCCAGGTCCTGGGATCGAACCCCACATCAGGCTCTCAGAGGGGAGCCTGTTTCTCCTTCTGTCTCTGCCTCTCCCCCTGCCGTGTACTCTCTCTGTCTCTCTCTCTAGTGAATAAATAAAATCTTAAAAAAAAAAAAGAAAAGAAAAAGCAGGTGTGCCATACGTATTTGGACTCTAGCCTAAGTAGTTGCTGAAGATTTTCAAGCAGAACGATGTGATCACACTTGGATTGTTTTTTTAACTTTCTCTTCAGATAATTTTGAACATACACAAAAGGAGGATGAATAATATGAGCCCCCATGTACCCATCACCCAGCTGCAACAACCACTGACCCATAGCCATCCGGATCCATCACACCCTTCATCCACTTCCCCTACTCCTGTATTATGAAGATGATATTGCCAGCCATTATATCATCGCCATTAATTATACATATATATATATATTCCTTAATATTATCAAATATCCAGGGATGCCTGGGTAGCTCAGTGGGTTAAGCTTCTACCTTTGGCTCAGGTCATGACCCTAGGTCCTGGGATCGAGTCTCACATAGGGCTCCTTGCTCAGCGGGGAGCCTGCTTCTCCCTCTGCCTGCCACTCCCCCTGCTTGTGCTCTCTCTGACAAAAAATGTATTATCAAATATCTAGACCTGTTCAAATTTTCAATTGTCTCATAAATGTCATAATTAGTTGTTTTTGTCTTTTAGACAGGTCATCCTGGCAACAGCGTGGAAGGAGAAGGAGTACTCTGGAAGTAGGGGGTTAGGTTTTAGGAGTTTACTTAAGTGAGAAATGATCAGGCCTGAATCTGGGCTATGTCAGTGGAAATGGGGGCTAGACACAGAAGCAGGATCAACAAGCCCAAGGAGTAATAAAAAGGCTGAAAAAAGTGGCCACTGACTCTAGTAACCAGATCGACTTTAGTAAGAGCTTCATCAGTGGAAGTGTGGGAGAGAAGTTTGCGTGCAACGGAGAGTTGCATGGGAGGTACAGCTGAGCATCTAGCAAAGTCCCCCAACAGGGCAGATGGGTCCCACCACACATTCATGATTCATTCATTCAGTCAACAATCAAAAGTAACATACTCTTATGTTACTTATGTCACTAGGCAGTGGAGATACAGGTAAAGGAAAAAGAAAGGACAAAACTTGGGAACTAACATTTTTAGGGAGAACATAGGTAATACACCCAGCTGTTTGTTCATTCATTCAGCCATTCAACCAACACTTACTGAGTGCTCACAGGGCTAGGCCCTGTTCCTGGGGCTGGAAATATAAACCAGAGAACAAAATGAAATCCCTGCCCTCATGGTGTTTACATCCTAGCTGGGAAGGGACTATGGAGAAAAACCAAACAGGATAAGGGGTTGACCCAACTCAGTGCTCTTTTAGACAGGGTTGTCAGGGAAGGCGACTGAAAAAGTGATATTTGAGCAAAGACCTGAAATGAAGAAAGGAGAGAAGATGAGAACCAGTTCAAGCGACACAGGGCTTCACAGGCAAGGTGAAGGACTCTGGACTTAATTATTCTTGGTGTGACAGGAAGCCACGGCAAGGCTCTGGACAGGGAAGCGACATTTATACTTTACAATGATAACTGCAGACAGTCTGTAAGAACAGGTGGGTAGGGAGAACAAGCGTGGAGAAAGGAAGCAGGGTGCCCAGTTATAGGGCTGCTGCAAGAATCCCGTGGACAGAGGACGGCAATAGCAATGACTCCAGCCAAAGTGTTGACATTAGCCAGCCTCCAATAGACATGACATTGCTCAGCAGTAATCCCACTATGTTTCCTTCATCAACTCATTATCCGATTATCTTAAGATATTTCCACTTTCTTAAAATCTTAGAACTCCCCATCCTTCTTAACAAATGACCTTACTTCCTACTTCACGAGAATGCAGGAGACACCAAAGAAAATACTCTCAATTTCCAGATACCAAACATACAAACCTATATATATCTGCATCCATTCTCTTCATGCTACAATCGCAGGTCAGTCCTGTTTGCTCTCTACAACTTTTCCGTCTGGCTGTATTTTGGAGCTTTTCTTACTTTACACACCTTTCATAGGCAATCATGGGCTCACACCTACAAGTGGATGACTTAAGTATTTATACGCTCAGCTTAGAATTCCCTACACTCAGTACCCACATACCTACTGCCTATTTGACACCAACTAGATGTCTCAAATATAGCTCAAACTCAACTTATTTATGATTTAAAATTTTCCAGTTGACTCTAAGTATCTTTTTTTTCCTTTTTAAGATTTTATTGTTTTACTTATTTGACAGAGAGAGAGAGAGAAAGCCCACTAGCAGCGGGAGTAGCAGACAGTGGGAGAGGGAGAAGCAGACTCCCTGCTAAGCAGGGAGCCAGATGAAGGGGTTGATCCTGGACCCCAGGATCATGACCCAAGCTGAAGGCAGACACTTAACTGACTAAGCCACCCAGGCGCCCTCAAACTCAACATATTTAAAGATTTTACTTATTTATTTGACAGAGATCACAAGTAGGCAGAGAGGCAGGCAAAGAGAGAGAGAGGAGGAAGCAGGCTCCCCACTGAGCAGAGAGTCCAATGCGGGGCTTGATCCCAGAACCCTGAGATCACGACCTCAGCCGAAGGCAGAGGCTTTAACCTACTGAGCTACCCAGGCACCCCATAACTCAACGTATTTTTTTTAAAGATTTTATTTATTTATTTGTTAGAGAGTGAGCACAGGCAGACAGAGTGGCAGGCAGAGGCAGAGGGAGAAGCAGGCTCCCCGCCAAGCAAGGAGCCCGATGTGGGACTCGATCCCAGGACGCTGGGATCATGACCTGAGCCGAAGGCAGCTGCTTAACCAACTGAGCCACCCAGGCGTCCCATAACTCAACATATTTAAAACTGAATTCATGAGGGGCGCCTGGGTTACTCAGTGGGTTAAAGCCTCTGCCTTCGGCTCAGGTCATGATCCCAGGGTCCTGGGATCCAGCCCCGCATCGGACTCTCTGCTCAGTGGGGAGCCTGCTTCCTCCTCTC